>CM035787.1:10245541-10845541 GCA_020466265.1 Siphamia tubifer | reverse complement strand
TTGCACCTGTTTACCCCATGCATCACAGGGGCTTCTGGGAAAAAAAAAGTATTTATAGTGGAATGTTATTTGCATAAACTTTCATAATTCACACAGATTTATATTTTACTAGCGGGGACCTACATTTATATTTAACCCTTGTGGGGACCTGAATTTTGATCCCTATGATGTCAGACGTCCCCATGACATGCCTGTGTAAACATCAATGTCCCCATAAAGACAGGAATACAACTGCACACACGCATGCACACACACACACACAATCTAATGGCATGTGATGAGTGTGGCTAATAATTATCATGTTTAATCCCACCTCCCTTTAATGTGGATGTTAGTCAGTGGGAGGTAAAGGTCAAACAACTACAGTTTGTCTTTTTTATGATACAGCTGTCAATCAAACTGTGTGGGTGAGACTGAAAATAAAGCAGCAGCAGCGATACTGTATCTGCAGAGGTGGTTAAAGTACTCACATCCTGTACTTATACAAGTAGAGCTGGTGCTTATGTGAAAAAATACTCTGGTAAAAGTAGAAGTACTGCTTCAACTCCTCAAGTACAACTTCTCAATTATAATAAAGTACAACAATATAAAGTAAAACTGCCTTTTTTTTCCAAGAATGAAATAATACTATATATAATAATACTTTCTGGATTATAAACCACTACTTTTTCTGATGCTGTGACCCTGCAGCTCAAACAATGACGTGGCTAATTTACATTTCATATGCTAATGATTGACCCAGCTGTCGAAGAAGGAAATAGAGCTGTTGCACATTAGCGTAGCATCACTGAATGAACTGTGAGATGCTGGACACAGGGTGGGTGTGGCTTATAGTCCAGAAAATATGGTATTTAACCAGACAAAATATTTATACATTAAAGTTTTTTAATTCCACATTGAATGGGACTGACCACAGTCCTGCACCAGGTCTAGTACCAGGTCTCGGTCTCTTGCACAGGGTTTGGCACCAGACACCTGCACTGGGCTTGGTACCAGAGTCCAAAACCAGGTCTGGTACCACAGTCTAGCTCCAGGTCTGGTACTACTGTAGAAAGTCGGAGAGAATGTAGACGAGAATGTAAACGTTTTTAAAACCACTCAAGACCAAACTTTTTAATGTTACTTTTAACTAATGCTACTTTTTTAGCTCGTGCTTTTAATTCTTGTCTCTTTTAATGTTTAAGTTGACTTTTAACCACTGCTTCTGTTTTAATTTTTATACTATATTTACATATGTAATCATGTTACTTTAACCAGTGCTTCTTTTTGTCCAGTCTTCTTCCATCCCTCCGTCCTTCAGGTAGTGTCCAGTCTTCTTCCATCTCTCCGTCCTTCAGGTAGTGTCCAGTCTTCTTCCATCTCTCTGTCCTTCAGGTAGTGTCCAGTCTTCTTCCATCTCTCCGTCCTTCAGGTAGTGTCCAGTCTTCTTCCATCTCTCCGTCCTTCAGGTAGTGTCCAGTCTTCTTCCATCTCTCTGTCCTTCAGGTAGTGTCCAGTCTTCTTCCATCTCTCCATCCTTCAGGTAGTGTCCAGTCTTCTTCCATCTCTCCGTCCTTCAGGTAGTGTCCAGTCTTCTTCCATCTCTCCGTCCTTCAGGTAGTGTCCAGTCTTCTTCCATCCCTCCATCCTTCAGGTAGTGTCCTGTCTTCTTCCATCTCTCCGTCCTTCAGGTAGTGTCCAGTCTTCTTCCATCTCTCCGTCCTTCAGGTAGTGCCCAGTCTTCTTCCATCCCTCCGTCCTTCAGGTAGTGTCCAGTCTTCTTCCATCTCTCCGTCCTTCAGGTAGTGTCCAGTCTTCTTCCATCCCTCCATCCTTCAGGTAGTGTCCTGTCTTCTTCCATCTCTCCGTCCTTCAGGTAGTGTCCAGTCTTCTTCCATCTCTCCGTCCTTCAGGTAGTGCCCAGTCTTCTTCCATCCCTCCGTCCTTCAGGTAGTGTCCAGTCTTCTTCCATCCCTCCATCCTTCAGGTAGTGTCCAATCTTCTTCCATCCCTCCATCCTTCAGGTAATGTCTGACAGAGTTCCACTAATCTATGAATGGCTTTGTGACATTTTCATCAAACTTTCATGGCAGCTCCATCTATAAATCAACAGCAGCCTCCTTTTATTATTCATTAAACACACTGACACAAAAGCTCCTGCTGAATTCTTTTGCACTTTTCATCTTCAGGACATTCTTTTCAGTGTCTCCTGTTCACCTGCTTCTTCTATTACCCTCTACACTCTCATCTTCACACTCTTTCGTGCCTTCTCCCGTTCCTTCTTCGTCTTTTGTTCCCGTTAACCCAGACATCATTACAGTTATTAAACCTTTTCCATCAGTTCCTTCCACTCATTTGTCTAATTTAAATGAGTTTTCACTTACAGGACTGGGGCGGTTCAATCCAACAGTAAATCTGCAGCATCATCATGTTAGAATAATCCACTTCAAGTTGGAGAGGAAACGGGGGGGAAACCAACTCTGACACATGTTTTCAGTCTGTAGACAAACAGATACTGATCTGATCTGATCTTCAGGTGTTTTCAGGTAGGTATGGGATGATAACGATGGCACTGACTGCTGGTTTGATCCATTCTTGATGAGGTTCACTCAGACATAACTATTGACAGTAGCTGCATTTCCATTACCCTTGGAAATTTGCAAAATGTAAATATCGCTATATAAACTGGTAATGGAAAAAACACTCAAATATCAATCAAGAGTTTTCACGCGTTCATGAGGTGGTTTTTCATATGTTTCGATATACTAATATATCACAAAAGACTAACAGGTGTAAGCTAAAACATGCAGGAAACCGGCCCTCAAGGACTGGATCTTGACACCCCTGCTCTAATACAAACATGTAAAATGTAGTCACTTGTGGCACAGACAGGATCATTCTGAAATTAAATGTTCTGTTTTACAGTCAAATATGTTCATGGATAATGAAGTCATTGTTCAGGACAACGTCATTTATAAATGACAGTATCCCAAAATAAAGGTCTACGGACGATTCTGTAAAGTGAGAATGGGAAATTATTATTAGGCCTTAATACACTTAGAATCAATTTTAATTTTTTTTTTTTTTTTTTATGAATTTCCTTAATAAGTTCCATAGAGGGTGAACTGACCCATCAAATTGACTGAATGGTGACATTTCTATCAAAGTCACCTGGTCTTTGTCCCTCCTCCCTCGGTGCGTACCCTTCTTTGGGTATAAAATCACAAATTGTTAGAGATTTGGAACAGGAAATGTAGGACAACAGCTCTCTCAGACTAGGGTTGCAGACCCCTGATCTAAAACATGCAGGACAGCAACAGTTGGGGAGCAGGATTGGTGACCCCTGTTTTAACCTTCAAGAATATTTGTCCATTTTCTCAACTTTTAGTTTTTTTATGTGGTAAAAAATACCAATGCAATCAACTCAATGATTTGAAATATACACAATTCTAACCGTCAACACCTTGTTCTACACTATTTATATACCCCAAACACGGAGCATCAGGGACGTAATGGTTTTGCGTGCACCACCGCCGCATCTGTGTAAGGTCTTTCGTTTTAACTTTTGATCTGCTGGACAGATTTGTCCTGAATTCAGTGAACTCATTCTTTTATATTTTGTATTTAATATAGACATTTGTGAATGGGTGGATGGGAGTGGTGGAGATGATGGATGACTGGAAGCATCACGTTTCGGGGATATACCTTTAACAGTCAGAGACGACTGCATAGGCCTAGTTATTATATGGAGACGTGTGTGTGTGTGTGTGTTTTAAATAAATATTTGATAATACCAATAATTAAACTGGCATTTAAAGGCTTAAAATCCTGAAAATGATTGAATGTTTGGTTATTTTAAGAAATTCTGAAATTATTTATGAGCTATGAACATCTTAAACTGTTTGTTTTGTTTTGTTTTCGTTTTTAACTGTAACTAAAAGCACCTGTAGAGAACCATCAAAACCCAATCTTCATCAAACTAAAGTCATTAAAATTGAAGGATTTGGTCGATCTCAAAACAATTCAAATAATGCACAAACAAATCAAAGTCAGTTACCACAAGGTATTCAGGGGTTGTTTCAAGTGAGGGAAAATAAACACAATCTGAGGGGAATTTATATGTTTAAAAAAACTACTTCAAAATGCATTGTATTTCAGTTAAAGGAGTTAATCTGTGGAACAACTGTAGTGAAGAACTGAAAACCTGTGAATTAGTACAAAAGTTTAAACAGGTTTCCCTTTGTTCTTTTCTTTTTGGTTTTATATATACATGCTCTAACTGAGTAATACAAAGGGGTAGGACTAGATATGTTTTGTTAACTTTATCCTACACCCTTTCCAACAAGGTATAGTTACCTAGGATGCTAAAGAGGTGTCGCTTTAATGTCTGCTTAAATACTTTGTATGTTTTACTTATTTTGTTTTACCTGCACGAATAAGAAAAAAATAAATGAAATAAACAGGATAAAATGCTATTAATATCCACTTCTTTTACCTGGGTGACCAAAGGGCAGCAGCACACAACACACATACCATAATGAAAAAAACAGGTTCAAGTATCTGCGATAACAATCAACTTTATGAATTCTTGAAACCAAAGCCATAAAATGATTGAGGTTTAATAGTTACGAATTATTTTGTGAGTTTATTTTTTTATTTAATTAATTTATTTTGGTCAAAATACAAAACAAGGTGCAAACACAAGGCAGGTAAGACACATTTTCACACATGATAAATACACTGCTTGGTATAGGGCTGAAGCCAAAGCTTATTTAGCCCACCATTAGCAATACCTTACTGCTATATGTTAAAACAAACCAAAAAAAACACACACACAAAAACCACAATGCAAAAGTCAAACCCAAGAACAACTATTATTCATTTTTGTTAATTTCATTGTTGACTTTGGCCATTTTTGTTCATTTTGTTGCTTAGTTAGTAACATGAAGAAACACAAAACACAAACGGAGCAAAATTAAAGAACAAATAACCAAATAAAAAGTAAAATGTGTCTTATTTTGTTCATGTTACTGAATATCTTGTCAGTTTATTATTCATCTCTGTTCGTTTTATTGATGACTTTGACCATTTTTGTTAATTTTATTGCTTATTTTAATTATTTTTACTCTGGAACTGCTAAAATTTAAAGTTAAAGTGTTAAAATGAATCATGTGGAAGAGAGAAATATCTAAAACATGTAGGACACGACCCTCGAAGACTGGATTTGGACACCCCTGGCATAGTTGAGAGAGTTTGATGTCCTGACCTTAACTCCACAAACACTTTTAGGATGAATTAGATCACACACTGAGAGTGTGTGATCTCACTAATGCTTCTGGGAGGAATGGTCCCATAAACACACTCCTAAACCTTGTGGAAAACCTTCCCAGAAGAGTTGAAGCTAATGTAGCCGCAAAGGGCGAACCCATATGACTGTATGGATTAACAATGGGATTACTGTGGATTGAGGTAGAGCTTTGAATTTGTCATTAACATATTGTGTTGTGGCCTGGGTGGGGTTTTTTGGGGTTTTTTTTTCTTGTTTTTTGGATTGTTCGTTTTTTGTTTTTTTTTTCGATTTTATTTCTTTTTTTGTTTGGTTGTTTTGGGTCTTTGTTGATCTGCTTCTTGTTGTTGTCATTATTGTTGTATGTCTTGTAAAATACATTTAAGAAAAAGAATAGGATGTCAAGTTCATATGTAAGTCAAGGCAGGTGAGACAATACTTTTGGTAATACAGTGAACCCTCGTTTATCACGGGAGATACGTTCCAAAAATAGCCCGCGATAGGTGAAATCTGCGAAGTAGTCAGCTTTATTTTTTACTGTTATTTTACAATGCAATACTGTACTGCAGAATGAAACAAAAAATAAAACCTCTTTTCAGGCCCAACATGTGTTTAAGAAATACAAATATTAACGTTTTCTTACAAATAACTATAATAGTTTAAAGAACGGTGTTGTAAAACAATATTTTTTATATAGTAATGAATACAAGGTAGGAAACATTGTCACTCGCGTATTTCACAGTCCCTGCTGCTGCGCCTCTTTGTCCTGAGTCCGCTGCGCTGTAGCGTCTTTTTCTACTGAAGGCTGCGCAGGAGTCTTTCTCCGAGAGAAGAACATCGTTATGGGTAGTTGTTGGCACTCTTTCTTTTTCTGAGCAAGAAGATTTTTATAAACGGACATGCCACCTTCAATTATATTTGAGAACTGCAATGAACGACACATCAAAGGGTCCCATTCTTGTGTCCAGTTCAGTGCCCATTCTCATCATGGTTGCTAGGCGACCAAGTGTTAGTCCTTCCTCCTCTTCTTTATCAACAAGTGTGTCTGTGGAGTTTGTCACAGAGAAAAATTGCAAATGTAAACTTGGCCGAATGTACAGAAACGAAAACTGTCAGCATGGGTGTAATGAAAAACCAGAGCCAATCAGGATTCACTGTGAAAAAAAAAGTCCCCGAAGCAGTGATAGGTGAAGCGCGATATAGCGAGGGATCACTGTATAGTGTATGTAAGATTTAGAACGTTTTATGTCTGAAGCAGATATTTTGTAAAAAAAATAAAAATAAAAATAATAATAATAATAATAATAATTGTTGAGCTGTGTAACCTGTGTTTGTTTGTTTATTCCTCCTGTAGAACTCATCTGTTTTATAAATGTTTGGTTATTAAATCCACCAGATATGGCCCAGTGCTTGACTGAATAAACTGCAAAAGAATTATATTTTTTGCAGGCAACAAAGCCACTTAATGAGTTACTGTTGTATTTACATTTTTCAAGCCGTAGGCACAATTTTCCAGTTGTCATGGTTGACAACTTAATGAATGAAGGGGGCGGAAGTGTGGATTATTTAAGTAAAATGCTGTGACATTACATCTGAAATAGCTGCAACTACTTTAGTTTGACATGTAATAAATGAGTGGATTCACACGGCCTCATTCTTATTATGCCCTGGAGTGTCTCTGTAATAAAAGAATGTTAAATATATTTGCAGACATTGAGGAATAGTGTGAGTTTTTAAAGTCTCAACCACAGCTTAGTCTGCTATAGTATTTATGCCTCTGGTTCCATTTGTTCCTTCTATTATTATTATAATTACAAATAAAAAATGTTTTAAAAACAGTGATCCAGTTTTCTGAGCTGGACTCTGAGACTAATCTGTAACTAATCTTTATACAATTGTCTTTTTAAATGTATTATCTCTGCCATGGAGGTTATATTTTGTGTTGGTTTGTTTGTTTGTGTACAACATAACTTGAAAACTAATGGATGGATTTTGATGACATTTTCAGGGTATGGTGGTAATGTGTTGTTGAACAGTACATACAAAGAATTGGATTTACAGTGTATACATTATACATTAACTTTTATTATATAAAAATAACCCTCTGTACCTCACGCTCTTAAAGCTCAGTGAACTAAAGCCCCTGTTTTCCATAGACACCTGTATTTGAAATTAATATTTCCATGTAAACACAAAATAAATAGTTTTAATTCTGAATTATTCTATTCAGAATAAATAATTCTGAACAATAAGACATCATATAAACGTAGCCAGTGTCTTTATTCCTTCTCCTTCCATGGAGACCAGCAGATATTTTCTGTGACTACATCATCCTAAAAAAAAACCCCAAACCATGAACCTTCACACATGAATATTAAGTGTAAAATCAACCTTTTCCTCATGAATTCTGTCCTTCCTTTCATTTCAGTCCAGTCAGTGTGACCAAAAGAAAGGTTTGAATGAATGACTGTGCAAAAGAAAAGGACAAAGAAAAAGGAAAAGGAAGAAAAAGGAGGAAAAAAAGAGCTATTTCAGTCGTGTTTGTTGTTACACTGGAAAATATATCGACAGAAAAAACACCATGAATCACAATTTTTCTGTGAAATCAGACATTTTCAGCTCCCACAATAAAGTAAGCAAACAAAAGCCAGGAGCGGCTGGATAATTGCAGAAATAATTGCAAGCTTAAATAAGAAAAACCAATAGAACATATGGAATGAAAAAGAGCTTTTGGCTTTGTTGGATTGAAATATAAAACAAAATTAATTAATTAATTAAAAATGTTGTTCTCTGCCTCCATTGAAGCAAGAATAATGTATTGTATACATGTGATTAAAAATACTGTGTCTTTGAATATTTCTCTACAGCGAACTGGGATCCATTTATGGAAAACCAGGATGAGATCTGGTCTTATTGATCTGGTCTAAAGGAGGAAATAGATGACAGACCTTTTTTATAATAGTGTGGTTAATTGTTTTAACCATTGATATTGTGTTCACATATTGTATTGCAATGTTTAGTGTGCAGAGTTTGTATATATAAAGTCATACCTCGACTTATGAAAGACCCAGCTAACGAATAATCCAAGTAACAAAATACCTTAATGTCAATTTTTTTGTCTCTGAATACAAAAGAAAATTTAATTCACAAAACCTACCCATGATGCATTTCATTACCCTTTGACCCTCATTCATCACAGTTACTGCTGTTTGGTGAGTTTTTCCCAGTGTGTTCATTGAAACTTTATTACAGTACGTATTCATTATTCATCATGAGCCCAAAGAAAGTGATTCCTGGTGCAAATGAAAAGAAGAAGCGACTGCGTTATCAATAGAAGTGAAACAGGAGATGATTAGGAGGCAGCCATTATTCCATCAGCACCAATAAAAGCCATACTGGCGAACTTTCCAAATTCATGGAAAAAAAGACCTCAAAAAATGTTTAACATGACGACATATACCTTGCACATTTTAGGAAGATTATGAAAAGTCATCTTTATAGTTTGTACATTCTCTGTAGACCCTTGTGACTTTTTCAAACTAAACAGTGTGAAAAATAAGAGACTTCAGAGAGAAAACCAGTGGAGGAGAGAAACTGTGACTTTATATATTATAATATATATATATATATATATATATATATATATATATATATATATATATATATATATATATATATATATATATTAAACAGAGTAACTGTAACCTGATCAAACACAGTTTCTACACAGTAATTCACTTTCACTTTTAAAGGGTTTATTTTAGATACTTTTGAAACTTTTCATTATTTTTCCTGCTTAAAGAAGTATTATTGCATTCGTGACAAAACAAAGGTGTCCCTTTTTCCTTTTGTACTTTATTACAATTGAGAAATGTTTTAAACTTTTAATTAAGTAAAGGTTATGAATCAAACCTTGAAGGAAAATTTACCGATGTTAAACCAACAAGACGCGCAGCAGAGACGCACACACACATCTTCTTGTTGTTTATTTCCGGGTCAGTTTGGTGCTGGTAATTAGCTGGTATGCACATGCACTTTACTTCTTCTATTGTTCTGGTGCATCCAGTGGGACTGTCCTACAGCACCCCTGGAGGTGTTGCATGTGTATTGCATTGTTTTCAGCATGTGTTTCATTGCTGTTATATTTTAGATCCTCAGTGTCTTGTTTTGTTAGTTTTTGTGCGTCTTCCTGTACTTCCTGTCACTGTTAGTGTCTGGGCTTTTATATTGTCATATTGGTTCATGTTCACTCTGTCCTGTTTTACTTCCGGTCAGCAGTGTTTCATCCCCGCCCCTCTAATCTGTATGATTGAATCCACCTGTTCCTTCCCGTATTTTTTAAGTGCTGTGTGAATGTTTGTCAGACGCGAGCTTACTTCGTATGCACCAAATAAGCATTAGTGTGTTGTCCTGGATCCCCTCAATCTGTGTGTCATTCGTTCATTTTTCAAAATAAAACCAAACATAAGACAACGAAGCAACAAGTCACTTCTTCATTATTTGTTACCAAAATGAAAAAATGGATAATAATGTGGTTTTTTCGGTTTTCCTTTTTGTATTTAAATGAATAATGGAAAAAACCAATAACGGCCGTTTACCGTTTTATCCAATTTTGACCTGAAGCAAATGAGTAAACCGGAAATGGCCGTGACCCGCAGTGACAAAGTTGGAAACCTACGTCACCCTAAGTCCTGAATATATGACAATGGAGAAAATTGGTGTCGTATCATACCATAATGATCTTCAAGTTCAGGTTGTTAAGATTCATTTCCGGTTTACTAAATTTGCTTCAGGTCAAAATGAGATAAAACAGGAAACGTTTTCCTTTTTTTTCCCATTATTCATTTGAACACAAAAAGGAAAACTGAAAAAACGCATCACTATCCATTTTTTCATTTCGGTTTTGGTAACAAATAATGAAGAAACAAGTTTTAATTTTTTTTTTATTTTGAAATGATGAATACAATGACACACGGATTCCCCTCATGTATGAGCTGTTTCTGGCTATCTGGTTTCTTTGTCTGTGTCTGCTCCTTGTCTTTGTCATTTGTTCCATCTGGACCCCTGGTACTGGACCCTGTTTCTGCACCTGACTTCGAGTTCACCATTTGGATTTTCCTGGCTTCCGGGACCCTGGCTCTGACCCTTATCTGGTTTATGGTAATGTTTTTTTGGATTGCTATTTTTATGCTCTGCTGTCTCTCTGGTTTTGACCCTGTTCTGTATTTTCATGTTTCTTCTGTCCTGCTCCATAGTTATCGTTAATGACACATTCCACCTGGCCGCCATCCTGTTCAGTTCAGTTCAATTTATTCCGATCACACAAAATCATACAAATATTAATGAACGTGGTCAACAATTTTATTTTTTGTACTCAAAAAGGAGTGGGAATAAGTAAAACTTATAAACTCCCAACCCCACTGTTGGGAAAGTTCACCTTGATTCGGAACTAGTTCAAAGTTCAGTTGAAGTTACTCAATATGAATTAGTTCAGTTCATCGTTCATTCTTCCAAATTATGAACTAGAAGTTCATGGATCCCAAAATGAACTTTTTCGTTTTTGTGTTATTATTGTAAACTTATGTTGCCAAAATTTGTTCGGAATAATAAAAAAATGACATCATAGATGTTACAAACCAATACTCCAATAGTTTCTGCTTCCTACTGTTGACCTCATATCCACCCCCATCACACAATCTGATTTATACCATCAGTTCAGTTCAGATCAATCCTCTTTGAATTTGTAACAACAAAACAATCCCAATCTGTGCCTAGTAATGAAATGATGAAATGAAGGAAGAAAAAACAATACAATAAAATAAAGGACTTGTACATGAAAAAACAAACAAAACATGTCTTCATTTGCACATTTGAAAAGGAGTGGTGAAGAAGCAAAACATATTTGATCCCATCCCTTTCTTCACTAAACAGTCTGTGGTTTAACTTTACCTCATTTTTCATCTTCACGAACACATTTATACAAACCTATTTTAATAAAATAAAATAGGTTAAGAATAATAAAATACATACAAAGACATTGTATCCAGACAGTAACTTGCTATTCATCCTAATATTACTATTGTTTTCATTATAATAAACTGAGCTTTAATCAATCACTGTCTCAGAGTCCTGCATTTGGGTCCAACCATGTTCTGAAAGGAGTACCAACTGACATGTTTACGTCAAACATTTCTGATCTGTTCCCTGTGTGAACGCGATATCTTTTCTATCCGGTACCAAACGAAACCTTGTTGCGTTGCTGTGTGGACGGGGCCTTAGTGTGGATGTGAGTGTGATTGATGCTTTTACACCAACGGTTTGAATAGCAGGTTTGGTGCTGCTGGGGTGAAAACACCTTCAGAAACACTTTCCACTCACAGACGTACGACGCTGCTCTGCTGTTCATTCTCCTTCAAAAGCAGACAACCTGCTGTTTTCTTCATTATTCATTCTGTTTTACTACACAAGCAAAAAGCAACCACAGAAAAGGAGAGAATCCACTGAAAGGATTTGCCACTATCTGAGCAGCTGAATTCAAGGCTTCTATTACGCCGGGTTTCCACTACATGGTATCAGCTCAACTCGATTCCACTCTACTCGGCCCAGGGACCACATACTAATCATTTAGAGCAGTGGCACCCAACCCCCAGGCTGTGGCCCGCTACTGCAACTGCCGGCTGCCTAATAAATCATTAATTATTTCTCTTTTATTCTACGGCCCTCTAGAATGTTGCAACAGCTCCCATTCACTTTGAATGGAGGTTCCCAGCGTTCTGCAGGCGGATTTTTTTCGATAACCACCCACTGCACCATTAACGCCCACTGCGCCATTAACGCCCACTGCGCCATTAACGCCCACTGCGCCATTAATGCCCGCTGCGCCATTAGTGCCCGCTGCCAATGGCAATGAGTTTTGTCACTTCAGATTCATAGTACCATATCACTCCGCAGGTAATTGGGTCATTTTGAAATCAAATATTTGCTATGTTGTAAGAGCTATTTTATCCAGTCTGGTAGAGCGGTAGCAGTAATAAGCTGCGGAATAAGTGGGATAATGCATTGCCCACGCGTGACTATCGAAAAATATTTCCCGTTGTTCGGCTCCATCGGGAATAGTAACGTGTGGGCAATACATTAACCTTTGTGTATTCATTATCTGAGTCTGAACAGTCTTTTATTTTGAAAAATTACCGGATTCTCTCGGTTACATCTCTGTCACTTGAATGCCAAATATGTAACCCACATGTTAGCAAAATAAGTAAAAATCAGATGTCGTTGGAAAGTTTATTTTCAAAGAGGAAAAGGCACACTGAAGATTCAGAGGAAGAGCCTCCAACTTCCAAGAAAAGGAAAGTTTTTAACAGACAATACCAGGAGTCATATTTGAAATATGGATTTATCGTGACAGGTGATTCCCACAGACCAAGCGCTCTCTGTATAATCTGTGGTGATCGATATAAACAATCTATGTAACCTGGTCCGGTCTGTTGTAACCCGGTCCGTAGTAAAATTGTCAAACATTGACCGGTCCATGGTAATAAAAATGTTGGGGACCACTGCTGTAGAACGTTTTCATACAGATACTATCATACCTGGATGTCATCATGAGGCACCATCAAGCTCATGCAGATTTTTTTTGTCAACCTCCAAAGACAGAAATGTTTTAACCTACACAACCGACCACAGTGTGACACCATTGTGTTGCGAACTTAATTTAACTTACTGGTCTGTTTACTGTAACTCCGAATGTGGTTTTTTTCTTGTTATTTTTTTTTTAAATAGTGGCTTGCACATTGATAATGCAATGACACAGAGGCAACTCCATGAATCAGTGCCTATGATGTTTACACTTCACGTTATAATATCACTTGGAACCACAGCAGAGGTGATAGGACTGGATACCATGGGACCAAGCAGAGCCAATATTAGTGCAAACATATATATATAAATGAAAAAAAAATAAATTGTTCCAGAGTAAAACTAATGATATGTTCCCACATGTGTGTTAGTGATAAACAAAACTCAAGTCTAAAATGTTGGTTGGATCAAGTTTCCTAGATAAGTCTGGGGTCAAAATGTGAAATCCTTGAATGAACAAGAGAATAGGTTTTAGTCCAAAGGAATATTGGTGTCAGATCTACTTCAAAACACTGTCTGCACATTACGATCCATTCACTTTACAGGTTCTTTAAGTGGAATATTTACTAATCCATTGTATACATGTACATAAACCAGCATATATGTGGAATAACACACCATGATATATATTAAAAACATGAACTAACTAGTACTAAAGTCATTTGTTTTATGTTTAGTATGTAAGATTTAACACATTTAATGTCTGAAGAAGATTTTTTTTTTTTTTAATCAAGTTTTCATTGAAGTATTCACTTGGTACATGACAATCATACAATGGAACGAGATTGGGCTCAAATTTATACAAAGAAACATATCCAAAATGCTATAATGATATACAGTAATTATACAATTATAAGCTGTTGAAGCCCTTAAAAGAAAAAATGGAAAAGAAAATGTACGAGGGAAATAGTTCATCTATGATCCCATTGACTGGCAGTCATAAGTTGTGTTTCCATTACCCTTGGAAAATAGCAAAATGTAAATATCGCTATAAAAAACTGGTAATGAAAACACCTGAATTTCGAAAAAAAATGTTCAAATATGGATAAAAAATGTTTACACTTTCATGAGGTGCTTTTTCAAATGTTTCAATATTCTAATATATTACAAAAGTGCAAAGGAAACTCTTTTTCTCCAATTACACGTCACAGGACGTGACATTCATGGTCACATGTTCACTTCTCTCAGAGTGAAAATGGCGTGATACACATGGACAAAGTAGGAGATGGAGACTTTTCTTGAAATAAATCATGAGAAGAACATTGCTACCATTTTACAGACAGCAAACTGCAGAGAAATACAGCATGATAGCAAGGCTTCAAAAGGTCCATCTTCCAACAGTGAAATCTCACAGGGTGATATTTCAGAACAACCGTCAATGGAAACATGTTCAAAGCGGAAATATACTTTATCGAAATTTTAGGAATATTGCTATTGTTTTGCAAAAAAAAGTAATGGAAACGCAACTACTGATAGGCTATATAAGACCAGAATGGTTCCCAAACTGGAGCTGTGGTCCCATCCCTATTGTTAATCTTATGACGCATGCATTCATATTACGCAGTCTTTATCATTATATTATGAAGCAGAAGATACTTTCTAAAACATTGTAGAGCAGTGTTGGCGGACCCCCTCCAGAGCACCAGAGCTGATCCGACAGCAGCCTGACAGAAGTCTGCTCAAACCAAGCGTACGGTGGCCTCCAGCGCTACCATCAGATGGAACAGCCCACATCCAGGTCAGCGCTCACATCCCCACACATCTGTCTGTGGAGGCAACGCTCTGACATTTGAGAGGAAACGGCTTCGCCCAGAGTGAGAGGAGATATTTAAGAGTGCTTTAATGTGCATGTGGTAAACATGGAGCTGTAGCCTGCAGGAGGACTGGAGTTACGTCACAAAACAGCCTTCACACACAAAAGGACAAGAAGAAGAACTAATATACATGGAAACAAAAGGAAAACTGGATGGATTTCTTTATCTCATAATTACCTCTGACAAGGAATCTGTTTGTTTGTCTGTCTGTCTGTCTGCACTCCCGGCCCCCCAGCTCCTCTAGCCAATCACAGCAGTCGAGGTACATTGTTGTATTTTTCTTTTAGGAGGACTCTGCAATTGTACAGTTCAGCCAAGGTGAGTCGTCTGTACTGTGGTGCACTTCAACACCAGTCACAGCAGGTGTAGTGATGTTATGTTAAAAGCTCATTTTAAACCATCACACATAAAGAAAACATTCAATGTCACCGTGCCGGTCTGGTCTTCGCCATCGGCCCCTGAGGGTGACAGACCATCTCGCTCACTCATTGGTTCGGGGGGGGCTTTGCTATTGTTGATTTTTTAAAGTGTTCTCACACTTTTGGTTTTCATGTGGTCAACTTGCTAATTTTTGACTGCTTTGTTGTCATTTTTTTTATCTTATATTTCTGATTCTTTTTTTTAAATCTCATAATGATGTGACATAAAACTGAGTAACTGTGACCTGACCAGTCATATTATCTACACAGTAACACACTTTTAAAGGCTTTATTTTTGGATATTTTTTAAACTTTTCAGATTTTTCTTGGTTAAATAAGTATTATTTCATCCAAGGCAAAAATAAAGGTTTTATTTTTTACTTTATTTCAATTGAGAAGTTATACTTTTTTACTTGTAGTAAAAGGAGTTGAATCAGTACTTCTCCTTTTACCAGAGTGTTGTTTTTTTTTCACACACGTAGCTGTACAAAATGTGAGTACTTTTACCACCTCTGTCATTCTGGTTTTGAGCTCAGGTCACTATTACTTTAATCATGAAATAAATGGTGACATTTGTTACCAGAAAATGTCACACTTATTATATTCATAAATAAGTTCCAGATATTTTTAGTTTAGTTTATTTTTTAGTAGAAAATCTAATTCCATACAAAGACACTAGAAAATACCACATCCATATTGACCATTTAACATTTAACAGCCTGTGCGCCTTTTACGAAGGACCGCACAGGCTGTGTCCTACAATCGGGTCTTAAAGACTCAGATTCCAAAGTTCCATAGACTCATCACCCCACCCCACAAGGATATTTTACTGTTTTCAGTAGTAAGCAATGGCACCATACAGTACGTATGAAAAGGCACATTTGTGAGACACCGGGTCACTTTGACCCGAAGGACCGCACAAGGGTTGATGATGCTTCTCTACAATTGACACAGTAATGAACTCAAACTTCCGGTAGTGTTTATTCATTATGTGCAAATGGGCTGTAAATAATTAACATGACCAAGTTAAATTAGAGACATTTATTATTGATAAAATCTCCTATTTCTGTCTTTTCTGCAGCAGTGGATGGACGCACCAACAGTCAGACAGTTCACAAATGTAGTCGCTTCAACTAAACCACAGATGTCAAACATGAGGCCCGAGGGCCAAATCTGGCCCGCCAAAGGGTTCAATCTGGCCCGTGGCATGAATGTGTGAGATGCAAAAAAAAAAAGAAGATAATTAATAATCAAGGAAGTTAAAATCATTTTAGGTCAATTCAATCTAAAGTGAATGAGACTAGTAAAATACTGTCATAATAACCTAGAAATAATAGATGCAAACCTTAAACTAATTTTCCTTTCTGTTTTACTGTAAAATTAAGTTACAAAAAATGTGAATAACCTTAAATATTTGTGGAATTTTGCCAATATTCAACCTGTTATTAAATGTTGTATTTATTTGTAGATCTACTGTGTCATGAATATTTACTTATTTTTCTTATGAATTTACATGTTGTTCACAATCAGGTTGTGATTACAATTTGGTGGTGATCTGTAAGAGATCTTGGATTCTGGATCACTTTGAAATGTATTCTCCATTTAAATGGTAAATGGACTGCGCTTGTCTAGTTCTTTTCCACCTTCATGGTGCTCAAAGTGCTTTACATTAGCCTCACATTCACCCATTCACACACACTCATACACCAATAGTTTTATAAGCTCTAAGGTCAGTCCTACTGGGGGCCTACGTCAGGGTTCAGTGTCTTGCCCAAGGACACTTCGACATGTGGACAGCCAGAGCTGGGACGCGAACTGCCAACCTCTCGGTCATTGGGCGACCCACTCTACCAACTGAGCCACAGGCGCCCACAATTTAAATTTCAAAGTGATCCAAAATCCAGGATCTCTTCCGGGTCATCACTGAAATCTAATAATTTCTTCCTTGTGACACTCCCAACACATCCTGAAAATGTAATCAAAATCTGTCCATAGGTTTTTGAGTTATCTTGCCCCGCCCCCTTTTACCACCAAAATCTAATAATTTCCAAATCTCCCGATTACCAACCTACCCTGAAAATTTCATCAAGATCTTGCTAACTAACAGACAGACAAACAGACAAACTTTCAAAAACATAACCTCCTTGGTTATAAAGGGGGGGGTATGCCTCGGCGTAGGTTTGTGCTTTCATATTTTCTTTAACTGTCAATTAAAAACAATAGATTTGCAACTAATAAAGAGATAGTAAAGACAGTAAAGATGCTTTTCCACTAAAATGAGTGGATTGACCCACATTTATAACCCTTTGACACATACTGGTCACTCCAGTGGACAGTTCTTCTACAGTTGTTCTCTTGTATATTCATGGGTTTAGTTGTTTTAATTCCAAATCAGTCAGTTCATATCATTATTATAACTGATCTGTTCTTAATACCTGATCTGTACGAACATGTTTACCTGTAAATCAATTGCTTGTTATTATTAGACTGTAATTAACAGTATTTTCATCAACAACAACTGCATTAAAATGTGTCGTTTCATTTCATAGTGTTCTCATATTGCGTTTTAAATGCACACTTCTTGAGGTTCAAAGCTTAAACACATGTTTTCCAGCTGAGTGGTCATTTTTGTAACTCCATGAAAAATAGGTTCATTAAATAGATTTCAATCACATTGCCTTTTTCATGCCTAAAGAGGAATAAAAATGCTCATAATTCTCATAATTCATGCATCAAAGGGTTAGAACCTGCATTGACCTGCTAATAATGGGCATTTGGCCTTGCTCCATTGACCAATAAAAGACCCGTCTGACCCCCGCTGACCTCCTCCATGAGGTTGGTGGGGGCAGACTGCTGCTTACAGAAGTGAAAGTGACACTTATCAGTCATTTAGGGGTCGGGGAGGGGTGGGGGGGCTGATCTGCCTTGGTGGAGTATGCGCTTTTCTAGTTTTGCATATGTTTTGGATATTTTGTCCAATTATTTTGTGTTATGTTTCTGTATTTTAGAAGAGTTTTTGGTAACACTTTATAATACCTACACACAATTCACGATGTATTAACCATTTATTACCCATTTGTTAATTATATATTAACCATTTTTTAATGGTTTATTCATACACAATTCATGAACAAACCATTTGTAGGCCTATGATTAATTGTGTATAAGCAACACATTAATAAACATTAACAAATAGGTAACAAATGGGTAATACATGGTGGAATGTGTGTAGGTATTATAAAGTGTTACCGAGTTTTTGAATATGTTTTGAATTTTTCTTCTTTTTCTTTTGTCAGTTCATTTTTTTGTACATTTTAGTGGATTTTATCATGTTTTGTGTATTTTTTGCTGCACATTTTTTGTGTTTTCTTCTTATATTTGTCTATTCTGTGGGAAAGTGGAATCCCAGAGACAGAACAGTCAACAGACATTAAAGTGTTTTGTCAGTTTTCTTTTCACCGTAGCACTCCCAGATTAGTAAGGGATAAGGTATTGCCCACGCGTGACTATCAGAAAAATCTTTCCCAATGGGGCCGAACAGCTCCGAAGGGAAATATTTTTTGATAGTCACACGTGGGCAATACATTATCCTGCTTATTCTACGGGCTATTACAGCTTATTTTGAGAAAAGACAGACAATTGTTTACCCAAATGATAAAGAATTTATTCATATAGACGATGTCTTCTGAAGAGAAAAAGTAGTCCAGTTGAACGTTATTGTTGTTCCTCAGCAACACTCCACTGGCGCTGTATAGTAGAGATGCGTGGATGACGTATATGTTTATCCGCAACCGCTTCTTAAAATCTCTATCCACCTGCTATCCATTTACATAAACCATTTCCTCCCAGTTTTCAGAACCGAATCCACACGCCATCCGCCGATTCGTTTTTAGGTCTAATGAAGACATAGTAGTCTATATCTCGACAGTAAACTGGAGCCTAGGTTGAAAGAAAATCTCAGTGATTCCAAAATTATCTCCACCCACTTCACAACATGAACATGAGCGGGTAAAACCTTATCTTTTAAAATGTTTTTAATTTTATGGACGCTGACATATTACATCCGGCCCGGAGACAATGGTTGAAAACTACCTTTTATTATGCTAATACTGACACATTTACAGAAATGTTGATTAATGTGTTACTGTCCCTGTTAAATAAACATGTTTTTAACCTGCTACTCTTATCTGTTTTACTTTTACTTGCTGTTTTACTGTTTTTATTATTGTTTTTATCTCCTGCACGTTATGTTCCTTGCTTTTAATTGCACTGCAGTTTTTTATTATGTTTTTTTTATTGATTCTTGTATTTTATTGTTCAGACAGCATAGTTGCTCACTTTCCTTGTAAGTCCCTTTGGATAAAAGCATCTGCCAAATGCTTAAATATATCACGTACATATCACGACAGCAAAGGTCCACATATGCATTGATTAACTTAGATTTTTACCTCTTGTGGCACTCACTCACTTGGGGTCATGATGGAACAAACTTGTTAAGGAAATACTTTCTGTTTAGTCCAGCTATGATCAACCATGTTTGACGTGACTTTAAAATACATAAAAGGCTTCACATGTTTTGCAGATAACACATCCTGTACTTGTGTTGTCTACATTTACCACCTCCAGAAACCCTTCCCAGACTGTACTTTCTCTCCTTCTTTCACCATAGTTTTAAATTCTCCTGCTTTTAATTTCTCAAGCACTGACTCAAAGTGAATGGGAACTGTCGCATCATTCTCAAGGGCCGTCGAATAAAAATACTAAATTAACATGAAGCGTATCTGCTAATGCTAATCCTAATGCTAATGCTAATACGTCGCCCAGTTTGGACAAACACATTAAGTGCTTCTATATATTCACATCTTTCATCTGTTTACTTGTGCAAAATGAAACACAATTAATATAGATGGATATTTAATCAGCATTAATTGAAATTAATCCAAAACAACCCTGTGATTAATTTGATTAAAATTTTGAAACATTAGACAGCCCTGGGTTTAAGTTATATTATTAACTTACTGTGTGTGATATACACCTGTTTACTGTCTGTTACTGACATTATTAGGACTCTAAACAGATGAAAGTTCATCATTAAGAAAGTAAAAGTCATGTGTTGTGTTGTATAAATGAGAGGAGGGGGTGGGGCTTAATATGTTTTCTTTCTCCCACTTCTTTTTGAGCTGCATTTATGGAATTTATTTTGTACATCATGATATTGTCTTGATTGCCTCTATTTATTAAATTATTTGCTCTGTTGTTAACACACACACACACACACACACACACACACACACACACACACACACGTGACACATTGGGGGGCGGGGCTTCAGAACTCTATCATGGGCTTTTGCTCAGTACGACCAAAATACTACCAAGGGCTACAGCTTCAATCTAAGCACAGGTCCAAGTCCAATTCCAGGCCCAGGTTCAGGACCAGGTCTAGGGCCAGATCCAGGTACAAGTCCAGGTCTAGGGTCAGGTCCAGGTCTAGGGTCAGGTCCAGGTCCAGGTCTTTTGTGTTCTTGTGTTTTGTTACTGTGAGTGAATGTAAATGCAGTAACATAAAGCTGTGTGTTCTAAAACACATTTCCCATACAGGTCAGTAAAGTTGATCCTGATCCTGCTTTCAAATGTCAGAAAAAAAAATCACATGGAGCACAAACAGTATGAGAGTGATGAAGATAAAAGATGAAGAACAGCAGCAGCCAGAGTGAACTGACCTGCACACAAATACTACTGTAGATAGATAGATAGATAGATAGATAGATAGATAGATAGATAGATAGATAGATAGATAGATAGATAGATAGATAGATAGATAGATAGATAGATAGATAGATAGATAGATAGATAGATAGATAGATAGATAGATAGATAGATAGGTAGATAGATAGATAAAAAATGTGTACAATAACAAAATAACAGGTAAATGGAAAAACATAAGCATCAAAACGAGTAGAGAAAAAATAAATAAGTTACAAAATGAATGAAAAATGAACAAAATTAGACAAAAATAATAATAAAACCCATAGAAAATAGACAGAAACACAGCCAAACGCAATGAGTAACTCTGTGTATTTTCCCTCCTCCTGTCATTTTATCCATTAAACAGATCTGGTCACTCACACTCTCCAGAAATGATCCAACAGCCACAGACAAACACAACTGAAACTGAAACCTAAAGGCACGTCATGAAAAAAAAAAGCCTCCAACAGCACAAAGATGCAGCAGAAGGAGAAGATGCTGATGCAGAAGAGGAGCGGACCTGACAGAGGACATGACCAGAGGAAGAAGCTCTGATCTGACCGGGGCACGGCGGCTCCGGTACCGGTAACTACAGACACATGAGACAGATGAGGTACAGAAGGTCCGATAGAGACAGGTCTAATGTCAGCATCAGCATCATGTGTCTGTCAAACATCATCATCATCATCATCATCATCATCATCATCATCATCATCATCATCATCATCATCATCATCACCACCGGACAAGCGTCACGAAGTTTAAGAATCTACCAAACAGCAATCCGGGAAATATGTCCACATCTAACAGCAAGGATGGTAATTAAAAAAAAGACCAAGAGGAGAATAAAACATGAGTAAAATCCACATAAATGTAAACAGGATTAAAGAAGAACATGAGGAGGTGGAAGGTTTAAGCAGGTGAAGCTCCGAGGAAAGAGTAGAAGTACACACACACAAGATCCAATATAAGGCAAAAAAGACAAGAAAAAAAAAGGACAAGAAGAGGAAGAAGAAGAATGAAAGTGACCTACCACCGGAGGAGGTTAAAAAAAAAAAAAAAAAAGAACAGGCTGATGACACAGAAGGAGAGAGAGCGGGGAGGTGTGCGCGTGTATCCGGCTGGAGCTCCGACTGAGAGGCGGAGATAGAGGAGAGTGGAGAGAAGCACTGGGAGGGGGGAGGGGGGAGGGGGGAAGGAGATGGGGGAGAGAAGAGTAGAGAGGAGGAAACCACTGGGAGGGGAGGGGGGAGGGGTGACTGAGAGGGTGAGGAAGAGAAGAGTGGAGAGAAGCACTGGGAGGGGGGGGGGGGGGGGGCGGCACTGGGAGGGAGGGGGGGAGGGGTAACTGAGAGGGGGAGGAAGAGAAGAGTGGAGAGAACCATTGGGAGGGGAGGGGGAGGAAGAGAAGAGTAGAAAGGAGGAAACCACTGGGAGGGAGGGGGAGGGAGGGAGGGAGGGTTGGCCAGGGTCCTGGAGGTCCACCCTGCTTAATTTGGCACCAAGGTTATAGAGTGAACCAACGGAGTCACATCCAGCTGTTCATGGACCATTCTGCTGTTCTGCCCCCCCCCCCATCAGATTTGGTTTCCTTGGTTACGTTATCACATATTTTTTCTTCTTTTTAATCTCATCACTTGACTTTTTAATCTCATGATTATGATTATATGTCATAATTTGACTTTTTAGCTCATTAATTGAGTTTTTATCTCGTTATTTGATTGTTGATCCTATGATTAGCACTTTTTAATTCTTTTCATATTTCATAATTTCTACTTTTTTCTCATAATTATCCTTTTCTTACCTCATGATTTAGACTTTTTATCCAAATTATGACTTCTTATGTCATATTTTGACTTTTTATTTGTTTGACTTGAGGCGACGAGGGCCTGATTGCGGCTAAAAACAACAAAATATTTAATCAGAATTGCCTTTCATTTACACAGCAACCATCCCATCAGGGTTTGAAAATTTAAAAACCTGAAGACCCCTACCAGGGTCGTGTGTCCGACTAAGCTGCAAGAAACTCAACATGTTGCCGTGGTGTAAACCTTTACTTTAAGCTGCTCTAGGAACTCTAGTAAAATGGATGCTTCACATAATACATTAGATTCCCAAATATATATCTGATCTTATTAATATAATTATTATTTTGTGTAAATACCATATCCATTGTAGTAAATTGAAACATTCTAAGCCTTCCTTTAATTGTTTTATAAATGACTTTAAATTATTCTTTTCATCACTTAATAAAACTAAGTCACTAAAATCAGCCACAAAATTACACAGTGAAATTAAGCGATATCTTTTATTTTGACTTAATTAAGTTGCTCCATTATTTACTTAAGTGTTTATAAAATGTACTTGTTTCACAGCGCCTTTTTCATTTGGTTCTGTATTTTTTATTTATTTTATATTATTACCGTAAATGCTCCCTTTGTAATTATTACTAAATGTGTTTGTTATGGGGGGGGGGTCAGTAATTGAATTGTCATCTTTAAAGGTTTGTACATTGTTAATATATATTTCTGAAAATCTCTGAGTGCCTCTGCTTTTTTTTTTTTTTTTTCTGGCCTCACCCGGTACAGATGAGCACCTGAGTTGTTTGCACAGTCTCCTGAGCGCTCATAGCTTCTTTTTTGCCTTTATATATTGTATGTTCTAAAGTTCCAATAAAAAAAAAAACCCAAGCTAACCACAAAAAAAAAAAAAAAAAAAAAAAAAGTGATTCCCGCAATTAAGGTCCAACATATCAAACCCAGGTCAGACTGGGCTAATGAAACCATAATGATAATATAATAATGATAATATAATAATGATGCTCTGGTCACATCTCCATTCAATACAGTTCAGTTAATTCTGTCATCAGTACTGTTTCATTACATTTCCAAAGTGTAGTACTCTACATCTGTATTTATACACATGTAATGTTATGTTGTATTTCGTGACATTATTAAAAGTCATGCACTACAAATATTACTGTCCTTGGTGTTTAGACAAACACATGTGGACAGTTGTCCTTGATGCATGGTGTGGTCTGCCAGAGACGTACAGTTGGCACACAGCTTTACCACACAACCCTCAACCCTTTAGTTATTATTTTGTATTAAAATATGATGTCATTAAATAGGTTGCAGGGTTTATAGAATATGGAACATTTATTATTATGTTTTACAGGCACTGATGTTGGTCCTTCAGCTGTTGCCTTCACAGGTCTACATCCACTCATGACATCTACACCAATAAACAGACCCTGTAAAAAGACTATGGTTAGAAGACAAACCATGGCCAACGCACCTGTGAGGGATGGGGGTGTTTTGCGACACAATCACAATCACACCAAACAAACATCAATAACATTGCGTAGCTGTTACAATATCTATGGTTTAAACTGTTTACCTGCCCGGGCGGCACAACAGTTGACTCGACTTCGACTTTATTGACAGATAAGTCGATTTGAAAAAAAAAAATATTATTGTTCTAATCTTTATTGTTCATGTGTGCAGCCAACTATTCACAAGACTGTTAAAGCCAAAGGTCAATTAGCAAGTGATGAAGAGACAGGAGCTGAAGATGAAGACGACCCAACAATAAAGAATGTAAATCTGTCAGTGAAACGTCAGACTTACCAGAACCATGTACAGCCAACCCCCCCCCCCCCCCTCCTTTCCATGAATAACAGAGGTTTGCAGGCAGAGACGGATTCAGAGTAAGGTAGAACAGTGTAACTAAAACCTGCTCTGCTCTCCTCACTATATTATCTTAAAACATATTCTGTCCATTGTTGTTTATGTTTGTGTTTTTTCTTACAGATTAAACCTGACAGTATCCAACAGTGCATCCCAGAATACCTTCTGCGGGTGTCTCTTAAAATTTTTTAAGAGACAGCCTTTTTCTGTTTTACCTACATTACAAATATAAATGACATTACCTGTATAAACTGATTCTGAGCAGATGTTTAGTGTTAGAATCATGTTGACAAATGACTTTGGAAACATAGTTCAAACCTTTTCACTGACTGTGAACTTGTGAGGCACATTGTTCTGGAACTGAACTAAAGAAACTTTTATGGAATTATTGGATAAATAAATAATCCAGCTCACTGATTTACACTGCATATTTTCAAACAGAATGAACATGTTGAATCAGAATGTGCTTTAATTGTTCCATATCATCACTTGAGTGTGAATCCTATTGTATTGCATTGTGAGTTGATACTTGCACGTTTTAAAAAAAGTACTTTATTTGTCATGATACAACTGTACAATGAAATTTGTCCTCTGAATTCAACCCATCCTTTCTTTGATGCCGTTGGGGAAACTGGTAAGGAGCAGTGGACAACCATGTGGGGTGTTCAGGGACCCATCTCCTGCTGCAGAGCCAGGCTAGTGATCAGAATGAGAAATTAAAACCGCAAGCAGTCTCAAAGGCCTTCGCTGTTTCTTGCGACCGCCTCCCCACTCAATGTCCGAGTCAAATTTCAGCCAAATTGGTGTTTGTATGCCCAATCTACAGCCATTTTAGTAAAGGTGAATCTGTAGGGGGCGCTATAGTGCAAAATAACATTTTCGTATGACAAACAGGTGTAGACCAGGGAGACAGACATCAGAGTTAAATTTCAGCCAAATCGGTGTTTGCATATCCGAACTAACGCCATTTTAATAAAAGTACATTTCTAGGGGGCGCTATAGTACAAAATCAGAATGTCTTTCGCTAAATGGATGTAGACCTGGGAGATAGACATCTGTGTCAAATTTCAGCCAAATCAGTGTTCGTATGTCCGAGCTGAAGCAATTTATGTAGTGGTAATTTTATCTGAAAATTTTGCGACAGCGTAGCACAAAAATGATGCAACTTTTCAAAAAGAGTTGGATAACTTTTGTTTCCCCACTTGTCAAGCCAAGCCAAGGAGGAGTTCGTTAAATTCCAATGACAGCAAAAATCCATGACTCAACATGACTCAAATTTCAATCCAAGATGGCGGACTTCCTGTTGGTTTATGGACGTAATTATCATAAGGTCGTGTGTTCATCATCATATGATGAACATTTGTACCAATTTTCATAGCTCTACCTTCACTAGGGCATGATCTGGCCTAATACAAACTATTGTCACTTTTCTAGTGGGCACTGCAGACACATTTCTTTACCGACTTTGATGAAACCTATAGACAAGTTCACGCCACAAACCCTGGGCGCCGCCATTACAATCCAGATATGCAAGCTACTTCCGTCTGGAAGATACGAACAGACTTCAATTGGTAGCGTTTTGTGAGCTATAATGTCCTGGGAACATAGTTTTAGTACTTTTTCTGGAGATGGAGTTATTATCCCCCACCCGAATATGGTGCAGACCTGGAGGATAATATTACGACGTGGCCCAACGTAACGTACGGCAAGATTTGTGCGTATTTCATGGACTCAATTGACAGGAAAACTATGGACAATCTGAAAGCCTCTGAGGCGTATCAGTATCTGCATTTAAGCACTAATATATAATAATAACTTGTACTCTCTCTCTCTCTCTTACAGACACACACACACAGGGCTGCCAACTCCGTGAGGGTAAATACAGGACACTATGGCGAATCCTATCAGATTTACAGACCTCTGATTTTTTATGTCATCATCAATGGCAAAATAAGAATTTCGTCTCGCTTAAGTTCAGCTCAATACTGGACGTCAGTTTGTTTTTTAATATGGTACGATCCCGTATTTTAAGGGACGTTTAACAACCCCACACACGAAGCACTGTTGGCGACCTGTCAATCAAACGTACACATATGAGCTGTATGTGTACGTTTGTATATGAACATTATGCTAATCAGATGTTTTAGCAAAACACCGGTGGCAATGTTCGTGTATGACAACTTCACAATTAACAGTATTGATGGTTTCATAACCAAAGCTTTCATTTCATAGCTAAAGTTGCTGAATTTACCATCAGATTGAAGTTTAAGTCACTTTGGGGAAAGAGTTAGTAGTCAGCTGGGTGAGTCGTAGCCTCTTCGGCTGTGTAAGGCCGGTGTATCCCAAAGATAACTCTGGAAACTGGTTATTCTCGGTTGGTATTTTGTCCACAAAGTGATGGGAACACATAAAGACATTGCATGCTGGATTCTTTAGATTTAATGCCTTCATCCAGGCACGTGATTCAGAGTCCGTTGTAAAAAAATTACAACAAAGGAGGGCATGGACATTGGCTCTTTGTGGCAGGTTTGTGCTCAAAACACTCTCTGTCTAACCACTCGTTTAGCTGTTGTCTTGAGCTTCTACATCCAACGATAGCGCACGTAGTTCCCGAACCACTTTTCCGCTTGTCGTTGTCCATAATTTTTCTGACTAAATCACTCGGTCTTAACATGTAAAGTGAATCGGAGGCTGCCAAAAAGGAAGTGAACAGCATAATCAGGAAGTAAAGCGGAAACAGGTCGTGAACTTGTCTATAAATACTCGCAATTTTTCACACTTCTGACATGTGTGCAAAATTTGGTGAATTTTCATGCATGTTCAGGGCGTCAAATTAGAGCTCAAATGGCTGACTCCCCTTGCGATCACAGCAGACTCAATAGGCCTTGCGCCCACCATCGTTCGTGGTGAAGGCTTAAAAAGAAATGTTTTCCACAATGTAGAATTTCAAAGTGATCCAGAATCCACGATTTCTTCCGGATCATCACCAATATCTAATCATTTGTTCCTTGTGACACCCCCAACACGTCATGAAATTTTCATCAAGATCCGTCCATAATCTTTTGAGTTATCTTGCTAACTAACAGACAGACAGACAGACAAACTCTGGCAAAAACATAACCTCCTTGGTGGACCTCTCTTCATTTGGGGGGGGGTCTGCCTTGGCGGAGGTTTGTGCTTTTCTAGTTATATGAGTCGCTACAGAACTTTTTGTCAGGATTAAAAACAGTTGGAAAGAAAAAGTAATTAAAGTGAATTTAATTTTTGACTAAAAGTGGAACATAAGCGCCTGGGCTCCATCATCCTCACGTGAGACCAATATGGATCAAATGTTTTCCAGTATCAGTCTGTGGGAGAACAGCTGTTAGAAAACACACAGGCATTAAATGTAATGACATATAATGTAAAGTTTTGTGTGAAAACACGTCTTCTCCACGAATCGAGCCCCTGTGCTGCAGACGTGTGAACTGACAGTTGGTGCGTTCAGCAGCAGAAGGGACAGGTGTTCTCCGTGGTCCAGGGAGACGTTTCCCAGACTCATTACACATTCAGTGTCCGTCCAACACCTGCTGATAGCACACCAGCGCACACTTTCAGCAGCAACACTTACATCCATTCAACATTTTACAAACAACAGAAAGAAACAAAAGCACCAACAAAACTTTGAGTAAACACTGAACAAATGACAGAACCAACCTGGTAAAGCATTCAGTTCTGTTTGTTAATGGAGACGCTTTAATTAGGGAGGCAGTTCACTAGAAACAAAACATTTCCACAATACGGTGTGGAGGGCAAGGGCGTCATAGTCATTGAAAATGTGGGGGTGTTCTAGGTTGTGGCACATGAGCAAAATTTTCTTAACGAACAATTAACCATTAATGATTACATTTTATATATTAAAAAAGTAATATATGGCTGAAAATAACAAAAATTAAACATTTATTCAATTCATAAGTCAAAATAATGACATAAAAAGTCAAAATTATTAGATAAAAATTATTTAAAAAAATCAGACACTGATTTTACAGACACTGTTCCTCTTTTTTCTTACAAAAATGTTTTGTCCATGTCAGGGGAGACGACTAAAAATATGTTCCTCAGGGGGAACATCAGTGTAAAAAGTTGTAGAACCACTGTCTTAGGGTAAATGTCACAGAACAAGACATAGTTTATTTAACTTAGTTTAACAACAGTAACATTTGTCATTACTTACTGGTTAATAACTGTTTGTTAACACCATGAAGAAGAGCTCTTTACATTACCACTGAACTGAGGTGCGCTTCATTTACATATGCTGTTGTGCCGCCCGGGCGGGTAAACAGTTTAAACCATAGATATTGTAACAGCCCCGAAATGTTATTGATGTTTGTTTGGTGTGATTGTGACGACAGTAACTGTTTATCCTGAAATAAAAAGTAGGTGAGACCAACTCTGTCTGTTTCCTGGATCCAGTAACGATACAATATATAAACTCAGGAAAAAGTGGAGGCTATGAAATCATCTGGGTGGAGAAGTGGGGGTGTCACAACACCCCCATCCCCCACGAGTGCGACGGCCATAGTGGAGAATGTAAAAACTGCTCAGGTGTTTCAGCGTCTTCATTCTGTTCCACTGGTCTACGAGTAAAATGGTTCCAGAATAAAACTAATGAAATGTCCCCACATGTGTGTGAGTGATAAAGAAAACTCAAGTGTCAAATGATGGTTTGCTCAAGTTTCCAAGATAAGTCTCCACTGTAAACCCTGATTGTGATTACACTTTCTTAGTACAAAGTACTTATTGTATTAGGTTTTGTAAAAACTAATGTCATTAACTAATGTTATTATTAAACCAAATGAGTTATTTAATTAGAAAACTGAAAACATACAATGCAATGGGTTTATGTAGCTGAGATTATATATAAAGTTAAGTGTCTGTGAGGGAGGGGCGGGGCCTATTCAACATTCACTCTGACATGTCTAGGCATGTCTGCTGGATCTGGTGTTGGCCACATTGCATTGTGGGTATTGGGTATTTGTGTTAAAAAATATGTTGTTTTATGAGCAGAGGTTAAGTAGAGTTGTTTAGTTTATTGTGCTACTGTTAAAATTTTAGTTCATGTGTTTAATGATGATGCTAACATCATGAAAGGCTAATGTGACCAGGGCTGGACTAGGCCAATGTTTCAGGCAGGGCATTTTTTACTTAGATCAGGCCACCACCTGTATTTATTTATTTATGCGGGGTCATTTCATTCAGCCTGGTTACTTAATTCTATGTATAAATATAAATTATATAATAACATATTGGTTATACAGTCACAACCTCAAGGCCAATATTCTCCCTAAGAAAGTAGCTTGGGACCATATAACGTTTCATACAATGAAAGTAAGGAGTATAAAGTACAGATATTTATAAAAATGTAAAGAGTATAAAGTACAGATATTTATATACATTTAAGGAGTATAAAGTACAGATATTTATATAAATGTAAAGAGTATAAAGTACAGATATTTATATAAATGTAAAGAGTATAAAGTACAGATATTTATATAAATGTAAAGAGTATAAAGTACAGATATTTATGAACAAATGTAGGGAAGAAAAGTCAAAACTTAGCAGAAAAATTAATATGCCAGTAAAGTACAGATACCTTTTTTTTTTTTTTTAACTGAAGTACAGTAATGTAGTACTTTTACTTAGTTACTTCCCACCTCTGCTTCAGCCACTACACCATTGGCTGAAGCAGGTACAGATCTGGTTCCTGGCCTTTAACTTTAAATAAAGTTACTGCAGGAAGCTTCAGGCGTTTGAAGGTGTTTTCCTCCTCAGCGTATGTGACCTCTGCGTCCTCTGAACAAACAGATGTGAGCAAAACGATAATTAATGTCTGCTGTTAATGCAGATTATCTCACATTAGACACCCTGTGAAAATCAGGCAAGAAAATCCTCCAATACTCTTCTCAGCCTCTACTAAAATCTACAAGATCCTGCACAGTGAGTGAGTGAGTGGTGAGTGAGTGAGTGAGTGAGTGAGTGAGTGAGTGAGTGAGTGAGTGAGTGAGTGAGTGAGTGAGTGAGTGAGTGAGTGAGTGGGTGGGTGAGTGAATGAGTGAGTGAGTGAGTGAGTGAGTGAGTGAGTGAGTGAAAGAGTGAGTGAGTGAGTGAGTGAGTGGGTGGGTGAGTGAATGAGTGAGTGAGTGAGTGAGTGAGTGAGTGAGTGAGTGAGTGAGTGAGTGGGTGAGTGGGTGGGTGAGTAGTGAGTGGGTAGGTGAGTGAGTGAGTGGGTGAGTAGTGAGTGAGTGAGTGAGTGAGTGGGTGGGTGAGTGAGTAAGTAGGTGATGAGTGAGTGGGTGGGTGAGTAGTGAGTGGGTAGGTGAGTGAGTGAGTGAGTGAGTGGGTGGGTGGGTGGGTGAGTGAGTAAATAGGTGATGAGTGAGTGGGTGGGTGAGTAGTGAGTGAGTAGGTGAGTAGGTGAGTGAGTGAGTGAGTGAGTGAGTAGGTGATGAGTGAGTGAGTGGGTGGGTGAGTAGTGAGTGAGTAGGTGAGTGAGTGAGTTTTGTCAGGTGTGGGGTTCCTCTCTCTCTCTTTATGGTTTAAATCCACTTTAATACCATGCAGATGGTTTCCTGTGTGAGGGGTAACAGGTGTGGGAGGTGTTTGAAAGTCGACGCCTAAAGGAAAAGAATGACACAAAATGCACAAACTATCAAAAAAGTGCAAAATATACTGAGGCAAGAAGTGTTAGAAATGAAAACGTACTTAGGCGACCTGGATGGAAGGAAAAAAAACAAAGAAAAAAAAACACTGAGGACCAATCAAAGCTTTTCCTCTGGAAGGCATGTGTGTACTATCATAACAGTCATGATACTGCGTTTAGTGACTCACACAAATACACACACACAGTCATGGCACTGAATACATTATGTTGGAGAACATGTGAATAAATGCGCACACACACACACACATACACACATCATATGTGATGGTTTTTATTATCCCGCTGTCGACCAGAGCCTCGACAGTTGACAGTTTAATTTTCTACAGTTGACCTTTGCATGCGACACATTATTAAACGATAAGCTTAACATACAACACACACATACACGCAGCTTTTCATGTCTCATGAGGACCACATTTATTCACTTGTCGGTAAAATAGCCATTGGATAGTGAGCATAAACACTTTATTTATTAAAAAACATATTTTTAAAAAAATCTAAAATATATTTAATAAAATAAATACATATTTTAAAATAAATAAATAATTAAACAACATACAAAAACATTGTTCTCTCTCTGTATATATATATATACATATATATATATATATATATATATATATATATATATATATATATATATATATATATATATATATATATATATTTACAGAGCATGATTTATCCCAAAAAAAACAGAGGTGGGAATTTTTGCTTTCACAGAAAAAAAAGCTTGTGTTGGATGTTAAGATGTTATGACCCTAACAAGCGGGTCTGGCTTGTACTTCCACTGGGCGCTGTGCCGTAACTGGCTCTGGGTCAGCCAGGAAGGGTCTTACAGCTCCGGCAGCAACCTTTCAAGCACCCCCCGCCGGGACTTCACCACTTCCTGGGGCTGTCTCTCCCCTGGATGAGAAGAGAGGACGGGACCCCTTTTACGCTTCGGTCACACCAAACGCGAATTTATGCATGTATACCTGTGACACGCCCGAGTCTGGATAAACATAGAAACATAGATAAACTAAATATGTCCCGCCATTTCAGTCTCTCCTCAACTATGGCTCAGATCACTTGGATCGCTGCTCTGTACCTGCTCTGGAGGTCCTATACGTGCAAGGGCCAGATGCCATTGCTATTGGGTTTTGCCCTATGCTGAAAAAGTGCCTACAGCAGGGGAATTCCACCACCTCTTCCAGGAACTCCATCTGGATGAAGTCAGCTTTAAACTGTAATTCAGGCTCAGTTTTTCTTTCTGACAAAATTCACGGTACGAAAACACTTCTGGAACAAATTAATTTCGTAAGTAGAGGTACCAGTGTGTGTGTATATATATATATATATATATATATATATATATATATATATATATATATATATATATATATATGCCTAATGATACCATATACAGGTTCAAATATTAAGAGCTGCCTAATATTTGTTTGAATACGACTATACAATGGAAGAATATAAAGGTATAAGCATTTTAGCATTTCGTGGACCTTTTTTTCCCAGACACAAATGTTAGAAGGCATACTTCACAATGATTTTCAGGTATATCACCGTCCACCCCTGACCACATGGTGAGTTTCATGTCCCTAATGTACTATTCGCACGCAGTATTACCTATGGACTACTGGTCATTTCTAATTACCCCGTATGTCTATGTTATTGTGTCGCACATTTAGACGGGATAAACAAAAGTCTGTAATTCAGGCAAACTCCAAAGAAAAAGACAAGAGGAGCACAATTGAAATCACAAACACCGACATTCACATTCACTTCTCTTTTTCGCCCAAACACAGTAGGTAATTTGCGGCAGAGTTATTAATGAGCAAATCACGGACATAGCGCATTCGCACGGGACTAAGAACTCAGACATTCTCCGTAATTATTCCGAATTACCAGTGGTCCATTGGTAATATTTATCCCGTGCGAATACGGGATAAGTCACCCTAGAAAGACCTAAAAACTGGGCATTATATGCAAAATGCTGAAATAACACTTGAACAGGTAGACCCCTGGAGCAGACACTGACTCTGGACGACGGTCGTCTGTGTTATAGAACGGCTGAATTACACTTATGTGATATTTGAAAGGAGCAGCTTTTCATTCTGCTAACTTTATTTTATATGTTCTGTTCAAAGTAGAACATAAAAGCTTGTACAACACCAACGTCCTGCTCTACAATGAACAATTAAAACACTAAAAGCTACGTACATCTACATTCCACTCTAATTCAATTCAGACATATCATGTGCACAAAGCTCCATAAAACAAACTAATCCAAGCATTGGCTCTAAAATAATTGTGGTCTTTGTGGTAAATATCCATCGAGGTTAATCCTATCATGACTAAGGAAAGCAGCAACAGATGAAGGAGGAACATACACACACATACATAGACGGTCCTGTACACTGCATATTACTGCACACAACTGCATTTAACATTTTTAACCTAAAAAAAAACATAAAACTTTTAAATGGTATTTTATCCTTATCCCACTGTTATTTATTTATTGTTTCTGAATTTGTTATTTTATTTATTGACTTCTATGTGGTGCAGAGTGGCCCGTTACATTATAATTTCATTGTAACTACTGTGCAATGACAATAAAGATAATTCAAATTTTCCTTTGACCTTCATTTACCCACAAGGAACATCATCTCTCAGGTTAAATCTAATACCTTCTGAAATAGTGTTTCTACTTGTTTAGCAAAACTTTTCAGAGCAGGTCTGACCTGGAATGAAACCATTAGACTATTACTACTCCCAATCATAATAATAATGAGATAATTTTTGAGTGTTTCTATTCATGTCTCTATTCAGATTGTGACCTTCGGTCGTGATCTACCATGTTTTGATCTCGGCAATGTTGGCCAAAACTTTTGCTGTTGATTTCGTGTCTTTAAGGCAAATCTCTGGAGAACTATTCACGTTTCTTTTCGGCCTCTTTTTTAGTTTCTATTGGTTTCTATTATGGGATGTCGGGAGTAATTTCTTTCATTTTATTCAATTTTTCACCAGACTTGAGGTGTGTGCTGAAGTAGCTGAGTTTTTGTGCATGTTAAGGGGGTCAAATTCCAGTTTAAAGTGCCGGTGTAAGAAAAATATTAATAATAATAATAAAAAACAAACAAATAACAATTGGGATTTGGGACTGTTAGTAAGATAACGAAAAAAGGTATGGAAGGATCTTGAATATGTCATGACGTGTAGAGGGTGTCAGAATCCAGGATCTCTTCCGGATCACCACCAAAATTTTAATTTGTTCCTTGTGACGCTCCCAAAAAGTCATGAAGTCATGACATTTTCCTCAAGAGTCATCCGTAACTTTTTGAGTTATCTTGCTAACTAACTGACAGACAGACAAACAAACTCCAGCAAAAACATAACCTTCTTGGAGGAGGTTATAATTGATATCAATCGATATATAATTGAATCAAGTAAAAAAAAAAAAACAGATTGGTAGCTGCAGCCGTAGTTTTTTGTATTTTTATTTATTTATATTTTTATTTAATGTAATGTTTTTTTCCTTTAATATTTTAGAGACACAGTGTAAGGCTGTAGTTTGCACTCATGCATTTAGTTTTTTAAACCATAATAAGTAAATGAAGTCATGGCTTTAAAAGGTAATTTTAGGGGAATACTGGACTGGGTGAAATAAAGTGAATGTGTGCCTTCCAGACAGGTGGTGGTTTTGGCAGCAAACTTCCTCCAGTGAGTCTGAGGAACACGTGTACGTCTTTAAATGTCGAGCAGGTGTGCGCTTTTTCAGAGAATGGACAGACAATCATCAATCTAAATAAGAACCTGAACCACAGCAGGATGAAGCAACATAAACAGGACAAAGTTTTTATGTTTTTACATGTTTACTCCTATGGAACAAGTTGAACGCTGCTATTTACGATAAATGCAGCATCATCAGTCAGGTTTGACTCTTACAGCGACCACTTCCCGACAGACTTTCTAAAGGAAATAAACATTCATTCTGCTCCACACTTTACAGACCTGCCTGTAAAGGATTCTGTGCTGATGGTAGACTGGTACAAAGTTTTAGATGTGAGAGCACCAGGGCTGTAATACTTGAGTCTGTATTGTTGGTCACCTCAACCGTTTGGTAGAGGTAACTTTGAACACTGATATCTAATCTTAATTTAAGTCCTTTGACACAACTTCTTGGCCAGTCAATGATATATTCAGACCATGCTAGTATACCACCAAAGAAGATGATTATAAACGTGAAAAAAAAAACTCTGCTATATATTTTCTTTTGGACACAAAATTCCAGGTAAGTTCTATTTTTGTTTTCCTTTAAAGAGTCTATTTTACTTAAATAATCATCATGTTTCAGAAATATTTTGGTCTTCATGTAATACTTTTTTGAAAACATGATCAACCAAAAATTAGAGAAAAGGGTAAAGCATCATAAAATGCTAATGCTAATCGCTAATGATACAAACAGAAAGAGTTAATATATCTAACTTGAACCAAGTCACAAATTATGTTGATATGATTGGTGAAGGAATGATGTTTGAGTTTTAATACTTTAGTTAAATTTAGGGTCAGTGAAAAAATAAATAGATCTATGTTTTTGTAGTGTGACCAACAAAGGGTTAAGGTGTAGTTTTGAGATGTTCTGTAGTTAGTGTACCACGTTTTCATATTTATTTATTTATTTTAAATTCAGAATAATTTTTTTCTCATGTCGTATTTGAAAACCCCTGGTCTAGGTTGGTGTCTGGAAATGTGTTGATTTTCATGCATTACCATCGTTGTGTACAAGTGTTCTGAGCTGTCTGTTGTAAAGAAAGAAAAAAGTCAATCTCCTGGTTCACAGACTCCCTCCTGTTAACGAAGGAGAAGGAGGTGGAGCACCCATCAGCTGATTACAACTATTGTTGCTTTCGTCAATGAAAATTTTAGCTAAATATTGTCATTGACAAACCTTTATCCTGTGACAAAAACAAGACAAGGCTAGACATAAATGTTATGTTAATGTTATTACTATTACATTACATAGACCTTTAATAGTATCCACACATACATATTAGCCTTTGTCATAACACATATGTTACATTAAATTACATAAAATGCTCAGATTTTTCTTTTTCTAAACATAACCCTACTTAACTTAACTAGACCAAAAAGGGTATGGATGTAATGTTCCTTCTAAGCTGCACGCTTGTGTAATTCCGCACTACTCTTGTGTTCTCCACGCACATTACACATATGCAGCACACAAAATAAAATCCCAACCTGAATTGTAAATAAAATGTTTATTATTTTCTGCATATGTTTGCTGTGCGCAGAGAACACGAGAGTATTGCGCAATTACGCAAGCACACAGCTTAGAAGGAACATTGTATGGATGTGACTAAAACTAATAAAAACTAAAATGACAGCTTGATACAAAGACTAGACTAAAATGAAAACAGGCTGCCGAAAAACAACACTAATTTACAAGCTGGCATTCACATCATTTATATCAGAGCTCAGAGCTGAGGACAGAACTGACACAAGACTCTTTAAAGAACATGGAACAGAGGATATGGCAAAGGGTGAAGATTAAGGAAACTGGCTAAAGGTTTTTTTGTTTTTTTTAAATTGAATGCTGCATATTGTTTGGAAATGTATTAGTTTATAATATATTAAGTAAAACGATTTAAAATACTTTTGTTGTTTAGATAAACAAACCTGGTCTGGTAAAATGTTTCATTAGAAGACATTGATTGGTGAAAAACAATAGATTTCTCGTGAAAGTGATTTATTGCCTTTAAAAAAAAAAGTACAACTTTTGTTTAAAGGTGCTGGTTAAAGAAATGTTTAAGTTGTGTATTAATTGTGTTTTGTATTGTTGGAGGTTTTTCACCTGAGAACTAAAGACTTCAAAGAACTGAATTTCATTGAAGCAAAAGTCTGGTTCTTGAGTGAGTTGTTTTGTCAAGTCAGGAACAGTGTCAAAACTTATATAGACTGACAAAAATTGTAAAAATAAATTAACAAACAAACAAATAAATAAATAAATAATAAATTTTCATTAAAGGTGGGGTGGGAGATCTTTTTTGGAACTTTTTTTTTTTTTACCATATTGCTTGGAAACCTCTTCATGATCCCTTATCACACATTGAAATAAAATGTTTGCCAAAAAAACTAAATGTTTTAGTCCAGTCTAGAGGGTGGAACGAGAGGAAAACTCTGGCCAATCATTGTACTGATCATCTTTAAAATGATTGATTGGCTGATACGTCCATCAAATACCAGTCCACCAACGCTCTCCCCGAACCCCTCCCTCCCCCTTCTGCGCACTCCCTCCCACTCCAGTCGCACTGGAGTACAAGTGACATTTTTGGGGGGGAATTTATTTGATAAAATGAATTGAAAGGCAATTTAATATACAAATAGAATAGAGAACAACAGGCTGAATAAGTGTACGGTATGCTAACATAGCATTATATGATGCATAAACAATAAAATGAGAATGTGATTGATATGTTAGCGTAACATATTCACAGTTACTCAGATAACTACTGCATACAGAACATGCTCAACAGCACCCTTTTGCAGTTGTAAGTGTGAAAACCACATGCAAAATTATATAACAATGTGTTGATAATTTCACATATAAGGCGCTCCGTAGTAGAAGTCACACCCCCGGCCGTACTATGGAAAAAAAACTCCAACTTATAGTCTGAACGGTAAAGAAAAACTCAAACAAGTGGTTCCTGGCACAACAAAACCTGCCCCCCTCACACACATTTGATCTCTTTTCATTGTGAAAACACATTTTTGGTGACTGTGACCTTTGACCTACATTCACCATAATTTAATGGGATCTATTCTAGACCACCTCAAACCTTTCCTGAAAATGTCATTGTGAGATCTGTGATCTTGTCAAATCACGAATACATCATGATCACGCATTACCATGTTAAATCACCAATACATGTTGACAACGACAAATCTCTGCTGTGACGACACGAAAATTCAATATGGCGTCAGACCGGAAGTAGTGAGTTGATTTGGCTGAAACTCAGTCTGTTTCATCCTTGTATCTGTGTCCTTGTACATGTTACATTTTAGAACAATCCGTCAAGAATTGGCGACGCTAGAGGAAAGAGGAAATGTGCACACACACACGGATAGACAAACAGACTAGAAATCCATGCGGAGCGCGGTAACTTCATGAATTATATGAAATCTGTGATCTTGTCAAATCATGAATACATCATGATCATGCATTACCACGTTAAATCATCAATACATGTTGAAAACGGCAAAATTCTGTTGTGACAATGTGAAAATTCAACATGGCGTCAGTCGATTTGGCTGAAATTGGGTCTGTGTCTGTCGATCTGTTGAGAAATGGCAACGCTCGAGTGAGAACAGAGGAAATGTGCACACACACACACACACAGACACACACACACACACAGACACACACACACACACACACACACACACACACACACACAGACACACACACACACACACAGACACACACACACACAGACACACACACACACAGACACACACACAGACACACACACGGACACACACACACAGACACACACACACACACAGACACACACACACACACACACACACACACACACACAGACACACACACACACACACTCACACACACACACAGACACACACACACACACACACACTCACACACAGACACACACACACACACAGACACACACACACACACAGACACACACACACAGACAGACAGACAAACCGTTAAAGCAACATAACTTCATGAATCTCTGATTCGCAAAGTTATGTTGGGGGGAGGGGGTCACAAGTGGTCTGATTATTGTGAAAACACATTTTAGGTGGCTGACCTTGACCTTTGACCTACATTCACCAAAATGTAATTGAATTCCTTCTTGACCAGCTCACACTTATTTTTTCATGTAAATTAGCCTAGTAGTTTTTGCATAAAAACAATACCCCTCTTTCCTCCCGGGGGGGGGATTATAAATAACTGAACAAGCATAAAGTAACTCTGTTCATGAACTGACAGCATGTTTTGATTGTTTGCATGGAGTCTTGAAAGGAAACCTGAACACGGCACTAATGCGCACTAGTAGAGATTCAAAGTGAATGATCATGTGACTGAAGTGTGTGTGTGATCCAGTGCCAGATCCAACCTGATCAGACTTCAGTTCAGTCTATTATTGTTCTCCCATTTGAACAAAAACCTCCAGGGTACAAGGAGATGCTGCCAAAATGAATTCAATTCACTTGATATATTTGGCAAAAAAAAAAAAAAACTGTTGGGCAAATATTGGAACTGCTTTAATTCATTGTTGGTGTTTTATCGTGTAGTTCAGTTTTTATGCACAAACTCAGCTTTGGTAGAAGGAACCTCACTGTAGATCCCACTTCATAGATCATATGGCAGTTTATTTAAGGCACTTGTTTTCAATGGCGAGTAAAACAAAAAAAATAAAAAGGAATCAAAAGTCTCTATAGCAGGGGGGTCAAATGTAGGCCCTGTGGACCAAAACTGAAAGGTCCAATACACACACATACATCCAATGTGATGTCAAGTGAAAAAACAAACGGTGCACGGCACAAAACCCCCACCCCTTAGGAAACGTCGTACCTGATTTGGCTTATCTCTGCGAAAACATATTTTTGGCGATAGTGACTTTGACCTTTGACCTATATTCACCAAAATTTAATGGGCTCTATTCAGGACAACCTCGCACCTTTTCTGAACATTTCACAGAAATTGGTCCAGTAGATTTTGCATAAAGTTGCTGAAAATCCCACAACAAAGAAAAAAACCCAACCGATAAATATATTTACAAACTATCCTTTAACGATAAAATGTCAATATCCTCAATAACCTCAAATTTACAAGGGTGAAGACACAGCCGCTCCCATTTTTTTTTTCACCCTGTGTTTTTGCAGAAAAGACATTTCCGACCTGCTGTAACCCTGGTGTAGTGCACTTGTGTCCAAACCACATCTATCCACTGATATACTTTTTGTGACAGTATAAATGTAGCAGCTTCCTCCTGGAACGGGCCACCTTATCACAGTGGAGCAGTTTCAGAACCCTAATGATGCTAGGAGCCATGTTGTGGAGGGGGGCATTTTAACCCCTGGTAGGGTCTTACATGGCAGAGTGGTCCTGGGTGAAGGCTCAGGCAAAGAACAATCCAGAACAAAAGACAACAAGAGACTATACCAGCCCAGAGGGTTACAATGATCTACGAGTAAAATACTTCTGGAAAAAACTAATAAAATGTTCCCAGATGTTAGTGATAAAGAAAACTCAAGTCTTAAATACTGGTTGGCTCAAGTTTCCAAGATAAGTCTGGGGTTAAAATATGAAATTTATAGAATGAACAAGAGAATAGGTTTTAGTCCAAAGGAATACAGTAGTACCGCTACTTACGAAATTAATTAAATGAAGTGTTTTCGTACCGTGAATTTTTCAGAAATACAGTCACATATAATGTAATGTAATTTTGTATGAAATATGTGTTAAATGTAAAAGAAAATGTAGATTTAGATTTAATGTGATGTTATGTTGGTTTAATGGTTTGTCTTTTTGTCTATGTGCATGCACATTTACACTTTTCACACTCTAGCATCACTAATTCTGGACAGATCGTTCTGAAATTTGGTGTGTACAAGTATGAAACCACCTGAATTTCAGCCAAATCAAGTCATTACTTCCAGTCTGACACCATATTGAATTTTCACGTCAAGGTCACAGCAGAGATTTGTCGTTTTCAACATGTCGTCTACATCTGATACCTGATAATAATATAATGGTGTTTTAACATGGTAACCTGTCTGTCTGTGTTCAAGATACCTCGAAAAACTTATAGACGGATTTCGATGAAAATTTCAGGATTATGTTGGAAATGTGAACAGGAAGAACTGATTTCATTTTGGGGGTGATTGGGGTGGGGGGTGGGGGGTGGGGGTCTACCTTGGCAGGGGTCTGCACTCTGGGAGTGCTTTTCTAGTTTATTTATTTTGTGAAATCGTCATTTAAAAAAACTATTTTTACCTGCAAACATTTTCCCAGTCTCTTTATGTCTGCACTGTGGGTCCATCTTCCACCAGACCATGACATATCGTACTGGTCCAGTACATTTTAGATCATTCTGGACTGAATGTGATCCCTGGACTGAACTAAGTCTGACACTCCTGCAGTAGAGGAAAGGTTGGATAGAAGCTTCAACTACACACCTGTGTAATTTTTATGTCCATTTCCTTCTTCTTCTTTTTTTGTCTTAATTCCCTCACTGACTGATTACTGTCAAGAAATGTAGGCCAGACCTACTGTTGTCAAACAACCCACTGCAAGACTTTTCCCCACTGATGATCAGCTGCCAGATCCACACAATAACATATTTTACTAGAAAAGGACCAGACCTCCACCAAGGCAGACCCCTCCCCCTCCCCTTTTAAAAATCTTTTGTTGATCTCCCCATTACCACCATAACCCTGAAAATGTCATCAAAATTTGTCCACGTGTTTTTGATTTATGTTGTACACAAACCAACCAACACCACAAAAGCGTAACTTCCTTGGTGCAAGTTATAAGTAAAGTTTCTGATCCCAGATCAGTGTCCCACTGGTGCCTCTGTGTCGTCCTGCCTTCACTCATAACACTTCAGTAACAAACACCATCCCCTTCCTCCAAAAGAAAAAGAACATTACATTTATTAAGAATATCTGATACACAGCAACAAAACAACAACTCATTTCTTCATTACTTGTTTCTAAAACCAAAATGAAAAAGCAGATAATAATGCTTTTTTCAGTTTAAATGAATGATGGAAAAACAGATAACGGCCGTTTCCTCTTTTATCCAATTTTGACCTGAAGCAAAGTCCTGAAGCAAGTTGAATAAACCAGAAATGACCGTGACCCTTAGTGACAAAAATGGAAACCTATGTCGTATTTCAGAAATGAAAAATTTCTGGCTTCAACCAATAGGAAACTGAGGCATTTGAGGGAGGTGGGTCAATCATGCACTGTAGGAAACAGTTGGCCTTAACATGTTGGCCAGACCCAACAGCTTGCAGAGTATTGGAAAGTCATGACACGACAGGTCTTAAGTTTTGCTTGATTATTTTTTTAATTGGTGCACCATTGCCACCATGACTTTGAATCTAATCACACATCCAAAATTCTAGGCAAATGTCAGTCACAGACTTAAGCCCCGGCCACTATAAACCAGGGGTATTTGGAAAATTTCCAAAATTAAAAACTCAATATTTCCTAATTCTATGAGCAAACTTGGTCAACTTTACCCCAGAGATGTTTCATAACAAATATCAAGTCATATAATTGAGTGATACGGAGAAGATTCATGAAAAAACTTTGACAGACAGACGCCAACTGATCCCAAAAGTCCATCAGACCTTTAGGGTTGGATAAAAAAAATGACAAGATCAGACATTAACTATTTAACTGGCCTCAGTTCGTTACCTCCTGTTACTCTACAAACCCATCTCCCTCATTAAACAGACTGTCGTGCAGATGTTAATTTCCTGCCACACACTAATTATTTCAGCCTGACTGAGCAGCATGCAATCAGGTGTGTGTGTGTGTGTGTGTGTGTGTATAGTCTTTTATAGAGGAGGCAGAGAACCAAGGGTTAAGACCATTCCATGAACTACAAGCAAAAATACATTTTCACACCAAGGTAGTACGTTTATATTCAATTATTATGATGATGATGATTATTATGATTAATAATAAATATTAACTATCATCCAGTTTTCACCAGATACAGATTATGGCTCACATTCATATGCACATTGCTTCTTATCACTATATATTTATACCATATCTGCTGTGAATGGTGTTCTGTCCATGACTCTGCCTTCAGATTTATGTCCACCAACCTCCGTTTTAATTGTTTTTATGTCTCAGATTTTATATGTTTTATGTAAAGCACCTTGAATTGTCCTGTATATGAAATCTGATGTACAAATACATTTGCCTTGCCTTAAATAACATAATATAAGAAACCCACACATGCACAGATAACATCATGTTGGAAGAAAATCATTAAACTGTTTGTTTATTTTCAGTTACAAAATGACAGCACCATAATTTCATTCTGTGCATTCAGTTCACAAATGCACACACATAGGATAGTGTATTTTTTTTAATAATATACATATGAGGGTAAAAAAGACTGAAAAACTTAAGAAAAAATAGAAACCTTGACCTGCTTTTCCTAATATATAATCACATCTATTCTGGGTTACTGGTAATCTCTAAACTCAATTAGGTCTGAATTCAACCAATAGATTTACTGCTAGAGTGTACACAAACAAACCAAAAATAATAGCCCTGGTGGGGGATGGTGGTGGGGGTGGGGGTTGACAGCCAGGAGTGAATTTACTGAAATAAGAAAAGTCCACAGAACTAAACACAGCATGAGTGTGTGTGTGTGTGTGTGTGTGTGGGGGGGGGGGGGGGTAAATTTAAATGCTGAAGTGAGTCCAGATAATGTTCCAGTTGCCTGGTTCTTACATTAAGAGGATTAAAAAAATATATATATAAACAAAAAAAAGACAAACAACAATAGTTGGAGTTTTCTTAACAGTGAGTAGCTTCGAAAAAAAAAAATACAGGGAGAAGTGTCTATTTTTGGGTGGGGGTGGGGTTACTTCTAATTACTATAATAACTTTATGTTTGAAAATTGATCAAAAAGTCACAATATATTTATGAACGTTTCATAATGTTTATATATTATGTGAAGGGTTTTAGATAAACCTCTCCTCCACCTTTACTGTCTTACTTTTATTAATCTTGTCCAACATTGGTTGGGAGGGATTATTCTAATCAGTGTGTGTGTCCACAGAGACATAGCATATCACCATGAAATTACATGGGCGTAAACATATAGCTAATGCGTTTCAGATGCAATGATTCATTTGAGTAAAGGTCAAAGGTCGAGGTCGTATTTAGCAGAAAGGTCAAAATTACATTATTAGCTCTAATTTAAGAACAGGTTGTCATAGAAACCTGAGATTGGCACAAAATATGGGGTGAGATTAGGCATTCTCTGAATACTTGTTATGACTTTGATCAGTGTTATTATATGTGAAAAAGGTCAATAAATCATTTCATGTCAAAAGTATCACATACATTTCCATTAGTCTCTATTGGATTGAACTATGGAACATTCCAGTCAAAGGTGTTGATGTGATGAAGCCGATGGTTCAGGATCTGAGGTCACCCTAAACCTAACCTTCAGTCTGTCCCTTTACCGTGGACGACCTTCATCCGTCCTATTCGTCTCCACATCCTCCTTTAAAGGTTATTTGATGCATCTGCAAAAAAAAAAAAAATTTTTAAATGTTTCAAACAAACATTGAAAGGCAGGTTAATTAAGGAGTACAATGTAAAATAATTGATGTTTGATATGACTTATGTCCTATTCACACAGGATCAGTATTACCTATGGACCACTGGTAATTTAGAATAATTATGGAGAATGTCTGAGTTCTTAGTCCTGTGCGAATGCACCATGTCTGTGATTTAGTCAGTAATAATTCTGCCGCAAATGACCTACTGTGTTTGGGTGAAAAACAGACGTCCAGTGATAATTTAAGCCTCATGTGAATGTGAATGTCTGTGATTGTGATTTTAATTGCGCACCTTTTGTCTTTTTCTGGAGTTAATAATGGAGGAAGTGGCTGAAATTGTGTGTCAGCATGTGACAAAAGGAAGATATGGTCACATAATATTATATATATCTTCTATATATATATATAATATTGACAACTATCTGAAGTTGTCTCTATAGATTCAGTCGGCCGTTTTCCAGAGGGAAGGCCTCCGCCAAGAACTACCGATTTAGTAATCTGGAGACTGTTTTAATCTGCACTAACCCTGCTCTTATTTTTACAGACTGCATTCCTGCCAATGGCATTTACCCCCTTTATTCTTATGCATACTTTGTTTTCATACCTTATTAATGTATTGAGACGAAACAGGATGTTGTGAATTTATGACATGTCCAGCCATAATGTCTGGAATTTGTTTAGATAAAAATATATAAAAAAGTTTTTAATAAAATCAGACAGACACACGAGTACATACACTACATATATCATAAGAAGGGGGAAAAGTCACATTCTTCATTTAGGCCTAGGTATGAGGTTGCCCTTAGTTTGCTAATCCAAAAAGTTATTTTTTTTGAGGAGGGTGCGCAGACTTCAATCGCCATCACTTTGAGGGAGGAACCAGAGGGATGTCCAATCTGTTGATAATGGCCGCCATCGGGTAAGATAGATTTTTTTGTCCTGATGGAGTTCTTGTGTTCCACCACTCTGTTTTCTAATCTTCATTTTGTTCAGCAAATGTAAAAGCAGCCACAATCACAGTCCAGTCTGTAGACTACAACAGTGGTGTTACAGTTGGCAACAGAATTCACAGTGAAGCTTTTCCCAGTAAACAGATCTGACTACAGTCTCACAGGTTACAGTTCCAGCATCTGTGATTTCCTTGAAGTTTTCGGAGCCAATGTTTTTTTCTTTTTTACATTAAGGCAAGGCAAGGCAAATGTATTTGTATAGCACATTTCATGTACAGGACAACTCAAGGTGCTTTACACAAAAACAGAAACAGAATAAAATTAAAGTTATAAAGATGCATTAAAAGACAATTAAAATCAAGACATAAAAACATTTTCAAGCAAATAATAATTTAAGTAAAAGCTCCAGTGAACAATAATGTTTTCAGGCCTGATTTAAATGAACTGACAGTTTTTCTCAGACCTCAGGTATCCAGGTAGTTTCACAGTTGAGGAGCAGAGTAACTAAATGATGCCTCACTTTGTTTCGTTCTTATCTTTGGAACACACAGTAAATCTGTTCCTGATGATTAAGGTAGCTATGCACCAGTTTATCCCTGACTGTTGGTGCATGTCTGTAACATAAAGAGGGGGGGGCAGGAAACACTGCTTTCAATGAGGGGTCACTTTGAAGGATCGCCCAATTACTCGTTATTAGTTTAGAGCTGTTTGCTTTATCTGGTGCAAAAAAGACTCCATTCCATGATTGTTTATATCTGTTTGTGCCTCTTAATTCATCTTTTGTATTTTGGTTTATTTTTTTTCTGTTTTCTCTCTCGTCTTCTATTTCTTGTATTATTGATATGCTGCTGATTTTATGGATTGTATAGGATAGGCAAAATAAGCCTAGGTTTCTGCTAATTCCTTTGTCAGTTACAAAACTACAAAAAAAAATATTATTGGATATGTATATAGGTATGTGTATATATATATATATATGCTGTGGATCTTTTGGGAAAACCCCAGACCTGTTTGAACCCCTGCAGATCCATGGTCTGGGGACTTTTAAATATCTAGGGGTTGAGATGGACACCACTTTGTCCTCTGGGCCAGCAGTGCCTCTGAGGTCTTTTAACGTCAATAAGGACATTTTAACACTTGTTTATAAATGACTCATTGAATCCATCCTCACCTACAACATCTCCACCTGGTACAACTTCCTCACAATCAAATAGAAAACAAAACTCTCCCGAATAATAAATCAGGCCAATAAAATCACCCAAACAACCCAATGCCCTTCTTCTGAACTGTACAGTGATGAGGAAAGCCCCTCTCATCACTGAGGACCCCTCCCATCCCTTGGCCTAGAAGAACATTTACAAGGAATCATTCATTCCCTCTGCATTAGCTGCTTTGAATAACACAAAATATCTGCACCGTGTTTTTATGGTTTTTAATTATTTTATGTGATTTTATTTCATTTTTATCAATGTGTTTTTGTTGGGGAGGATGTTTGTTGTAAGAAGCCGTGACAAAGAAGAATTTCAGTTGTGTGGAACAAACAATAAAGGTAAAGCTATTGAGCTAACCTATCTAGATGGTTAGACAGATATTTTTTGTTTCTTGGTTCCTGTAAAGCTGTAAAGTGGACGGATTGCCACCAAATTTAGTGTGCTAATGCTCTAGGACAGGCACATGAACTCCCCGGATGGCCTACTTCCATCTGACCCATAACTTTTGAAAAGGTGGGCAAATTAAAACCATATTCATTGTGCTCATGCTGTAGGTCAGGCACATGAACATATTATTTTATATTTAATATTTAATATATACGTTTATGAAGGGGTGAATGGCTGGACAGGAGAGGTGGACATAATGTCTGACTGGAAGCATCAGGATTCGGGGATATAGTTTGAGCAGTTGGAGACGAGTGCATAGGCCTAGTTTCATTGTGAAAAGATGACAGCAGACATTATAAGAACAAAGAGGTTTTAATTAGCAGTAGAAGATGATTGGACATGGGTGGATGGCTGGACGTAGTCATGTGGTTAAATGAAAAGCTCAGGCACCGGTGGTTAGCTTCAGCTCACATCAGCCTCTGTGTGCATGTGTTCATAGGAACTGTGTTCAAACTACAACTGGAATACATAAAGTAAAAACAACAATAAAGATGAAAAAAACAAAAACAAATAAAAGTTATTAAATAAAAATTATTTGGTCCAAAAATTATTGTTTCCAAAACCAAAATGAAAAAACAGATAGTGATGCATTTTTTTTCAGTTTTCCTTTTGTGTTTACATGAGTAATAGAAAAAACGGATAAGCAAATTGAGGAAACCGGAAATAAATCTTAACAACCCATTGGACTTGAAGATCATTATGGTATGATATGACATCAATTTTCTCTGTGGTCATATCTTCAGTTCCTAGGGTGACCCTCTTAGTTTCCTTAAATAGGACGTAGGTTTCCATTTTTGCCACTGCGGGTCAAAGGTCATTTCTGGTTTAGTCAATTTGCTTCAGGTCAAAATTGGATAAAACAGGAAACGTTTCATTTAATAACAAAAAGGAAAACCAAAAAAACCCATCGTTATCTGTTTGTTCATTTTGGTTTTGGAAACAAATAATGAAGAAACAAGTTGTTTTTTTTTGCTGTCGAATGAACGAATGATACACGGATTTTAATGGAACACTAGCCTGTGGTTATGGTTCTAACCCAGTGTGGGACAATGAGCTTCCACAAAAGAACAAATAAATAAATAATTCATCTAATGTATATATATATATATATATATATATATATATATATATATATATATATATATATATATATATAAAAATTTAAATAATAATAAATATAATAAAAGTATAACTTTCAAAAAGTAAACCTCTTCGAACCTTGGAAAAATACATGTTTTTCTTTGCAACTCTTTCTTCATACTTTTTGAGGAATCAAATTAATCTATTTGTAGGGGACATCATTTGCATACATTTCCATACTTCACACAGAGTGGGGACCTACATTTATATTTAACCCTTGTGGGGACCTGAATTTTGGTCCCCATGGCGTGACTACTGTATGTAAACATATCAATGTCCCCAGAAAGATAGGAAACAAATACACACAACTTTTAAAAATGTTATGGTGGAGATGTGAGTGGAATTTATTCATTATAAATTATACTTAGTGTTGACATTAACGTACACATCCTTTCTCTACATTTGGTCACTAGGTCTTGGTCCTCTCATTCTTTATATTTTTGTTTAAAGTAATTATTACTCTTTGATTTTTCCACACAGCTCAGCACCACAGTCAGAACCAAAGTCAGTGTAGAAACATTCCCATCATATTCATATCCAGAGTTGGAAAGTCATTTCATTACTGTAGATTTTTTTAGGTATCTATACTTTACTCTAGTATTTATTTTTCTGGCAACTTTGTACTTTTCCTCTCTACATTTTTGCATAAATGTCTATACTTTAATCTCCTTACATCCTCAGAATAGACTCATTACTTTTTCAAACTAAACAGAATGTTGAAAACACTAACACATAAATGCTTCAAAGGGAAAATCAGTGGAGAGAAATTGTGACTATATCAAAATTATGACTTTTATCTTATGATTGTGACTTTTTTTTTAAAACTCAGAATGTTTCCATTTTTATATCAATCGTGCCATTTTATCTCAGAATTTTTCATTTTTATCCCATAACCATACATTTTTTTAATCTCTTACTTTTGATGCTTTTCATCTCATCATTGAAAAAATAAATATACATATTTTTTTTTATTTTTCCAAAATATCCTGCCAATACCCACAAAACTTAACATATTTGATTGGATAGCTGCAATATCTACACAGTAACTTACTTTGAAGGGCTTTATTTTTGTGATTTTTCCTTGTTCAATAAGTATTATTTCATCCATGGCAAAAAACAAACCAGCCTTTAACTTTTTACTTTTGTTCATCAGTCCCATTCAGAAATTGTAGGTTTTAACTTTTACTTCACTAAAGGAGTTGAATCCGTACTTTTACTTTTATTAATATTATTATTTATCAAGTTTTTTCTTCTATTTTTTTTTTACAGAAGGACCTGTATTTCTACATAAGTATAGAATGGGAGTACTTTCACCACCTCTGTTTATACATATATGTAACATAAAAGTCCATTTAACAACAGATGAAAGCACAACATGTCCTTCAGTATTAGTCCAAGAAAGCTTTACAAATACTGTTGAATACATCGATTTTAGATTTATTTTCTGTTTTATTGTGGCTGACATCTGGTATTAAAGTGTTCTATGTCCTGGTATTAATCAACAGAACATGGGCTGTAATAAGCACGTTTCAACAAGATAATGCCTGAATTTAAATATAAACATGTAAAAAGTGATTAAGTGGAGATCATTAATGTAATTATAGCACATACGACAGATCTATAATTTTTGGGTATGTTGCATATCTGTGACAGTAGGCATTAAGGGGTTACACACTGTTTCTTAACAAGCCTAAAAAACACCAGTCATTTGGCTAGATTTATCCTAACTCATCTGAACTATTTCAGAATAACTGTCACATTATTAAACAGATTTCATTGTGAGCATAATTTCATGTCTACAGTAATGAGTTTAATGAGACTGTAGAGCTGTGACCTCCGCATCAAACCTAATAAAGCAACAACTTAATCACGAAACAGTCCACTTTGCAGCTACAAGACTATTTTTAGTAAAGTAATTTGAGGCTTTGCAATTCTATTAATACATTTATAAACAACTAAGATTAAAACTAGGAGTGAAAAACAGTCTGTTTACTGAAATTAAGGTAAAAGCAGTTTTCATTACAACTAAAATAATTTAGTTTTTTTTCCCACAGTATTGAAGGTTAATGGTTATATTAAATGCACTGTTGTATTGATGGACTTTTAATATCAATACTCTGCTATTTTTAAAGCATCTGCTTCAAACATCAAATGTGTTAAATCTTACATACTTGTAGAAGATGAATCAGAAAACAAATGACTTTAGTGTTGGTTAGTTCATGTTTTTAATATACATGATGGTTTATGTACATGTATACAATGGATTATTAAATATTCCACTAGAAAGAACCTGTAAAGTGAATGGATCATAATGTGCAGACAGTGTTTTGAAGTAGATCTGAGACCAATATTCCTTTGGACTAAAACCTATTCTATTGTTCTAAGAATTTAACATTTTGATCACAGACTTATCTTGGAAACTTGAGCCAACCAACATTTAAGAATTGAGTTTTCTTTATCACTAACACATGTGGGAACATTTCATTAGTTTTATTCCAGAAGCATTTAACTTGTAGACCAGTGTAACTGAAGGGTTAGCAGTTCCAGTCCCACTTTGTCCTTGTCAGTCCACTGTGTCACAGGACAGACACTTCACCCACTTCCACTCACACGAGTGTATGAATGTGTGTTAAATGTTTGGTGGTGGTCAGAGGGGCTGTTTGGTGTGAAGTGACAGCAACACACCAACAGTCTGCTCCAGGACATCTATGGTTAAAAAAAAAAGTAGTTTACCACCATCAGAGTGAGAAGATGAGAGTGCATGAATGATGGATCAATAATGTGAAGGGTGCCTTGAAAAGTGCTAAATAAATGTAATCCATCGTGTGTGTGTGTGTGTGTGGGTGTATGTGTGTATGCATATGTAGGTGTATATATGTGTGTATGAATATGTATTCACATGTATAAATTATGTGATTATGTCAATCATATTATATTTATTCATTATAACATAAACCCAGAAACCAAATTATTTAATAAGTAACAGACATATATATATATATATATATATATATATATATATATATATATATATATATATATATATATATATATATATATATATATATATATATATATATATATATATATATATATATATTTATGATGATGATGAACAGCATTTCTCTTTAAGGGCATTATTAAAGCAAATCTCTCATTTCTGTTCTCTTTGCAGTGTGCTCCATGTTCTTGACCTCTAAAGTGCATCATAGATAATAGTGTGAATTCAATTATGCTCCATGGGAATGAAGAAAATCAGTGTTTGTATCTGAAAGTCTATTTTCTATTCATATATATATATATTTTTAAGGAAAAGGGGTGGAGCTTATAAGTTGTGTTTCTTCTGACTCCTTTTTCAAGATGTATTATATTTGTCATGTCTTTTTTTTAAGTGTTTTGTTCTTTATTGTCTTCTGTCTTGACATTCATATTTGAAATAAATATATAAAACAATAAAATAGAAAATTCTGTTCCTAATGAACATGAATGTCCTGATGAAGCTCCAAATTAAGACCAGTTTTGGGTTGTTATTATTACAGAATTAATTTAATCCAAACTGCATTGCAATGGTTCCACATATAGAAAAGATCATTTCCATAATTTCCACACTGTAGACACGTTGTGAAGGCACATTTCTTTTCAGTTTTTCATATTCTGTGGATGTTCGTTGCATGTCTTCTTTCCTGTGCTGTGGAAAATGTATGTGCATTAAAAGGCACTGTAATGCAAATGCTCCATGCATATTCAATGTAAGATGTTCAGTTCCTCTGTGAATGCACATGCAGATATCCCTGCACAGCATCAGCTTCCTGGTGTGTCCCTGCGGTGGTATGTGAAGACATGTTGGGAACTCACAGAAGGTGTTTTTTCAACTGTTCAAGCAGGCTAATCTGTGGCGGCGTGCTGTTAGGGAGCTGCCCTGAAGCTAACTGGGCTCAGCTGTGCACAGATCAGCACGTTTAGCTTTTAACGGAGTTAGAGCTGGTGCTGTGTGCAGAGCTGTGGCTCATAAACTGGGCCTTTACAGACGTCCCAGGGCCCGGTAGGAGACCTGTTCACGAGGGAGGTTTCTGTCCAGAGAGCAGTTGGCTCTGGGTTTTCTGGAATGATAAATACGGTTGTTTTAGAAATAAGCACTTGTCTTTATGTTCTACATCTGTTCTCCGCTCAGGTTATAGTACTTTTTTAATCTGTCCCAATGAACAGTTCATGGTTTTTTTTTTTTTATGTGGTTTGTATTTAACTCTAACACTGCTCTACAGTTGTTAGAAAGTATCTGCTTCAGACATTAAATGTGCTAAATGTTATATACTTTAATAAGATGAATCAGAAAAACAAATGACTTTAGTGCTTTGTAAAATATAGCAACTATCATCAGTGATGTTACCTGGGATCATTGAGTGTTTCGGGTCATTCTAACATCATACACTCTCCTCCAGGCGACCCAGCCGGAGGTGATCAATCCACCAACTTGTGTCCAGGTAGCACTACCTTGCCGACTGATCTCCTGTCCTGATCCACAGTTAACGTGAGGCAACCTCTGCCGTCTCCGTGGCCTCCTTGATGGTCCTGTGTTTACTGCCACCCCCCAATGCCCAGTGTGCTGTAGACCCTGCAGAGGGATTGGCCTGCGAACCCTCTGCATCCCACCTCGATGGGCTCACATCTTGCTCACCACCCGTTCAGTCGACACTCCTCTCGTTGGCCTTCTCGATGCGGTCTTCTCAAGGGACCGTGAGCTCCAGGAGCACAACCTGCTTGGACGTTGCTGAGCTCACATCTGGCCTTAGCGATGTTGTGGCCACATCCTCTGGGAACTTCAATTGTTTCCCAAGGTTAACTTTCAGCTCCCAGTCTTGTGCCATTGCTAGCAGGACAGAGGAAGCAGTTCTGGCAGCAGTTGGTGGTTCTTCCCCAGCTCTGATGGAGGAGATGGTCTTCTTCTCTGGATAGAGGTGCTTGCAGTGGGTAATTCCAGAGCAGATGGTGTTTGCTATCGCCTTCAGGACCTGGTCGTGGCACCAACAGTAGCATCCCTCACTCAGACTTCTCGGACTGGTTAACTCATGTTTTTCAATTATATAATGGTGTGTTATTCCACATATATGCTGGTTTATGTACATGTATATAATGGTTAGGAAATATTCCACTAGAAAGAACCTGCAAAGTAAATGGATCATAATGTGCAGACAGTGTTTTAAAATAGATCTGGTAGATCTGAGACCAATATTCCTTTGGACTAAAACTGATTCTCTTGTTCAATTTCACATTTTGATCCCAGACTTATCTTGGAAACTTGAGCCAACCAGCATTTAAGACTTGAGGTTTCTTTATCAGTAACTGGTAACATTTCATTAGTTTTATTCCGGAAGCATTTTCCCTCTAGACCAGTGATACAACGGGAAATGGTTCTGTTTAAAATGTGGCCTCTGCTCCCAGTTTGCCTCCAAACTACTGATCATTATTCATTTTGGAGCTCTGACAGCTGGCAGGCTGCTCTGAAACTCTGGACCATTGTCTTCACAAATGCCAAATACAGCCTTGAATCACTCTGCATACATTTGCATAGTCAGAATCAAAAGGTGAAAGCTTTTGGGTTTAGGTTTATATGTGGACAGAGCAGCACAAGAACTAGCTGTGGTTCATTAGTTCCAAGAAGGCCTGGTTAGTCCTGATACTGATCTATTTTGGTGGAGATGGAGTTCCTATGGGGCCACATGAGCAATGTTGATAGTTACTATGGGCCGGATCAAGTTACCCATAGCTCTGTTCAATATCTCTTCAAGAACAGTAAATGAAACAATATGATGAAAATGTAGAACCCAGAATACATCTATTTAATGAATATTCACAAAAAAACATTTGTGAAAATGTATAAACATATAAACTTTACATAAAAAACCCTAACTGCAGATTTGTTTGTGTATCTCAGTTCCTTTTCTGACTTCAATAAAGAAATACTTAGAAGTCCATATTTTGTGAAAATCTCTGTATTCTTAATCAATTTTTCTTTCATCTTTTTGGTGTTAGCTGACATGAATGGGCTGAAACTGAGCAACAAACCAATTTGCTACATAAGGCTTATGCTGAGTGTGAAAAAAATAAAGTTCATTTAGCAGGCCCTTCAAAATAAAAGCTCTATGTTACATATTTGCATTGCCTTTAAATTTGCCAGTGACCTCATGTGGGCCAGCTGTTGGGCTGCATGTGGCCCCCGGGCCTTATTTTGCCCAGGTCTGTATTAGCCTGATGTGCAAGTAAAATGCTTCCGGAATAAAACTAATGAAATTTTACCACTTGAGTTCCTGATAAATGAACCTTGAGCCTTAAATACTGTTTGGCTCAAGTTTCCAAGACAAGTCTGGGGTCAAAATATAAAATTCTTCAAATGGTCAATAGAATAGGTTTTAGTCCAAAGGAATATTGTTCTCAGATCTACCAGATCTACTTTAAAACACTGTCTGCACATTATGATCCATTCACTTTACAGGTTCTTTCTAGTGGAATATTTACTAACCATTATATACATGTACATAAACCAGCATATATGTGGAATAACACACCATCATATGTATTAAACACATGAGATAACCAGAACTAAAGTTATTTGTTTTCTGATTCATCTTATTAAAGAATGTAAGATTGAACACATTTAGGCTGAATCTCATTTCAATTCATGTTAAGGTAGAGGGGGTAGGGGGAAGGGCTTTATACCCCTTCAAACAGAGATTTTTCAGAGGCAGACTCCAAATGGAGGGGTACGATACATTTCCCAGAATACAATGCAAATCCTTTTAAAAATGCTGGCAGCTACGAAAGAAGTACACAAACGTAGTATTTTCACTGTAATTAACTGTTTTTAAGTTGTGATAACTGTTATATTGTATATAGTTTGACATTATCGCAATGTGTAATGGTCTTTTCTTGTCTTCGGTCAATGCATAGTACTTCTCTGATTCGATGCAAATATTAGTAAAAATATTGGCATAGCCCAGAAGATTGTGACAACTATAGCAGCAGACATGTTTGTTTACTTCTGGTTAAAGCTATCATTTTTGGTTATGTAGCAACTGGCCGAGCGAACTGATGACATAGGTGAGTGTTGAAGGGGTGTCCCATAGGAGTTGATTTTCAAGCCTACTCCTTACAGCTACGTTTGTAGGATAAGGGGTAGGGCTAATAGGTGAAATGGGATTCAGCCTTAATGTCTAAAATAAACCGAGCATGTGCAGAGTAAATGAGGTTAGTCCAAAGTTGTTCCTGATTGGAGCAGTTCCAAGTCTTACAACTGATCCGTTTTTCCATTGTTCCCAGTTTCCCACACACTATCTGCAGAATGAATTGTGAGGTAGATGGTGCTTGTGTGGGGGTTCATAATGGGGGGGTTGGACCGCGGGGAAATGTGGTTCATTCCTCTGAGCGCATGGGGCTGTGTTGGTTCGGAGTGGTGGACTAGTAATGTGGGGGTATCAGACTGTGATTTCAGGTGCATGTGTGTGGGGGTGATCGCCTGATTGTCAGAGCAGAAGTAAAAGCAGAACTGACAGGCTTTACTCCAACACTCTGGGCAGCGCAAACACGTGCATAGAAGCAACAACGACAGAAACTCAGAAGCAAAAAAAAAAAGCTACTAAAGCAGTTACATATTGGCTGATACGGATTAATCAGTGAGACCCTATAGTCTGCTGTACTTGGTACTAAAGTCCCACCATTTAATCGAGCACTGTTCTGGAAGTCTGCAGTTTTTCCTTTGATAAAGAGTAAACTATACACCATCAATGGACTCTGACATTATATTAACATGTTTTATCTGGTAGTATCTGCTTACATTAAAGTCATTAAACAAGGCAAAATTCTCTTGACAAATTAGACAAACATAAGCACCTTGATTTTCAACTAAAATTATCATAATTCCCTTCTCTCCTGGTAGCGGTGGCCCTCACTGTCAATCTTAATGTTTTTATTTAGTCGCTCAGAAAATGAATGTATGGTATTCAAAGGGAAATAAAATGCTAAAATGGTATCTGGTTTGTCATGTGCCCTGAATCACACACATGTTGTACCTCATAATAAATTATAATTATTGATTAACTGCTTCTGTTAACCAACGGTTGATTCATTTGAGAGTAAAACCCGTTAATAATTTGTACTACACACCCGGCGCCCATTTGACGTCACATACGCAACGCATTGTAGTCTCTTACAAAGCCCACATAAAACCTAATGTCACGTTTGCTTCCTATCAAAAACAGGTGGTCTGCCTATCCCACATTAAATATTTATTATTAACTGCTGTCATGTGTGAATTTCAGAGCACTTGTCAAACGGAATTAGAATTTAGCATGACTCAATCCATTCACTCCCATGCACATTTTTTCCGAGCTAAACACCCATGGACCGGAAGTAGAAGTGCATGACTATTATATATTATATATATATATATTATGTTTATATATTATATTATAATGTGCATTTAATACAGGGATGAGGCATGAGAAGTTTCTGAATTAAAACATTGTATAATTACACTGTAGATCTGCATTTTCTGCATTTTCAGTGTACAAGTGTTCAGGGTTGAGGTTTTGAAAATCCGGTCCCTACTCTGATATCCATAAGGCTCTTCTAAAGTATCTTCTTCAGACATCAAATGTGTTTCTTACAAACTTTAATCAGATGAATCAGAAAACAATGACTTTAGTGCTGGTTAGTTCATGTGGTTACTATATATGATGGTGTGTTATTCCACATATATGCTGGTTTATGTACATGTATATAATGGATTAGTAAATATTCCACTAGAAAGAACCTGTAAAGTGAATGGATCATAATGTGCACACAGTGTTTGGAAGTAGATCTGGTAGATCTGAGACCAATATTCCTTTGGACTAAAACCTATTCTATTGTTCATTCTAAGAATTTCACATTTTGATCCCAGACTTATCTTAGAAACTTGAGTCAATGAACATTTAAGACTTGAGTTTTTCTTTATCACTAACACACATGTGGGAACATTTCATTACTTTTATTCTGGAAGCATTTTACTTGTAAGTGTTTTGACTTTTATATCACAATTTTAACTTTTATATCATAATTATGGGATTAACGAGTCAAAATTATGACATAAAAGTCCATTTTAGTGTATAGATAAAAAGTCAAAATTAAAAAGTACGAGTAAAAAGTAAGAATTTCACATTTTGACCATAGACTTATCTTGCAAACTTGAGCCAACCAGTATTTAAGACTTGAGTTTTCTTTATCACAAACACATGTGGGAACATTTCATTACTTGTATTCCGGAAGCATTTCACTTGTAGACCAGTGGAACCAGTGCCACTGACCTCACTGCTCATCACTGATTGAATAGATTTATAGAAACAAACTTCTGTTCACAGTAACCCTACAGGTGATCTTGTACTTGTGCAGGTGTTCATTGGTCTACCTGTGCTGTGGTGTCACATCCTCCTGTGTCCGTTAAATATCTGCCTGCAGCTCCTTCTTCCCTCTTGCAGCAGCTCAACACTCAGCTCCATTTATAATGTGCAAACGCTCCCACACCAGGACTCATCCTTCATGTCATGTGTTCCTGAGAAGACAACGAAAAAGAAGAGCAACTCTGCTGAAAAAACTGGTGCAGTGGAAAAAAAATAAATGACTGGAGCTTCAAGACCAGAGATTCAAGGAGAATGTGATATGGCAAAGGTGAATTTAACCCTTAAAGACCGGTACGTCCGCCTTTAACCCTTAAAGACCCAAACATCCACCTTCAACCCTTAAAGACCCAAACGTCCACCTTTAACCCTTAAAGACCCAAACGTCCACCTTCAACCCTTAAAGACCCAAACGTCCACCTTTAACCCTTAAAGACCCAAACGTCCACCTTTAACCCTTAAAGACCCAAACATCCACCTTTAACCCTTAAAGACCCAAACGTCCACCTTTAACCCTTAAAGACCCAAACGTCCACCTTTAACCCTTAAAGACCCAAACGTCCACCTTTAACCCTTAAAGACCCAAACATCCACCTTTAACCCTTAAAGACTGGAACGTCCACCTTTAACCCTTAAAGACCCAAACATCCGCCCTTAACCCTTAAAGACTGGAACGTCCACCTTTAACCCTTAAAGACCCAAACGTCCACCTTTAACCCTTAAAGACCCAAACATTCACCTTTAACCCTTAAAGACCCAAACGTCCGCCTTTAAACTTTACATTGGTGCACGGTGGTGCAGTGGTTAGCACTCATGCCTCACAGACAGAAGGTCCCTGCTTCTATTCCCACACCAGACCTTTCTGTGTGGAGTTTACATGTTCCCCTCGTGTCTGCGTGGGTTTTCTCCAGGTACTCCAGTTTCCTCCCACCATCCAAACACATGCACTGATAGGTTGAGTAGACCTGAATTCTCACCCCCATGATGTCAGAGGTCCCCGTGCTGTGACTGTGTAAACAGATCAATGCCCCCATAAAGATATAAATACAGGAACACACACACACATACACACACACACACAGTCACACACAGAAGTTCCTTCAGTGTGTCCCTGCTGATCCACTGTCCTATTATTCAATTAGAGCAGGAAATTCATCTGAGCATCTGCAGCACAGGCGACCCGCTCTGAACCTCTATCATCTTCACACAGCGCACAAGACTGTGTGTATGTGTGTGTGTGTGTGTGTGTAGTATATGTGCTGCAGTTGGTAGGTAATTAAGAACAGGAGTGTGTGTGCTCCACAGAAGCCCAGCTCTTCTACTGCGTCCCTCCTCCCTCTGGTTGTTAACAGGTTGACTGATAGTTCTGAGTCTCATTTGACGTCCCATGATTCATTTCAACAGAAGCAGGGAAAGTGTGTGTGTGTGGCCCTGGGGGACAAGGCGCTGTAGGAAAAGGGTGATTATTTTTCTCTCTTTAACACCACATTACATGATGGATAAGCACATCCACAGGGACACGTGAAGGATAGATCTGACTCCCAACACACGCACACACACACACACACACACACCATATTCGCAAGCAATTGTGGGCCCCAATGACAGATAAATATTGTGTGTGGGGGGGTGTTAGTGGGGTATGGGCAGCAGTTCTATACATGGGAGTGTGATCCATAACTGACATAACTAACGCTGATGTGAAAGTGAACATGTTTTCACCATCTGACTCCTGCTTTCTGTTCCTCTATTAATAACCTTTTTAAAATTGTAATACTATTTTTGTATATAACAAATAAATTATGCTATAATTTGTATACTACTTTACAAATAAATGTTAATTTTAGAAGATATTTAGTCTATATAATGTATATTATTATGGACAAAAAGTCAGAAAAGCCAGATGTAGATTAAACTATACAAGAGTAGGATTTTATTTTCCTTGGTCAGGATATGTTTTGACTTGGTCAGTCTAGTTTGTATTTATAAAACTGACAATTAATACTGACTAAACAATAACTACAACTATGAATTATGAAAGAGCTGCAACATCTGAAACTGATCACAGTGAACATTTGACAGATAAACAGTACCACAATGCTTCACTCTCACACTCAGTTGATCTGATATGGATTATTATAGTTTGTCTCAACTCAATATACATTTTTTATTAGTAAGTTTTTATTATTATTATTATTATTATTATTATTATTATTATTATTAGTAGTAGTAGTAGTAGTAGTAGTAGTAGTAGTAGTAGTAGTAGTATACCACCCCATTAGAGCTGACATATTAAAGATATATTCTCCTAACAGGCACCTCTGCTTCTAAAAAGATGCTGACTGTACACTGGAAAACTCCACATACACTTACTAAACCCTGCTGGATTAAAGGGTTCCTTCTGCTGAAAATGTGTTAGTTCACAACAAGTTCTACATGGATGCAGCACTTGGAGAAGTGTAATTCAACCCACATGGGTGCACTGATCAACCCACCATAGAGACACAGACATACCAGCTACATCACTAGGTCATAAGCCTCACCCAGAGCCATGTATAGCATCACCTACAGGGCTCATCCCCGTCCACAGGCTAGTTACACAAATGTCACTCACTTCTGTGTTAGATACATTGTATGTGTAAACATTAATACCTTCTTTGTTATCAGCATACAAAACTACTTTTATGAAAAAAAGTAAATATACATACGTATAAAAGATATACGTACGTACAAAAGAACCTGTACTCAAACGCACCAAAATGCAGAAGAAGATGAGAACCATTGCACCTAAAGTTGGTTTCATTCTATAATACTGTAATTATTATTTTAAAATCTAGGAAGGTTTGAACAAGAGAAGAATGTGAGAAAATGTAAATGCCTCTCTGAGAAAAGTGTATAAAGTGTGTGGTGAGGGGTTTACTAACGTGACTGTCGTCAGATGGTATTTCACAATACTATGTGGGACTCTTCCGCAACTGCTGTTTTCAAAGGAGGGGCCTTATCTAAAATCCTTGCATGTGATTAGATTAAAAATCTGTCCATCTCTTGACTGACGCGCCGCTTAATCCACTCATGTTGAAGTCAAGCCTCTTAACCGGCGAAAATAGTTTTCATCAGGTATATACACATCAACAGAAGAGGTTTAAACTTACCATTTATACGTGACGTCTAACATGACCTCATCTACTACGATGCCCACCATGTTCTTCTGGTAAACATCGTAGGAAAGCATGGTTCTACATTTATCCTTCAGCCATGATTCAGGGCTACGGAACATTGGCTTGCAACATCTGTTACAGATATGGTTGTCATTTCTTCCTCCCAGTTCCATTACTGTCAGCCCTAGTTTACCAGCCTCTTTGACTTGGTCCTCTACCAACACAACCAGGGGGGTACCCCAATAATCATGGGCTTGTGCACTGGTACTATTTCTTTATCCACCAGTGGAGCCATCTGATAGATCAAACTCTTGCCAAACCCGGTTGGAAAGAAGAGTGAAAACATCATATCAATTAACAAACTCTTCCAAAGCCGCCCTCTGTTCATCTTTTAAGGAACATGTGATAGAGTAGACAAACCACTGGAAATAGCAGAGTCGATATGGACACTTGAATACCGAACGCACGTGGCCATTGTTGTGTATCTGAAAAGACACTACACTACCGTTGCTTCTGGTTAACGTCACACCAGCCACAACACTTCCGGGTAGTCCTATCCTGCGATACCTATTGGCTCCTTCTTTTGGAAATAAGATTTGATCCCTCTACTAGTCAGATGGTTGTGTGAGCAGAGCGTAACGCAGCCAGATGACGTAAGTCAGCTTAGGGTTTTACAGCCTTAAAACATATAGAACTAGAAATTCACTCTCAGTGCGCAAACCTCCACCAAGGGAGACCCCCCCCTGGATCACCACCAAAATGTAATCATTTCTAGATCTCCCCATTACCAACCTACCCATGAAAATGTCATCAAGATCCATCCATAACTTTTTGAGTTATCTTGCTAACTAACAGACAGACAGAGAAACTCTGTCAAAAACATAACCTCCTTGGCAGACCTCTCTTCATTCAGAGGTCTGCCTCAGGGGAGGTTTGCACTCTGAGTGTTTTTCTAGTTGGTATCTACTCCACAGACAGACAAATAAATTCTAGAAAAAACCTAACCTACTTTATAACCTAAGGTTATAAAGTGTGTGGTGAGGGGTTTTACAACCTCACAGATTTCACCTGTTGTGGGTTACTTTTAGAATATAACCCTCTTATAAACAAAGAACTATTGTATACAGAAATAAAAAGAAAAACTAAAACTATCAAACTAGCCCAGTGTGTACCACAGAACACAGGTTTTCACTGTATAAAGGATTCACACTAGAACACACACACACGGTTCAGTTACAGGCTGTGGCTCAGGAAGAGGAGCAGTTCCTCCAGTAAACAGAGGGTTTGAATCCCACTGTCTCTGTCCTTTGGCAGAACACTGCACTCACCCACTGTTGCTCCTCACAGTGGTGCTGCTGTGGAAACACACACTACACACTACATGCTACATACAACACAAAATATACTACATACACTGACTGCATAATGGATCGAATGAATGTGCTGTAGTTTGCACAAACATGATATATACATCTAATCAATAATTAGTCAAAAACAAAGTGCATGGTGTCACTGATGTCCCAGTGAAACAGATGCAGATGTTCCACAGTAACTAACCCCCAGGTGGGTTTGTTTGTTGTTGTTTTTAGCTTACCTATTTAATTCAATTCAATTTCATTTATAGAGCCCCAAATCCAAACAGTCGTCTCACAGGGCTTCACAAAAACACAATCGACCAGCGAAATAGATAAAAGCCCCAGCATCCCCTGTCCGTAGACCAGTGTTCCCAACCGTGTTCCTCAAGTACCACTAGCCTGCCTATTTTAGATGTTTCCCTCTTCCGACACACCCGGTGGTCATTATCAAGCTCCTGCAGAGCATGACAGGCTGATCATTTGAATTAGGTGTGTTGGTAGAGGGATACATCTAAAACATGCAGGATAGTGGTACTTGAGGATCAGGGTTGGGAACCACTGCCTGAGACCCTCCTTCTCAGCAAGAGAAAACTGAAAAACCCAGTGGGAAAAAGAAGAAATCTTGGGGATAACTACACTGAAGGACAGATCCACTCCCATGGATGGACAGGCTATAGATGAACGTCCATTTGTAGATGAAAAGAAGGGGGAGGGCAGGTCTATCCATCAGACAGCTGAGGGTGAGGGAGGAGGTTTGGGGTCACTGGTCAGCACAGGACACAAGTGAGTTGCTGCAGATCCTGTTGTCAATGGCTCCGTATGTGGATACTACTGAGAGAGTTGCCACTCTCCCCAGAGGGAGTGGCATGAACGGACTTGGTATGCAAGATAGGTTTAAGAAATTACAAATGCAAACAAGAGAGAGAGAGAGAGAAGGACTCAGTTCATTGTTGCTTCTAGGGCAGCTTAGACTGAACTGTGACTTCTGTCTGTATTTACACCATACATATGACATGACCACATAAGCAGTGGGGCATCACGGTGGTGCAGTGGTTACCACTCGTGCCTCACAGCAAGAAGGACCCCATGTCTATGTGGGTTTTCTCCAGGTACTCCAGTTTCCTCCCACCATCCAAAGACATGCACTGATAGGTTAACTGGTTAATCTAAATTGCCCATAGTTGTGAATGTGAGTGATTGTTTGTCTATATATGTTCAGCCCTCAGATGAACTGAAGACTCATACAGGGTGTACCCCGCATTCACCCATTGTAGCTGGATTAGGCCCCTAGTGACCCTCGTGAGGATAAAGCGGGTTCCGATGACGATACATAAGCAGTGGTGTAGGTGCATGCATGTGATCAGTGGCAGTGTTCAGGTGGATCATTTTGATGGGACTGTACTCACTTGTCCATTGCAGAAAAGTCTTAAATGCTGGTTGGATCAAGTTTCTAAGATAAGTCTGGGATCAAAATGTGAAATTGAACAAGAGAATAGGTTTTAGTTGAAAGGAATATTGATCTCAGATCTGCCACATCTACTTCAAAACACTGTCTGCACATTATGATCCATTCACTTTACAGGTTCTTTCTAATGCAGGGGTCAGCAACCCTGGTCCTAGAGTGCCACTGTCCTGCATGCTTTATATGCCTCTTCCAACACACCTGATCCAAATGATCCACCTATCATCAATCTCTGCAGAAGACTGATAATGGCCTTCAGGTGTGCTGAAAGAAGGAAACATCTAAAACATGGAGGACAGTGGCACTCTACCACCAGGGTTGCAGACCCCTGTTCTAGTGGAACATCCGGAAGCATAGAAACAAAAAAAGTTAAGGTTTGGGACACATTCACTCATATTTTTAAAGATGATCAAGGTTCAAGGTTCAAGGTTCAAGGTTACTTTATTAATACCCGTGGGTAGATTTGTCTTGCAGTCAAAGTGATAATTTAGTAGTAAAACATACAAGACACACATTAAACATTGAACAAGGTCGAGTGTGCAAGGAAAACAAAGTGCTCAGTGTTCCACCTCTACAACATAGCAACATGGTGTAATAAATAATAAAATAAAATGAAATAAAATACGTAAGATCAAATGAATAAAATACAATAAAACAATAAAAACCCAGAAAGATAAAAACAGTCTGGAATAAAAACAATGATGAACAGCTCCCAGTGTTTTGTTTTCTGAGGAAACTGGGTTCAAATGTCTCTTTGGGTGTTACAGGTTGGCGACCCCAATTACATCAGATTTTAACACGGAAATAAATGCAGGTATGTGAGTAAGGTCATTTGATGTTCATAAACATCATTGATTGCATTTTTAAAATGCGGATTGAGAAGTGGGTCAGGTCCGTTCTTTTCAAATATATTTATTGCGGTTTGAGCTGCAGGCAGATTAGTTTAAAAAAAGCCGCTTGGTTGTGGGTCATTTATACATCAACCCACGCATCACTGTAATATACCATTTGAGCTAGGCCTGAAAAACCACCTCTTGGCAGCATTAAAACTTTTAATTGAAAAACAAGGGTTTTGTCAAAATGGTCAGTTCTCTATTAGGCAATTTTTCATGTGCAAGTTAAGTTTTTGTAATTTGAGGATCATTGGAAAAGTAGCTAGTGCCGGTGTTCCTGTGGATCATTATTATATGCACCAGTTTGATGTGTGGTGTGTATTGACAGCCTGCAAAACTCTGAACTAATGCTGTGTTTCCACTAGTACCAGTTTTCCATTATAGGATAGTACTGATTTTACAGTACCTGGTCATCATGGTGATGTAGCACATTACTTCCATGTCATCTGCTTGTGGAATTGCTGATAAACTCACTTGTTTCGTGCTGTCTCGTCCAGTTTTGGGAATAATGGTGTTTCAAAAAGAATGCCGTTATTAACACTATTATTATTTTCAGTAACGGGTAATCGAATTAATTGACATTTTTAAAGTATCCTATAACAATAACATGTGAATAACCTGAACAAATCGGAAAAACATGACTAAAGAAAATTAGACACAATTTGAACAATTTTTTGTGTCCGTTACTAAGACTTTAGTGTCTTTGTAGAACTGATCCATAATAAAACACAAGGACACATTGTAAATTGAGGCAGAATATTGTTAAAATTGCCCTCATTTTCCTCATGAAATTTGACTTGTTTTGCATTTGGATAATTTATAAAAGTATTTTCATAATTTAACAGGGGAGGTTCACTAAAACAATGACAAAAAACCCCATCTCTGAGTTCCATTGAAATTTGGACTTAACTGTCAATGAATGATTCTGTTTCTCCAAATTAGACAGAAACAGTTTTGTATTTTATCCTTGAACACCAAATCAAATGCATCTCGAGTCCAGACAAAGGCGTCCTGTTTCATATTCTGTCATTTAACCTTGAAAACAGTTACAGATGCAGTGGAGCACAACACAAACACACTCACTGTCACTCCACTCACCTCCAACACTGTGTGTGTGTGTAAAACAGACCTTCAGCACTTATGTCCTAGTGTTTTCAGACTGTAAGGACCTATTCTATTATGTTTCTGAATATTCATACTTAAATGATCTCTCTAGCTGGTTTGTTTTAGAACCTCGTTGGAGGTACTGAACCCCACCAGTTTCATATGTACATTCACTGAACCCTTATTTATTGAAGAAACTTTTTCCCCAAATTCTAGACAAAGGTATGTTTTACTGCTGCCCAAAAAAACCTGTGCATTAACATCACTGTGTTCAAAGAACAAAACCAAAAGAATGCATGAGTTACATACCTTACTTATTACCTTCAGCAAGGAGGTTATGTTTTTGCGGGAGTTTGTTTCTTTGTCTGTCTGTTACTTAGCAAGATAACTCAAAAAGTTATGGACGGATCTTGATTAAATTTACAGGGTAGGTTGGTAATAGGGAGATCTAGTGCCAGGGGGACAAAGTAATGCAGATGCCAATTGTGATGTCAGAGGGCCTCTACTCACACTGTTATAGAGCAAATCTGAAGAGAACTTAGAGACAAGGGTGACATAAATTGGACAGGGATGGAAATCAGAGGGCCCCTGGGGTATGGGGTATTTGACCCTGCCAATAACAAACTGAAGGGGAATGGTCAATCTCTAGACTTGCTCGAATTAAAAATGAGCTCAGGATAAAAATGTGCCAAAATCTGTTTAATTCGCTCTCCTTTCTGCCAATAGAATCAGTTTGTTCAACAGCTCAACTTTGATGAGTTAGTGGATGACTTTGCAAGAAGGAAGAGCAGAAATAAATGTTTGTAGAATTCTTAGGCACGGTAAGTTGGCGTGGGGAACTCCTGGCCCCAGGAAAATGTCTCAACCTCCACGATCAACCACGGTATTGGTTTGCAGTACCACCCCCCCCAAGTAGATATTCATGTGCAGCAGATATTCATGAGAAAGGAGAGTCTTCACATATTTGTTGAAGGTTGCACCACTGTTCCACCACTGAGGGTCTAATACAGAGAACAGTTTTGTCTGGGATGGCTTAGAGCAAGCAGAGGACACCGCTAGTTGGTTTGTGTTGGCGGAACATAGATCTCTGGCTTTAGTATGTCCTTCAGATAAGCAGGGGCAGCTCCTGAGATGGTTTTGAAGGCAAGGGTCAAGGTAAATGGTAAATGTTCTGCACTTCTATAGTTCTTTTCCACTTTTCACCTCAAAGCGCTTTACATTAGCTTCACATTCCAACCCCTCGGTCATTAGGTGACCCACTCCACCATCTGAGCCACAGCCGCTCATCTTATGCTTGATCCGGGCACAAAAATATAACCTTCTTGGCGGAGGTAATCAACAGCTGCAGGTGTAAATAAAACACTAAATGTCTAGATGATAAATTGTACCATCAGTAATTTCTTTTTAAAAATCACTTTTTTAGTTATTATTCCAAAACATTTTACCGCAGTAGTTATTTTGTGCAATGGTTGGTGAAAAATAACTACAGTTTGTCAAAGTCATAAATTATGCAAAACTATGGATGGGAGTGTTTGTAGAATATGTCTTCATATTACTGCCATCAGAATTTATGTCTCTGTCCTCATTTCATCTGTAAGTCGATGGACACACCCTACCACACACACACACACACACACACACAAACATGATTGTCAGCCATCAGAGGCTCTATTACAGCAGTACAGGAACCATCTGTTGGTCTGAATTGAATTCTGCTCAATTAGCATCTCATTTGCATATAATTAGAATGTCATTAATGCACCATTATGCAGAGTAATGTGATTGCTAAACGAGTTTTGCTTCCCCCACTGCGTAAAAATCTCTGTTCTGTTAATCGTTGTTGGCTCACCCTGCCTCCAGTTGAAAGGAGTGTGTGTGTGTGTGTGTGTGTTAGTTCATTCTCCATTTTCTTTATTCTGTGGATGCGTTGGTCGTCAGAGGTTGTGGGGTCACATTTAAAAAATTGTATTCCTCTTCAGATCTAGTATTTCTATGTCCACTAGCAGGGACTGTTTTTTTTTTTTTTTTTTTTTTTTATGCCTTCGCTTGTATTTGTTGCATTTGTGAATCCGCACATGTTTCAAATGAACCTGATGGATGCCACCTGTTCAACTTTGATGATTACTGTTATTGAAATTCCTGAAATTGACAAAGTGTGGACAGAAAAACACTAACAACATTTTTTTAAAGCAGAAGTACCAGACACAACAAAGCACCAAATCCCGCCCCATTTTACCCATAATAAGTAAATGGAGAGATTTTTAATTCATCAAACATTTGAATTTTGACTTACTTTTCTCACAATGTAATCACATCTGTTCTGGGGCATTGGCAGAGGTGCTTCATTCATGGGCTTAGGTTTCTATATAGATAGTAATGACATATCACAACCAATGTTTGGGGATTGCAAAATAGTCCCTACGAATATTTGTCATTTTAATTTAATATAGGAAAAATCTACATTCATTGAAAATTTTGAGATACTATTTCAATATACTACTTATATGGTAGCATTAATAAAAATGCTTTTACATTTGTTCACGTTTTCTTTTTGCCACGTTCCCATATTGATTTCATGATATGACGACCCATTTCCACTGTTTTTATTGGCAGCGACAGAGTGATGGTTAGTGGGGCACTGCTGATCTGGGGTCAGTCAGGTGACCCCGTACATGTGAGTCAAAACATATCCATGTGCTGGAAACGCCCCGCATCTGTCAAGTGGGAGTCCCGCGCCAGAGACAATGCCACCAAAAAAGACATTAGAACCTATTTCACTACTGTAAGTATAGTGCACACAGAATCACGTAACAAAATTAATAGCCTTCAGAGTGTGAGGTTTAGCTAAGTGGTTTAGCTTAGTGTGTTTTTTTTCTCCTGTTTCCCACCTCCCGTGTAATTTGGAGTGCTGTAGTTTTACCTGTCTTAAGTAGCCAACAGGCAAAGACTTTAACTCTTAAAAGCACAATATCCCAATAATGTAAAGATTGCACTAATTACCTGAAGTGCAGATTTTTTTTTTTTATTTCTACATAATAAAGAAGATCCCAGTGATAGTTATTTATTTAGTTCTTGTCTTGAATGTTTTGACAAAAAGCAATATGTATGTGTATGCTGAATTTGCACATTGGAAAAAGTAAAGTGTTCTTGTTCTTTAACTGCTCTGCTGAGAATGAATGGGGGGGGGGGGGCAGCAATGTCCCTACCAAAGTTTAGGCCAAACCTCCGCCCTTGGCTTCATTACTGTACTTAAGTAAAACACTGATACCTAAAAAAGTCTACTTAAGCATTTATTTTCTTTTCACTTTTCCTCCCTATATTAGTTCATAAATATCTGTACGTTATACTCCTTACATTCTCAGAATGTTGACTACTTTTCTCATAATTATGCATTCCTTATCTCATATTTATGACTTTCAATTTCATAATTCTGTCTGTCTATCTTGATGAAAATGTTATGACGTATTGGGGGTGTCACAAGGAACAAATGATTAAATTTTGGTGGTGATCCAGAAGAGATCCTGGATTCTGGATCACTTTGAAATTTATTCTCCATTTACCGCAATGTAAAATGATCACATTCTGGATTTTAGAAGAGTTTTTGAAAAGGTTTTGGATTTTTTTCATTGCTTCCAATTGCATTTTTCTCTCCACACTTTTTGTGTTTCTTTGTCCATTTTTGGGGGGGATTTTGTGGGAAATTTGAGAACCCTCCCAAACAAACAAACAAACAAACAAACAAACAAACAAGCAAACAAAACCCCTTAGGACAGAGAACAACCAACCAACATAAACTATTATACAAACTCGACCTGTCCTGTAAGAACACTGCCAAAAAACTCATTCTAAAGTGGACTGCAGCTGTTGCCATGGTTACCTGAATTGATTAGTTAAGTAGTAAACACTAGCTTACGTGCACATCGGCTCTCACCAGCATTCAAAGACACTTAAAATAAATGAAGGTACTTTTCGTCCATCGTTAAGACACCTTTCCTCTCATGCTCTTTCTTCCATCGTTTCTGTTCATCATCAGTTTAAATTACTTTGAGCGTTCATGTAACTGTTCTGAGTCTTAAACCCATTTATGTGGAGCCTTTTAATGATGCTCTGACATTTATGGGTTAAACGCTGCCTTTATCTCATCTCTGCTTTTCATTTTGTTAACCCATTAGAACTAACCCCTCACACGCACACTCGTTTCCATGTCTCATGAGGACCAAGTTTGTACTCATCACTTGTAGGTAAAGTAGCCATTGGGTAGTGAGTATAAATATGTCTTTAAATTTTTTTTCTAATAATTAATAAAAGATAATAATCTTAATAAAATAGAAAATTATGGAATTAAAAAAAGTCTAAATAAAACAAAGAAAATCATAATAATAAAACAAATAAAAAATGTAAAAAAAAAACAACCCTAAATTAAGTAAATCAAATTAAAAATAATAAAAATCAGCACATCTCCAAATCTTTGAAAAATACATGTTTCACTTTGCAGCAGTTGCTTTGTGGGGACTTCTGAAAAAATAAAATAAAATAATGTATTCTTTACATAGATTTATATTTTACTAATGAGGGCCTACATTTATCTTTAACCATCGTGGGGACGAGAATTTTGGTCCCCATAGTGTCAGAGGTCCCTGTGGTGTGACTGTGTAAACATATTGATGTCCCCATAAAGATAAGAATACACAAACATACACACATACATTCGTTTCCATGTCTCATGAGGACCAAGTTTGTACTCATTAATTGTAGGTAAAGTAGGCTCATTAGGTAGTGAGCATAAACATGTCTTTAAAAAAAAGTTGTATTATTTAATTAAATTATTATTAATAATAATAATAATAAATAGAAAATTATATCATTTAGAAAATCTTCATAAAATAAAAATAATAAAATGAAAACTACTAAATAAGTGTAAAATACATGTTTCACTTTGCACCACTTTCCCTCATGCTTTATGGGGACTTCTAAAAAAAAAAAAAAAAGTATTCTTCACACGTATTTATATTTTACTAGTGAGGACCTACATTTATTTTTATCCCTCATAGGGACCTAGATTTTGGTCCCCATAGTGTCAGAGGTCCCCGTGGTGTGACTGTGTAAACATATTGATGTCCCCATAAAAATAAGAATAGACACACACACACACACACACCCACACACACACTTCTTAGAATTACCTTTTACCATTCATGGGGTTAAAAGCTTGATCCCTTCCTTCCATTATCCTCTTTTCATGCTTCATTCCGGCCTCCATCTCTTTATGATTCTAAATGTTACTTCACCTCTGACATGTCTTTTGTGTTTCTATGTTTGGTACTTCAGTCTTTTACCACGGGATGAAACCCTGTTTAAAAAGCTCCTTTCAGTCCCTGTGGATGCAGTGTACAGGCCAAAAGCACAACGTTATTGCGAACGAGTAAAATAAAAAGGAATGAAATCAATTAATACAGTAGAAAATGAGAAGTGAATGAAAGCTAAAAAAGAATACAAGAATCAGATGCTTCATGAAGTCCAGTTACATGAATGACATTTGAATAAAGACGTGTCGTACAGATGAATCATTGCTCTGAAGGATAGTTCAGTTGAATGAAAAAAACTGAAATATCCTACAAAAAAAAAGTTCCAGGTCTAACACTTATTACTGCAGCCTGGTCGGTCATGTATTCAGAGGTGGTAAAAGTACTCATATGCCTACTGTCACAAATATGCAACATGCCAAAAAACATCTATTCATTGCATGTGCTACAGTCATACCTCTTCTTACGAAAGACCCAGCTAACGAATGATCCAAGTTACAAAAAACCCTAACCTCAATTTTTCGACTCTGAATATGAAAGAAAATTCTATTTACAAAAGGAAAGTGAAACCCCAAGACATAAATACAGTACTGTATGTACATTACTATACGTATACATATATGTATTGGCTATGAGGGGGGTACCCATGATGCTTTTCATTACCCTTTGACCCTCATTTATCACGGAGCAGCACCCTGTTTGTCTGCTGTCTCTCGGTAACACAGACATTTTAACAGTCATTTCTCCACCTCGACCAGCGCTTTTAGGATCAAAGGTTCAGTCAAATGGTGGTTTAAACTGTTTACCCACACTAGCGCACAACAGCATATGTAAATGAAGCGCACCTCGGTTCGCAGGGCTAAATGTGAACAGCTCTTCTTCGCGGTGTTAGCAAACAGCCAGCAAGTAATGAGGAATGATGCCATTGTCGACTAAGTTAACTAAACTATGTCTTGTTCTGTGACATTTACCCTAAGACAGTGGTTGTCAAACTTTTGTCAGTGATGTTCCTCCTGAAGCACATATTTTTAGTCCAGTACTGCCTGACATGGACAAAACATTTTTATAAGAAAGAAAAGAGGTACAGTGGCTGTAAAAATCAGCCAATCAAATCAGTTTTTTAATCTAATAATTTGGACTTTTTATCATAATAAACATAATAAAATTTTTATCTCATGATTTTGACTCAAAAAGAATTTTGAAAACTTTCACGTACGCCCTGCATGCAGTACCTCCACGTACCTCCAGGGGTACATGTACCCCCATTTGAGAACCAGTGCCCTAAGCTAATTTGCTAACAGTAGAAGGAGCACTTTTGGATGTTTTGAGTAGGGGTAGGGAGGGGCAAAATTTAATTCTCATTGTATTTCTGTCAAAAGTTGTGTTCTTGGAATTGAGGAAAAACACATTTTTTTATGCTTTTCAGCCATATAATACATTTTTAATATAAAGATGTAACAATTAATAGAGAATTGTAATTTTCGCGATGATAGATTCAGAAAATTTTGCTCATGTGCCACAACCTAGAACACCCCCCCACATTTTAAATGGCTGTGACGCCCCTGGTTACACCGGTCAGATACAGCGTGCTACAGCGGAGTCTCCCCCCACAGAGGCTCCGCCTCTGGAGACATTGGTAGCAATGCGAGCGAGAGTAGAAGCGCAGCTGTCGTGGTGGATTTACAGCTAAGCTAAGAGCTAACCTGTTCAGACCGCCTCTTCCATCAGTCCTGCTCACCAACATATGCTCACTGGAAAACAAACTGGACTAAATGAATATGGATTTAAACACCAAACATGATCCACCAGACTGATGCATCCTCATTCTCACTGAGACGTGGATCAACTCTTCTGTCCTGTACACTGACAATAGCCTGGAGGGGCTAAAATCTAAATCTACATTTTCCTTTAACACATATTTCATACAAAATTGGTACATTTTTATCATTTTTAAACAGTTTGAGGGGTAGTATTGGGGGCCTCGGAACGAATTAGGCCTTTTACGACTATTTACGAAATATTCATGGTAAATAGAGGTACCACTGTACTAAAACACATATACATAATGTCAAACTGATGATCCAAAAACACACACAGCAACAAAGGTTGGGAGCAGACAGATCTTTTTCATGTTTATTGGTGGTTGACAAACAATATATGGTGTGCATGAGAGCCACCTTCTGATAAGGAGTGTGGGTCTGGATGATTTCCCTATTCTATCACACAAAAAAAGAGGAGAACAAACAAAAGTGGGAGAGATCATTGATCATATTCTCAATAGTAGACCAGCAGTAAACCTGCTCCTCTTCAGCAGCTCCAGTCTCTCATTGTGGTTTTGTATGTGACTAAATCACATGTTGTACAGAGTGTGACCTTCACAATTACCATCTACTGTATGTCAGGGGTCTTAAACTCACAAACTTAACCTAATTTTATCTCCAGATAACATAACAATCTATAAATAGTGACAACTCCAAATGTTTGTTGCTATTTATTTAATTTTTTTTTTAAAAGCCACCGTCTAATTATGTAAATACTTACTTTTATCCACAACTAAAAGATAAAGATAAACATAAAGATGAAAAAACCTGAAAAAATGATCTTCAGAAAAATAAGTGCAATTTTAACAATATTCTGTTTACATACTTATAATTTGTCCATGTACATTATGGATTATTATGGTGCATTTTTTTTAGACATTTAAATTTATTTATATTTCTTCAGGTTATTCACATTTTCCTGTTACGGGATAGTTTGTAAAAGTAAAAATGTTCATAATTTGATGTCCTTTTTTACACTAAAACAAAGACAAATTATAATATTATAATAAATAAATAAATAAATATATTAAAAAATATTATTTTTAGGCATAAAGTAACATTATTTTCCACATCAAACTGAAAAGAAAATATGGACTCATTATTTGTAGGCTACTTTATTATTGGTCTGTTTTTGTTCCTTTATCTGAATAAACCCCATCTGTTTGTCTGAATACAGAACATTCTGTTCAGTGGTGTGTAATTTCTCCTTCTACCTGAGGGTGCACTAAACCTCACACACTGTGTGTGTGTGTGTGTGTGTGTGTGTGTGAGTGTGTGTGCGTGCTCAGATGGAGGAGATCTTAAATCAGATTAATCATGATCATGGATTAATCTGTGTCAATGCATTACCATTGACAGCCATAATATATATGTATACGTACGTGTGTGTATAGATAGATATTTAATTTACTTAAATTTTGTTTTGCATGTGTGTTGGATATTTTATTAAAAAACATTTTCATTTTTTTGTTAGATTTTTGTGTGAATTCTTGTTGGTTTTAGGATGTTTTTTGACACTTTTTTTGTGCCCGTTTGTCAGTGTGGGGGGGTTGTTGTACTCAAGCTTCCCACAGAATACACAAACAAACCAAGAGACAGAACGAGTCGACTGACAAAATGCAGTTTCATCATGACCTAGCAACCCTGTGATTATTCTGACTAAAATTTTATTCAACAGTCTCATATATATATATATATATATATATATATATATATATATATATATATATATATATATATATTGTCATGAGGGGGGTAGGTGAATAAGGACTCAGATGCACAGTGCTGAAGGGAGAACAGATTTAATAACAAAAACCCAACATAAAGACAAGACAGAGACAAAACCAAACCAAAACCTGGCAATAGAACGGCCAGAGACCGTGGTGATGATGAATGTCCGGGTTATGTGACTGAGGAGATGGAACTCTGTCCAGGTTATGGAGGTGACATTATTGAATGGTCCCGCACTGGCAACTGCAGGCCTCACTGCTTTTGTTGTTGCAGATGAGGAACGGCTTGCAGCTGCGCAGTGTGGGGCCAGGTGGATATGGAGAGGACTGGGAGAAAGGTCACCGGAGCAGAGTATATATATATATATATATATATATATATATATACACACACACATATATATATATATATACACATATATATATATATATATATATATATATATATATATATATATATATATGTATGTACAGCTCTCACATTAATGGATGTCCACTTGTCACAAATCAAATGAACGCCACATGGACAAAAGATTGTTTTCCAGAAAAAAACAATTATGACAAATTTGGATTTTGAAGGCTGTCATCTAATGAATAATTTATCAATGTTCCAATAAAATAGGTGACATTTCTAATCAGTGTTGACAGGTGGACAGACAGCCGCTGAACACCAGGATATAGTCCAATGGGATTTTTGAACCAGAATACTAGTTTGCAATTCATATTACTTTTTACAAGGGTAATTTTTCAAGTGAAATGTTTATTTTCATCCATTTTTGCAAAAACATGTATTTGAAACATTCAACAGTTATTCTTAAAAAATTTAGCTAGTTTGGAAAAAATTCTTCAAATTTCCCCTCTGTAAAACACACAGATAAAATGCTCTAGAAATTACAATTTTATAAATAAAGTTCTCAGCGTTACACTGCAAAGTGCCTCGCCATTGGTCTGTTGGTAAATGCTGTGTTTCAATCCATACCTTCCAAATGCAGACAAATACAACCTGGTTTACAGCAAAAGAATAAGTCGAGGGGGGAAAAAAAATAGAAATGCATTTGAGTTTCTAACTCTACAACTTTTTATTGATTAAATAAACAGTAAAAGTGAATATTTTAGTTCAAACTACAGGCTGTTACCTTTACAAAGATCACATTATTTTATGTTTACTCCAAACAGTTGAAGAACAGATGGAGTTTTAATTTAGAGAGATAGTTTTTTAGGTGTTAAAGAAAAATCATCCTGAAATAGTAGAGGGTTACATGGCTGATAAACATAACAGTTGGGAACTGAACAGTTCAGAGCTGAATGTGTTGAAGGAACAGACACCACCCTCCCACAGGTGGTGGTAGTGGGGGGGTGGGGGTGGGCGTGGGGGGTATGTATGGTCCAGTGAACCCGTGTCCTCTCTACCTGCTCCCATCAGGTTTTATTAATGTTTATTAATGTTGGTACAGGTAGGAGGGCCGGATGTATGACTAATATGAGTTCTACATTCAGTATATTTAATGATGTGTGTCCACACAGAACAGAGGACGAGGACAGCAGAGGTAGCGTAAGGACATGTGGGAGGAAGGTGAAGGCATTAAACGACATCCACTCTGTTCTGTAGTTAGTGAGAGGATGCCTGGATGTGACGTCCACACACTGAATTATCCATGGACTGGCTGAGTTCATGCTAATGCTAGTTAATGTTATCCACTCAATGGAGGAAACATCAGTTGTCCGCTTCTGTATTTAAACCAGTCTGAATTTACTAGAGTTTTATGAAATGGTCAGGGAATTTTTATTTTAATGTTCTCCTTTCCTTTATTTATTTAATTGGTTGCTTGGATCCTCCATTAAATACAGCAAATGTGGCTCTTCTTTCGGGGGTCCTTACACTACATTGTCAAACAATTCATCATCAGAAACATAAAACTACAGACAATACACTACCATTATATTCATACTAACAATCCATCCATACAAGTATCTCTGTCATTTACTTCATGATTGTATAAAAATAAAACCACATATAAAATGAAAAGGAAGAGCAAGTGACCAAAAAAACAACTCTCCTCTCGCTGCTCACAAAATAACTCAAACAAGGGAGTCAGAGACAGCCAGTCTGAACGCGTTCATTGAACGATCGTTCACAAACTATATCATATTTTTGACGAACGTGAACGACTCGTTCACTTTTACCAAATGAACGGGAAGTTGTGAACGCAGTTATTCTGGCATTTATTGAACTGCGCTCTTATGTAGTTCATATTTCGTTCTTATCACGTTGTAATTATTGAGTCCTATAAGGTATAAAATGGGATCAAAACACAGCATTATCATAGATGTCATTTTTGTATTATTCTGAACAAATGTCGGCAACATTTTGCTGTGGAATAGCCAATGAGAACTGTTGTGGGCGGGACAGCGAGAGAGAGAGAGCGGGGGGTGCAGAGAGTTTTTGGGAGCGGAGAAAAAGAGTTAAATGTACAGAGTGTGACCGGCGACCGGAGCAGGTGTTGACCCGTTCTTGGAAATAAACATTGAAAACGAAGCTCACTGAAATCGCTCCTTGTGAGAGGGAAGTTCAACCGGGGTAAGGTACTGACTTCCGCCCTGGATGGGGCGGCATTTTCCCCTGATTTTTTTGACTACAGGATAACATCAGAAACGGTTAATAATACGTTTACAATAATAACACAAAAAAAGAACGAAAAAGTTAATTTTGGGATCCATGAACTTCTAGTTCATAATTTGGAAGAATGAACGATGAACTGAACTAATTCATATTGAGTAATTTGAACTGAACTTTGAACTAGTTCCTAATCAAGGTGAACTTTCCCAACACTGGAGACAGCAGACCTCCGCCAAGGCTTGATATGGTGTCATATGATGTCAAAATGTAATGTGATTGAGCCATAGGTGTTGACCCATCTGATGTCCGAAAGCAAGACGATGTGAATGCAAAATAAATGTGTGAGTCCTGAGATATTACCACTGATGTGTTTTAGCTGTTGACCTTTACTGTGACCTTGACCTTTGACCTTCATTGCTCAAAATCTAATGGGTTCTTCCTTCCTATCATTCCTGAAAGTTTTATCAATACCTGCCGAGTACAGTACTGATGTTCAGCTGAAAGGAATCTTCATTTATTATTCATTACTTTGTTTGTTTGTCTTTCTTCTCTACTCAAAGCCTAACTCGGGAGTGCAGATGGAACCTAACAATAGCTTTAGGCAGTGAGCGACCCATACCATGGCCACAGGGGGGTCCCTACAATCACACACCATACATGCACCATACTTGTCATACAAAGTATTACGAGCATAGTACAGCCTATTGTAGCTAAAAGTCAAGTCATCTTAACACAGTTGTTCTCAAATCCAGTCCTGACGTCACCCTGGTCTAACACACCTGATTCATAGCAGTGGGTCATTATGAGGCTTCAGCAGAGCTTTGATGATCAGCTGATCATTGGAGTCAGGTGTGTTGGAGCAGGGTTACTTCAAACAATACAATTCAATTTTATTTATAAAGCCCCAAATCACAACGAAGTCGTCTCACAAAATCAACTACAGAAATACATGAAAAGGTCCCAAGCATCCCCCGTCCCTGGACCCTCCTTCTCGGCAAGAAAAATAAATAAATCCAAAATATCATATCATATCATATCATATCATTCATATCAAAACTGATAAGCGTTTCCCTTTGTTTTTGGATATTTGGTACCTTGTCCTTAGGTTATTCAAATAGCCTTGGATGGAGATGAAGTTGAGGCAGGGAATGTGCTGTCAGATGGGTATTATACACAGGACAGATCAGTTTCATGTGCACAATTACACCATCTACATTATCTAGTCAAAGGTATAAATTTACTGCAGTTCAGGCTTACCTGTATGTTTGGGGAGGGGTCCTATGAGTAGTGATGGGCAGATGAAGCCTTTCATTAAATTGGTTCACTCCAATGACAATCTTTTTAATGCTTCATTTGCTGCACTAGGTCGTCTAATGGACAAACCATGTAGAACAGACAAAAATCAATTAACATCAATTTCAAGTGTTATTTTGCAAAAAGCCTGTCAATGAAACTAAAGTATGCATGTCCGTATTCTATTGTGTGTGCTTTGGTGAGCAGTTATCTGAATGAAAAACACTGCCATGATGAAAATGATTTCTGCTGGGGTGAGAGCAGTGAACTTTGGTGTATAGACCGTGAATGTTGCTTAAATCAACACATTCTGTTTATTGGTTTTTATTTAAAAACAACAGTTTCTCCACAGTCATGTTAGCACATGTTATATTATCGTGGCATTTTTGATGGATCACTGTTGTCCTTAGGCTGAATCCCATTGCATGTTCATTTTATGGAGAAAATTACCATTACATCTTGCAACAATGTCAAACTTTATACAGTGGTACCTCTACTTACGAAAGACCCAGCTAACTAATAATCCAAGTAATGAAAAAACTTTACCTCAATTTTTCATCTCTGAATACGAAAGAAAATTAAATTCATGAAACAAAACCAAAACCCCCGAAACATAAATACTATTATATACATTACTGTATGTAATTATGTAATGTACGTAACTACGTCATGTGCATACTGTACGTAGCATCCCATTGGCTATGAGGGAGCTACCCATGATGCTTTGCGTGAGCCTTTGACCCTCATTCAGGGTCTAACCATACACACGTAAAGGACAGAGCCACCGCTGGCCACCATGTTACCAACAGAAGTGAAACAGGAAACAACAATAAAAAGGAGGAGGCAGCCATCAATCTACCAGCACGGACAAAAGACATGCCAGTGAAACCCCATGAAACCACGGAAAAAAAAAAAAAAACAATAAATGTCCACGAGTGCCACCCTGATGAAGCGCACACACACCACGCACCCCAGGAAGACTATGAAAAGCCGTCAAAGACAATCCTCCCCTAATCTACACCCGACCAAACATCCATCAACAAGCACTGCTGAAGGCGAAAGTAGCAATCAAAACAACCACAATGGTATGAAAATGACCCACATATCTGGTTCATTTTAATGTTTAAAGTTCAGTCAGTGAAGACACATTTACACACTGAGACCAATGAATTAACTCTGAAATCTAAATTTTCATTTTCTTTTACTTTTTAACACATATTTCATACAAAATCGGTACACTTTTACAATTATTAAGGGGTTGGAGGTTTATTATTTGGGGCCTTGGAATGAATCAGGCCTTTCACATGTAAAATGCGACTATTATTGCACTTCCTGCGGAGGCTAAAGGAAGTACACCTCAGTCTATCAATCCTCACCACCTTCTACAGAGGCACCATTGAGTGTGTACAAACCAGCAGCATCTATCTGTGGTATGAGAACAGCAGTGCCTCAGACAGAAAGACACTGGGAAGAGTGGTGAGGACAGCAGAAAAAATCATTGGGGTCACACTGTCACCAATTGGGGACCTGGCGAAGCAACGCTGCCTGTCAAGTGCAGTTTGCATCATTCCACTCACCCCACTCATGGACTGTTCTCCCTCTTGCCAACAGGTCGAAGGTACAGTAGCCTACCCTGCAGAACAGTGCAGCTACGGGATAGGTTTTATATCCAACTGCCACCAGACTTTTAAACAGTAAACTTTACTGCTAGTTTTTTTTCTTGCACAAGGCACTTTTGCATTTTATTAATATATTATATATTTATATACTTTTATAAGTGCTCCTTGCTGTCAGGCTTTTTCTTAATTTAGTATTATTACTCTTTTTAGTACATTTTATGACAGTGATTTTTAAATTATTTAAAAAAAAATCTTACTTCAGAGTGTTTTCAAGCAAACTGTTTCTGCCATGGCAAAAAATGGAATAGAATTTCGTTTCAACAGTGCATCTGTGATGTATCTTTGAAATGACAATAAAGTAAAAAATAAATAAATATGGAGTCATTATTTTTGGTAGGTTATTCTGCTATAATTTGACTCTAATATTGGTCTATATGTAGAACCTGGACTAAAATGAGTTCCGCAGCCTTGACTGTGGAATTATTGCACCTTGCAAATTCATCCCAGATTCTGCATTGGAACCTTTGACAGGCTGCATTTGGCCCCTGTTTGAGACCCCTGATATAGACTTTTGTCCTGAATGCACACATGGGTGGTGTGGGTCAAATCAGCCATTTCTAAAGTGTCCCTGGTGTTAGTGTTAGCAGCTGATATGTATTTATTCCCAGGAGGAGACCTGTCCTTCAAAGCCACCTGAGATCATTCTAGAAGTGTCATCGGACATGTGATATTTGAAATTGTGGTGTAAGATGGTTTTCATTTTAATGGATATTTTAGTAATGAAAACATATTTATGTGGATGTGGTATATGATCAGTTCTGAAAAAGGTCAAGGTTGCTGTTGGAGGACATTTGATGGGAAATTCCAGTTTGGAAGCATTTTCATGAAACATGCCAGTGAAAAACAGCTGGTAATTAATTAATGAGGAACCAGGACGACGTGGGCGGACAGGTCAAAAAACAGCAGACCAATGTTCCTTTCATGCAGAGTTGCATTACTTCAGTGATATTGTTACTGTAACCATGACGACAGAGGGCACGTAACATTGATGAACCACTCCAATTAACCCTATCTATCTATCTATCTATCTATCTATCTATCTATCTATCTATCTATCTATCTATCTATCTATCTATCTATCTGTCTGTCTGTCTGTCTGTCTGTCTGTCTGTCTGTCTGTCTGCCTGCCTGTCTGTCTGTCTGTCTGTCTGTCTGTCTGTCTGTCTGTCTGTCTGTCTGTCTGTCTGTCTGTCTGTCTGTCTGTCTATCTAAAAAACGGATAACGGCTGTTTTCCATTTCATCCAATTTTGACTTGAAGCAAGTTAAGTAAACCGAAAATTACTGACAAAGATGGAAACCTATGCCCTATTTTGGGAAACTAAGAGGATCACCCTAAGACCTGAAGACAACAAAGAAAATAAATTGGTGTCATATTATACCATAATTATCTTCAAGTTCGGTGGCCATGTTTCTTTCGGTTGTTAAGATTCATTTCTGGTTTACTCTATTTACTTCAGGTCAAAATTGGATGAAACGGAAAATGTCTGTTATCCATTTTTTCTATTATTAATTTAAACAGAAAAAGGAAAACTGGAAAAAAACGCATCAGTATTTTTCATTTTAGTTTTTTAAACAAATAATTGTTATTTTTTCGTATTGAACGAATGATACACAGATTGTCCACCTTGGACAGACCAGATGAGTGGTTTAATGTCTTGTCCTGGTTATTCTGTGTATGACTTGGTTTGGTTCTCTGGCTTCTGTCTGTTGTTTTTCTCATGTCTGTTTTGTCACATGAATCCTGCCACCTGGTATCTGACCTTTCACCTGATTTGGACCCTGAAACTGTCTTGCCCTGGTCTGCCTCATTTTGGGCTCTAGTCGTTGTGAACCAGCTTGGACCTTGGTAAGGAGACTAGGATTTTCCTTTGGCATTGACTTGTGCCTGGATTTTGACCAATCATCTGCCTTGTCCCCAGTTGCTGTCCTGACTGGGAGTCATCAGATTATTGGGTTACATGTTTTTGTAATAAATGTTTTGTGTGTGTATATATATATGTATATATATATATATATATATATATATATATATATATATATATATATATATATATATATATATATATATATACACACATATATATATATATATATATACAGGGTACGATTTGTCAAAAAAACAGAGGGGGGGGGGGGTTTCCCTAATGTTCTGACCCTCATTCTCACATGAATAACATAAATAAGGCTTCAATCACTAAATAAACATTTAAAATCAACAGTTTTCTTCGCTGGCACAGTTCATGTGGCTTTTTCTGCTGCCTATGCACAAGGGCAAGGTACGGTGGTGTGGCCAGGACTGGGGTTCGGTTCTCTCTGCGGCCGGTGTCAGGTCAAACTGAGCACATGAGGTACCAGGGGTCAAGCTGATGGGAGTCAGGTTGGAGCGGTTCGCCACCCTGCACTGAAAAAACTAGAAACACAGAGTCTTTGAATTTACAAAAATTATGCTTGTATATGCAACACAAATTATTAATGTTTCCTCTCTGAACATTTTTCAAACAAGTACTCCCAATGTGTTTGTAGAGATTGTTAAACGTTCTCGTTTCTCTTGTGTTGATTAAAAGTGATCCAGTTGAATTAATCAATTCAATGTAATTAAGTATCGTCATAACCGTAAATAGAGTTCATTCAAAAACTGCGCCCAAACAAACTTCCCTAATTTCGGAGGCAGAAGCGGAAGTTGTGTTTGTCAACATTCAGCGGTCTCCAGTGGCTCTATCCCAAGACTCCAATAGAGAAAAGGTAAGTTTATTCATCATGATTCAGCACTGCAATGGTTTCAACGGCGTGTAATCCAACAGCCTGTCGCCTTGTTAGTGTCGATGTATTATACAGTCATTTTAGCTTGATAATTTGCTTGCTAACAGCAGCAAAACCATGTGGTAGCTTGCCTAGATTCAACCAGGGAATATGTGATGGGTTTTGTCACAGCACACGACGCTGTCACTGATAACGGTGCAAAATGATACTTAGAAAGAGACGTAATTGCCTCCACTAGCGGAGGTGATGCAATCCAAGTTAGTGTCTTAGCAACATAACTCAAAAAGTTATGGACGGATTTTGATGAAATTTTCCCAGAATGTCCAGGAAAGTAAGAGTAACATGTGATTTGATTTTGGTATCAATAGAAAAAATTCTGGCGGTGGTCTTTTCTAGTTATGTGAGGTGTACTCAGAGTTTAGCATTACAACATTTGTATACAAAACTAAATGGACAAGATGTAAGACAGCTTGTGAGTTAGTGTTCAAAAGATTTACAGCATTCGACTGTACTAAGCATCATTCATCATACTGGTCTGTTTATTTTTGTGTGTTTCAATTACATGCATCCACGTTAAGCTCAATTATGTTTTTCTAATGTTTTCCTCTATTGGTCCCTCATTCTATGTGCTTATTCACAGAAATCGGTAATGGTAAGTGCTGTTATATTGCCTTCTGTTGTTGCTTCTTGAGCTCATTTTGACTTTTTTATTTGAGTTACTAATGTATTCATGCTATCAAATGTTAAAGACAGCAAATGTGGTTAACTGGTTTAGGTGGCAACATTCATGTGTAGGTGTAAGGGATGCATATAACAAGTACGTCTGAGCTTTAACAGTACTATAAGCTAAAACATCCACATTTTGGACGTAGTTGTCAGTTTCTGTGTACATTCCAGCAATGTCCATGTACATTTAAAACATGGAATGCCCTTATTGTTCACCAAAGTAAAATCCACTCTACAACAGCTTCTTAAAAGAGAGCGGTATTTAGTTGCCAGCGTTGTGCTTGTCGTAATTTAGTATCAGAAAGAGATTATTTTGCTCATGTAAATGCTCATCTCAAAAGAAATGAGAGTGTGGTATGTATCTTTTTGGGCTGTGACTTTAAAACAAACATTTACTGTACCTTTAAGTCACACAAGTACCGTAAACACAGCCATAATACATTGGCTGATTTTAAACCAGGTGTAGTTTCAAGCAGGATATCCTCTTTTAATGAGTTGGTTACAGAATATCAGGAATTTCTGGATGAAACAGATGATAGCATTCCGTCAAGTAGTTCAACTAGTCACCATACTGAGTATTTAGAGAAGGCAATAGAGCAAAGATTTGCTGCTGCTTTGCTTAAGTTGGAACATTTGGTCCATGTGCCAAGCACAGCTGTTGATGAGTTTCTAGATGAACTCCACAGTTTGATTGGTTTAATGATTTTTGTGGCATGATAGCTTTTTTCCTGACTAGTTGAACATAATTTCTTTGTATATTTTCACAAGTAAACACTGAATTCAAAAGAATCACCACTGTCCCACTACAGTCCAAGTGTTTGTCTCAGTTGGACATCTACTCTGAGAACCTTTCAAGGCTGTTTCAAAAAAGAGGTCAAGTACCGTAATTGTAAAAATGGCTGAGGTAAGTGGTAAATATTTGTGCTGGTCATAACTAATTTTGACAATGCTATTGGGCTTTTGGTCAGGTCTTTTTTTTGTTTGTTTAAGAATAACTTATTGAATTTGTGATAAGAAAGTAATCCTGTTCTGCTAATCTGAGCCTTAAATTACAGAATTTTTGACATTACAAGGGCAACAATGTACATGCCAGCCGTGAGTGCATAATTAAAGGCGTCTGCATCTACATGGGTGAAGATCTAGAAACCCTGGTCCAGGAATATGTGGCATGAATACATGTGTATGTGAGTGTGTATGTGAGTCATAGCTATTAACTGTTGGTTTTCTTTGCCTTGTCCACCCCTGTATTTTGGTACAGGCCATGGATGAAGAGTCAATGAAAGATGCCATTGAAGACACCACAGTAGGGATATATATCCAGAAACAAGCTTCAAGTGCAGAGGCAGAGGACATTGGAATTGTCCTTGAAGGTATCGAGGTGTTGCAGGAGATCTGGACAATGTGGCATTGGCTATGGCCATGCTCTTTGGCCTTATGTATGCGCTCAACCTGAGCTATCCTCTAAACCTTGAAGGAAATATATATATATATATATATATGTATATAAAGACATTTGTGGATAAGAAAGATAAGTAAATGTGAATGTTCTGTTCTTATGATTGTACTAGGAGACAGCAACAAGCCTTGACGTCAGATGATGTCAAGGAACTGGTTAGAGCAGGTTTAGTGTGGGTGACTGGTATCCGAAAATGGACTATAAAAGACACATACATGTCAAAATAAACTGAGCCTTTTCCTACTCAACTTCTGGTGGTGACATCCTTGATCCATGATGAAAATCCACAACAACCTCTGCTACACCTTTCAGATAATCCAAAATTTAAATGGAACTCAATGGAGGTAAACTCTGTAAGAAGGGACTAAAACAGACTCCTTCATTGAAAGGTAAGAGCACCAGAAGTAACAGAAATATTTTGTTTGCACTCTGTTAGAATATATATATATATATATATATATTCCCACCTGGGATTCTGACGATTGGGGTCCGTCATATGATATTGTTTAACCACAACAGGATTACAACAGTTACCTCATCGCTATCCATCCTTCAAACAGCCACTGGAAACAGAAATATAGTTCATTGCAAATGCAGACGACCGGGACATCGAGGATTTTGTGCCACAAGGTGCTGGTCCTCATGTGAAATGCCGTCTTCCTTCAGGCAAAACAGTCCATCTGCGGCCTCAAAATCGACCAAATTTGGACGTTCTTTAGTGCTGCTTTAAGTACACTATGCTACATACCTATACTTTTTTCACCTATTGAAATAATGATTTTATCAAATTGAATCAAAGAAGTTAATAAAAATTAATTGATTACAAGAATAATTAAGAGATGGAGCTCTAGTTAAATGTCATGTGTTTTTTTCTTGGGCTTTTTATTGATGGATCCACTGGGGATGTGTCCATAACCTGAAGCATCTCACATCAAACACAAACCTGAGTGACACAAGAGCAGCTTTGATCACATGAACTCTGCTTCCCCAAAGGAGGACACCTGCTACCGGCATGTGTGTGTATGTGGGTTTCCTGTGCATGCACTGTTTCACATAGTCACATAGTTTCAAACTGTGTAAGTATAGAGCCCACTGCAGATGTCCACTCATGTTGGAGTGTAAAGTGACAGAAAACAGACCCAGGATCAGTTAAAGGTCAGATCTGAGGTGAAAATAGTTGAACAAATGTTAAAGTTCAGTCCTGACCCAAAGCAAGGCAGCGACAGGACACACCTTATCTGAAACTAGTGTCTGCGTGCATGTGTGTGCGTGTGTGTGTGTGTGTGTGTGTCTGTCCGTAGGCTTTAATAATACTCTGTGCTACCCTCTGTGGCTCAGAGGACCAGGTTCCACTGTTTGACTCAGTCCAACAGCCTCAAGTAACAGACTGAGATGAACTGACACTTGGACCATCAGATACGATGCTTCTAAAAGTATTTGCTCACCTATCTTGACTCACATATGAACTTGACATCTCGTTCTTAATCGTAGTGTTGAATATGAAATTGAAGTGGTCTGATGACAATGATTTTCTTGTATGTAATGTATGATGTGGCAGCAAGTATTTTGTCGTAGCAAAGCACCACAGCTAAACCTTACCAGTGGGAACGCTGTGTTATCCAAAATCTCTTGTTTCAGCACCAAGACATGGTTCACATTTCCATGCTCTCAACTTTGTCGGAACAGTTTGGGGATGACCCCATCTTATTCCACCATGACTGTGCACAAAGTAAGGTCCATAAAGACATGGATGAGAGAGTTTGATGCAGATAAGCTGGACTGACCTCAACATAGTCCTGACCTCAATCCCATAGAACACTTTTGGGATGAAGTAGAGCAATGGTTCCCAACCCTGGTCCTCAAGTACCACTATCCTGCATGTTTTAGATGTATCCCTCTACCAACACACCTGGTTCAAATGATCAGTCTGTCATCAAGCTCTGCAGGAACTTCATAATGACCGTCAGATGTGAGTAGAGCATAGACTGAGAGCCAGGGTTAGGGTTAGAGCCAGGCCTAAATCTTGTGTAAAACCTTCCCAGAAGAGTTGAAGCTGTTATAGCTGCAAAGGGTGAACCCACATCAGATTAAACACTAAGGATTAAGAATCGGACGGTAATATTCATATTCAAGGCAGGTGAGTCAATACTTTTGGCAATATAGCGTATTTGAACTACAAATGGATTAGGATGAGACATGTATGGACTAGAGTCCAAGCTGTTGTTAGAGTTGGCACTGGAGCGTGAGCCCGAAAGGGAGTCCAAGCTGGACCATCTCAGAAGTGGGAATGGAGCTGGGCAAATTGTTGCTGTGCAGCACACATGAACACTCAGGAACAAGCGCATGCCATGAAAAAAAAAAAAAAAATGTTCCTCTCGCCCCACGTGGGCGGTGTCTCCTTCAGGCTCGGGTCCTCTACCAGAGGCCTGGGAGCCTGAGGGTTCTGCGCAGGATCTTAGCTGTTCCTAGCAATGCGCTCTTTTGTACAGAAATCTCTGATGTTGTTCCTGGTATCTGCTGGAGCCATTCTCCCAGCTTGGGGGTCACTGCCCCTAATGCTCCGATCACTACTGGTACCACTGTTGCCTTCACACTCCACATTTTCTCTAACTCCTCTTTCAGCCCTTGGTATTTCTCAAGCTTCTCATGTTCTTTCTTTCTGATGTTGCTATCACTGGGGACTGCTACATCTATCACCACCACTGTCTTCTCATGTTTATCCACCACCACTATGTCAGGCTGATTGGCCATCACCATCTTGTCAGTCTGGATCTGGAAGTCCCACAGGATCTTGGCCTGTTTGTTCTCTGTCACCTTTGGGGGGTTCTCCCATCTTGACCCTGGGACCTCCAGTCCATACTCTTTACAGATGTTCCTGTATATATATATATATATATATATATATATATATATATATATATATATATATATATATATATATATATATATATATATATATTTATTTATTTTTAATTTAAAGTAATTTTTTTTCTTTTGATATAGTGGATGTTTTTCTTATATTAGTAATTTATTTTGCACCTAATGTTGCATTATTGTTGGTAATACCCAAAAATCTGAAGAGCCACTTGGGAGCTGAAAGAGCCGGATCTTTTTAGTGAGCTGATCCAAAAGAGCTGCTTCTCTAAAAAGAGAACCATGACACTGGTTCAGAACATTATAGATTCACAATATCCAGCCACAAATGACACTGAGCAGAATTGATGGTGTGTGTTTTAGCCAAAATAAAGTTCTTAAGAATGAGTTAAAAAGTAGATGCACGGATCTGGTTACGGGTTTAATGTATGAGGATACAAGCGGCTTTGTAAAGTGGGCCGTACCGGACTCTGTAACACTAATACTGCTATCACATGACTAACACCATTACTTCAGTCACATGACTCTCTATCAGTTAACCTGTAGTAGAACACCTGTCGTAACCTCTTGTTTAGTTGACTTTATGTCAAATCAGATGCTTATTTGCTAGTGTAAAATGTCAAAGCAACAGAGTCTGTGTAGTTCTTTTCTAAAGTCCAGTCAATGTAACGCAGTGGTCTCAGACAGGAATTTTATTTTATACTTTACACGGACATCAGACACTTCTTTTTCATTCTTCTATCCAGACACAAATGTGAACTCAGCGCAGCTCCTTCACTTCACTCAACAACTCACTTATACCCACACGCATGTGTCACTCACTGCTCACGATCTTAATTAAAGGAACACACATACACACACACACACACACACACATACACATACACACACCAATCACACTGATGCTGGTCCAGTCAACAGGAAAGCAATTACCATGGAAACAAAGCTGGATACCATCAAAATGTCAGAAAAAGGCGAGACACCAACGTATTTAAAGGGTATTAAAAGGTTAATTCTGACGTACGTGGAAATTCAGGTTATGTCGCCACCATACGAATGGAACTCGGGTATTTTCAAAATGTACCTGCTCCAACTGTTTTTCTAGAATCTCATACCCCACCTTTAAGTAAAAGACTGTCACATGATGATGACACACACACACACACACACACACACACACTGTTTACCATATGTCACAAATGGCAGACAGAACAGCGGGTGGTTGGATTTGAGTACTGCAAACATAAACCGGTTGTTTATGAAATACTGAACACTGCCAGAAAGATTTGACGACACTGCAGGAGCAGCTTATAAACAGTGTGGAGTTGAGTTGTGGAAGATGGAGAGTGCAACAGCGCTAGAGCTCCTGCAGAGGTGAGCATGCTGAGATGTTAAGGAAGAACTCAGGGAGGAGGTCAAATGAGTTGAAGGACCGAGAAGCCTTTGCAAGTCTGAGATGAAAAGCTGTGAAAATCGGGACTTCATGCTTTGTACTCGACAGCAGGACTCCACTTCTGGGAGTAATTAGTACCACAGTCTCCACTTTGATGAGAGCTCACAGACGGAGTTCAGCAGAGGTCTGGTCTGGTGTGAGGACCACACAATGGTAACGGCCATTAGATAGCATTAAACGTCATTTAATAGTTACTTTTTATATCATTAAATCATAAGAAAAAAGTATGCAATTCAATCAGAGGCACTGAAAAATTAAATACACATAATGTTAAAATAGCATTGTTACTCACGATTTAATAATTTTGATCAGTATAGTGTGATGATAGATGGAAGAGATAATACATGCTGATACTCATACATGAAGTCACAACACTCACCACTTGTTTTCAGGCTGTTTTTAGCCGTTCAGCTCATTTATATATATATATATATATATATATATATATATATATATATATATATATAAATCCCCCCCTTTGGTTTTTTGATAAATCGCACACTGTATATACTTATTTTACTCATTTACTGTCCGTATGTGTTGTATGCGTATTTTTAGGTGTCTGTCTGTCTATGACAGGGCGACGTGGGCGGACAGGTCAAAAAACAGCAGACCAATGTTCCTTTCATGCAGAGTTGCATTACCTCAGTGATGTTGTTACTGTAACCATGACGACAGAGGGCACGTAACCTTCATGAACCACTCCAATTAACCCTATCTATCTATCTATCTATCTATCTATCTATCTATCTATCTATCTATCTATCTATCTATCTATCTATCTATCTATCTATCTATCTATCTATCTATCTATCTATCTATCTATCTATCTGTCTGTCTGTCTGTCTGTCTGTCTGTCTGTCTGTCTATCTATCTGCTTGGAATTCAACATGCTGTGAGCGTGTTCATGCGGTGACACATTGTGATATCATGAATTACGTTCAGATAACATCACTTATAAGTGGCATGTTATAAGTTTTCCAAATCAAGCCACCTAAAAAACACATGAGTAGCAGTTACAGGTTATGGATGTATAAACGAGAGATCTTGGTATACATTGTCATAGCATCAGATGGCTTTCAACAACACACAGAAGGATGGCAATGTGTACGTATACTGTAGCGCACCACATGCAATAAGAACTGATGTGACCTACAAGGCAATTGCCTTGATCAGTGTGTGCACTAACAGAGACCCAAAGATCCTGAAGGACACCCAATCACCTTTTCAATGACTACCTTTCTGCATGGCTAAAACTGAGAGGCTGAGAAAGAGCTTTTTCCTCCAGGACATAAGGATGTTGAATTTTACACTCATATCAGTAAACCCCACCCCTCACACACACACACACACATTTAAATACTCCTAATGGATTTGTGGGTAAACTAAATAGTAGTTTGACATTTCACCCGCCACCACGAAACCAGGCATAAGTCGCGCTGAGCCATTCAGAGCTACAGCCAAATTTAGGCTGGAAGGTGATTTCTTATTTGTGTTTACATCTAATCAAAAAACGGTACCTTAACACCTCTATTTTCAGTTCCTGTGGTCATTACATTGAAATTCAATCAATAAAGGTGTTTATTGAGTCAATTATTTAAGCGGCGACAAAAGTTCAGGGATTGCTGAGCAAAGACAAGTGTTTGGTACGAGGTAAAAGCTTATATTGAATGCTCTGTCCAATGGTGTAAGCCAAATGATTATAATACATCACACTTCTGTCCTATTATTATAATATATAAAACTTCTGTGACATGTCCATCAGAGTGTCCTTTAACATCTGTGAAAAATTTGTGTCAATCGAATACAAATTATTATGCGTTGCTAAGGACTTCCTACCCCAAAACAGTCCAAAACTTTGACGGACAATATGTAAAAATATGCAAATTGCAAAATATGTCCAAATGTGGATATTAAAATTACCATAACTTTGGTTCTACTTGTGATAGAAACATAATTTTTTCACCATCTTAAACCTTAGTTTCCACTCTACCAAGCTGACTCAGTTTGGATTTCCAGACACTTATGCCTGGTTTCGTGGTGGTGGGTCACATATGTGCATAACTTAAACGATACTAAAATGTAGAAAAACAACAACTACATAATGTGTTTTTCCATTAAATCACAAATACAAGGATTTATCACCATGAGAACATGAGAAATCATTCCATAAACATGGCGAAAAACAAAAAGTATCATGTTGTTTTAGAAATATATTAATAATTATAGAGTATTACTCCTCTGGCTCCTACTAAATTAAAACAATAATGTGGTTTTCTGGTGTGTCCACACATACTGTGCCATGTTTCTTTTAAAACTCTTCTTCTTTGCTTGTTTGCTTGCGTCAACATCAATTTCATTTTAACCACCTCTCGCCAATACAAAAATGTTTGATAAATTAAAAATTAGGGTTTTCTCAAAGCTGTAATTTTTCCATTCGGTACATTTTTATATTAAAATTATATTGGGACAATTAGAGTCAATAGAAAAGCAAAACACACACAAAACACAGCCCAAGAACAGCAGTGTTTTAAACATTTTAGAAGGTGGAAACCCTTGGACAGTGAGGACATGGGGGTGTGAAACCTAACAGTGGGTAGAAGTGGGGTTGGATATGTGTGGTGGTGGTGTGTGTGTGTGTGTGTGGTGTTGGTGGTGGTGGTGGTGGGTGGGTTGGGGGGGGGGCTGGTGTTGTGACATCCACAGGTTTGTTGCATCAGCTGCTCAGTGTGGAGCCCTGGTGTCCTGCCAGCCTTTGGACAGGTCACATTCAGCCTCAGTGAAAGTAAATGACACACATTCTTAGGCTGAAGAAGGGTTGTATGAAATGATCCCAGTTAGTCCATGGGCCAAGACCTGATATTTGAGTTATTGGTGCCACTCAAAGGGGCAATTGTGTGATTGTTGTGGTATCATTTTATGTATGGGAGCAATATACTGTATGTGTACTATGATAATCTTTCCAAATGAGTAGCTTAGTCATTATTCATTAGGGGTGTGTTCAAAATATCGATATGGGTATCCCAATACAGACATTACGGACATAACATCAAGCAAAGAAGAAGAGTTTTAAAAGAAACATGGTGCAATATGTGTGGACACACCAGAAAACCACAATATTGTTTTAATTTAGTAGGAGACAGAGGAGTAATACTGTATAATAATGAATATATTTCTAAAACTACATGATTCTTTTTGTTTGGCGCCATGTTTACAGAATGACTTCTCATGTTCTCATGGTGATAAATGATTGTATTTGTGATTTAATGGAAAAACATTATGTAGTGTAGTTTTTTTTTTTACATTTTAGTATCGTTTTAAGTTTTGCACATATATCCAATACAAACATGATGAGTGAAATGTCAGAATACTATTTAGTTTACCCCAAAATCCAGTAGGTAATGGGCCTCTTCACAATATGTGCATCGATACAGAGGCATCAGTATTAATATTTAACTACAGTCTTGTTCAGGCCATGTTTTATGTTTTGCCACATATCCACCACATATTTGGGACATGAACTGGACAAATTGTGCTTTACTCAGTTCGGTAACATGTTCAAGGGTGCACATTTGAACATGCTACACACACTCAACACTTTCCAGACACTAATAATAAAGCAGTTAGTTAGCATGCAATTGGCATGCTGACAGCAGGAATGTCAACCAGATCTGTTGCTCTTGCATTGAATGTTCATTTCTCCACCATAAGCCGTCTCCAAAGGCGTTTCAGGGAATATGGCAGTACATCCAACCGGCCTCACAACCGCAGACCACGTGTGACCACACCAGCCCAGGACCTCCACATCCAGCAGGTTCACCTCCAAGATTGTCTGAGACCAGCCACTCAGACAGCTGCTGAAACAATTGGTTTGCATAACCAAACAATTTCTGCACAAACTGTCAGAAACCATCTCAGGGAAGCTCAACTGCATGCTCGTCATCCTCATCGGGGTCTTAACCTGACTCCAGATCATCGCTGTAACAGACTTGAGTGGGCAAATGCTCACATTCGATGGCATGTTGCAGAGGTGTTCTCTTCACAGATCAATCTCGGTTTACATTGTTCAGGGCAGATGGCAGACAGCGTGTGGGGCGTCATGTGGGTGAGCGCTTTGCTGATGCCAATGCTTTGGATCGAGTTGCCCATGGTGGTGGTGGGGTTATGGTATGGGCAGCCATCTGTTATGGACGAAGAACACAGGTGTATTTTATCGATGGCATTTTGAATGCACAGAGATACCGTGATGAGATCCTGAGGCCCATTGTTGTGCCATACATCCATGAACATCTCCTCATGTTTCTTGGAAGCTGAAAATGTCCTGGTTCTTGCATGGCCAGCATATCCACCGGACATGTCACCTATTGAGCATGTTTGGGATGTGCTTGACCGGCATATTCGACAGCGTGTACCAGTTCCCACTAATATCCAGCAACTTCGCACAGCCATTGAAGAGTGGACCAACATTCCACAGGCCACAATCTCACAATCTGATAAACTCTATGCGAAGAAGATGTGTTGCACTGCATGAGGCAAATGGTGGTCACACCAGATACTGACTGGTTCTGAGTCCCCAGACCCCCAATAAAGCAAAATAAAACAAAAAAAAAACCCTGCACATTTCAGGGTGGCTTTTTATTGTGGGCAGTATAAGGTACACCTGTGCACTAATCATGATGTCAGATCAGCATCTTGATGTGGCACACCTGTGAGGTGGGATGGATAATAGCAAAGTAGAAGTGCTCACTGTCACACATTTAGACAAATTTGTGAACAATGTTTGAGAGAAATGGTAATATTATGTATCTGGAAAGAATTTTAGATCTTTATGTCCATCTCATGAAAAATGGGAGCAAAAACAAAAGTGTTGCATTTACAATTTTGTTGAATGTACATACAAAGTCAGAAAAAAAACCAAATGCAAAAGCCTAAAAAAGCTCCACTTTTTCACACACACACACACACACACACACACACACACACACACACTCCTATACAAAATATTAAGCCCACAGAGAAAATTACAATGATATAACATACATTTTATAGATGTAGGGCTTTAAAGTACAAAAAAAGAAAATGGGGAAAGAGATGAAATATTATTTTACTACCAGATTAAATTTTGTTAAAATTTCAACAGAGACACATCCAGAGTTATCCTTGAAGCTTGTATAGCAGAACACACTGAGAGACAAGAAATAGATTAGGACATTTATTGAAAATGTCATTTTAACTCAAACCGCCTGATCAAAAGGTGAAGACCAGAGACTTAAAAAAAAAACAAATCTGTGCAAAATTCTGGTTTTCATGCCTTTTTCTTTTCTTCATTCATTCCTGTTTCTGTTCATGGCAGGAATGTTGAACTGCATAAAGAAAACCTCCTGTAATCCACCATCATTGCCAAGTTCAGACACAGCAGAACAGTCATTACATATTTCTCACATGATCCTGAGGGTTATGGAAAAAACATCACCTGTACTGATGCAGATGATCTGATGGTCTGTCTGCAGACTCAGGCTGATCCTTACTGATGCAAACTGCAGCCCAATAAACATTACAGTTCCTCCCACCACAAAAAAAATGTTGGACAAATACAGTAATGGGAGTAATGGCATTTATATAAACAGTATTACTAATGCCGTTACTTTTTTCAGTAACAGGTAACCTAACTAATCAATATAATGCTGTTACCATTTCCAACACCCCGTTACTGCACGTTACTGAAGCCGTCCAATAAAAAAGAAGCTATCATTGACTTTGCGCATACAGAAGCAGGACTAATCTGTCGCACAGTGTGAGAGTGTGTGCTGAGTGACAAGGGAGGGCAAGATAAGCGCCTAAGCAATGATGATTGGCTAAGGTTTAGAAAAATTGTGTCTTCAGCCAATCAGAGAAAGTAGGTGGGTGGGTGTTTAGAGCACATGCAAAGTGACAGGTATTTAGATATTTACAGAGCGTTTTCCAGATGGAAGTACTGACACTACGTTAACTCTACTTTACTATTCTACTCATTGAGGTCAAAGGTAAAAATGTAAATAGTAAATGGACTGTGCTTATATAGTACATTTTATATACCCAAAGAGTAAAACGCTGTTGTGCCCAAAGTGCTTTACAATTCCTCACATTCACACACATGTTCATACACCAGTAGACGACGCTGCCTGTGCCTACTGGGAACAATTTAGGGTTCAGTGTCTTGCCTACTATTTACACATCAAATGTATATTATGTCTTGGGAAAAAAACCCAAAACTTTGGCCACGTCTTGTGTGAGCAAGGTGTGGTGGGGTGGGGGGGGGGGGTAATAGTTACTTTTACTAGGAACTAGTTATTTTTATAGTGGAGTAACTCAGTTGGTAACATACGTTTTGGGACAACTAACTAGAAATGATATCTAATTACTTTTTTTAAAGTAACGTGCCCAACACTGGACAAATATTGTTAGGTCTTCCTCAGAATACGTTGTGTGTCAGGTTTTGTCATGGTGACCTCTCGCTCGAGGTGATTAACACCTAGAGTAACAAGGATGTATCCATGGTATAGATATTGGAGGGGTCCAAATCAGAGGCAGAGCCAGACATTGTGAATACATTGGGCATCCTGGGTCACACACACACACACACACACACACACACACACACACACAAACATTTCAGTAGAAAGGCAGAGGTACAAAGGCAGAGTTGCTAAAATGGTTTCCAAAACAATAGAAAATAGCATTTCCCTGGTTTGTTGATCAAAAATAAGTTAGAAATTCTACAAAATAGATTGAATATATGTAAATAAATAGCCCAAAAGTTTGGAGGTGTTCATCATTCAGCCCAACAAACCTGACAGATCCGTCTCCTATCCACTGCATCCAATTTCTCTTAATGGACATGGCAAATGGCAAGATTGTTTCGCCCGATCTGCATCATTGATGTTCTCAGCCATGTCTTTAGGCACCTAATGGCACTAAAGCATCACTCAGCCTCTCCTGAGGAGGAAGGAACAACCATGACAAGTTGCAATAGGGCCTCCACTCCCTTAAAAAGATGTTGCATCTCTGGCACCATACCTCGCAAAATGTCTTCTACCTCTGAGCGAGTTGTATATGGGCAGTTGGCCTTGAACCTTTGCACAAACATGGCATCCAATTCTGGATATTCCTCGACAAGTGTATTCATCTTCCCAGAGAGAACATTTTCCAACTTCTGCAGCCTCTGAAGCCTCACTTGGCTAAAATGCTCAGAGCACTGCATAACAACGGTAGCTAATGTGCCAAAGTACTGCACTCTGAGTAGTCCTGAGCCATAGGATGGTAATGCTGCGTGGTTGGAACAGTGAAGGGTTTTGTACATGAGGGACTTTGATGGGCTGGAGGCTTATAGATGTTCCTACCTGTACCTCATGTACAGCTGGCCAAAATGCTCTACAGTTCTTTTCTCCTGGATCTCTTCATGTGCTCTACAGCAGCTAACATCCCTATTATAGTCAGGCTTCTCTGCTGGAGAGAAATGTTCAGCTCCTCCAATGTAGACATTATGTTTCCTGCAAGAACAATGCCAAGAACCATATTACCCCTGGTATAGAAGTGTCAACGAAATGTAGACAGAACGATTCTTGCTCAACTCCTGCTGCATCCCGTGTCCCATCAATGATAAGAGAATATTGAATGACTGCCCATAACAGGATCTCCACTGCGATGTCATGCACAGTTGTGTTGCTGATGATTTTTGGGATCTCATTTAGAATTTTGTGGGCTGCTGAAATTATTGGGTCACTGAAACCAGCTGCTAAAATCAGTGTCATCTTCAGCTTTGTACTTTATCAGCTGGTCAAAGTTTCCCCCTTTGTTCTCATGCCCCCCTAAAACATGTCCTTGTCTTCCAAGAGACCATTTCTTGCCACATGTTGATGTTTTTGTAACTGAGAGGAAAGATGTGTACTGATCAGCTGTTTGTTGTGCAAATGTGTTGTCATTGCTGCTGAATGACAATCACTGGCTTTATGCTGAGAGAACTTCTGGAGTGCTTTTTTCCAGTTGTTAAATCCTGTGGTACTGACATCAGCCCAATCAGCCTTACTGGTTTAAGACCATTTCTGGTCTCCATAATATTTGGCACAATAAACACACAACACTCCCTTCAACGAGTTGCTGTAGTGAAGCCCTGTGTCCATTCTAAACCAACGGTCTGGAAATTTCAGTATTGTGTGTGTGTGTAGAGGGGGGACTTAGAGTTAATGCAATGATGATAATGTTTTTTGGGTTTTTTTTGTATGAAATGTCTAGTGTGGCAGCATGGATTTCTGAGTGTCACAGCTTTTCCACAGCTAAATCTTGCCAGTGAAAAGGCTGTGTTATCCAAAATCTGCTTCAGCACAAAGACATTTTTGACAAAGTGACTTTGGGCTTTTCCATGCTCCCACGTTTGTGGGGACAGTTTGGGGATGGTCCCTTCTTGTTCCACCATGACTGTGCACCAGTGTACAAAGTAAAGCCCTTAAAGTGATGGATGACAGAGTTTGATGTGGATGAACTGGACTGAACACAAGTCCTGACCTTTAACCCCAGAGAACACTTTTAGAGTGTAGACTTAGAGCCAGGTTTAGGGTTAGAGTCAGGCCTTCTGTCCAACATAAGTGTGTGATGTAAGATACGATACGCCTGTATTAGTCCCACAGTGGGAAAAATGCTTCATTTGACATATCACAGGACATATCAAATGAATATGTTCACCTGGGAATGGTCCTAAATTTTCTTGTGAAAGAGGATGAATCCACACCAGAATGTAATTAATCGGCGTGTTTCTACTATTGGAACGTCTGGGGCATTTTACAGGAACTTCAACTCAAGAACACACAACAAAGAAGAACAGTGAAAAGAAGAAGATAGATTTCTTCTTCGACATTCAACATCCCAACTTCATCTGTCTAGTCTTGTTGTGATTTCCTCCTCTGCTGCTGGTTTGTTTTGGTGCTTTTCGTTACTGATGTTACCATACCAACTGACGCAGTATGATGATGTCATCACAAGGTTCTTACAGGGCCAAAAGTGTATGGAAACAACACCTGAGAGGACCAGGCTAACTCATAGCCCAGTCAAAAGTACATCCCCCAAAAAAGTCCTGGAATCAGTGTTGTGGAAACATGCCTTACGAGATGGAAACATTCATATGAGAGTCAAGTGACACACTCATACACCAGTAGACGGCTGCTGCCAATACACCGGCGCTGCCTGACCCTACTGGGAGCAACTTAGGGTTCAGTGTCTTGCCCAAGGACACTTCGACATGTGGACAGCCAGAGCCAGGACACGAACCTCCAACCCTTCGATCACTGGACGAACAGCTCTACCAACTGAGCCACAGCCTCCCACATCCACAGGTAGGTAGGTAGGTAGGTAATCCATCCCCACAGGGAAAGCCAAAGTACAGTCACCACTTCACAAAAAATTATACAACATCAACATTTAAATAAATAAATAAATACAGTATGCAAATAAACATGACATGATTTAATCATCTGACTAGTTGATGGCGTCCAACTGTTTCATGTGCGTATTTTAAAGTCAGACTCTTTAAAGTCAACGCCCTATTATTCATCCTAGACACAAGATGACATTTATTGAGCTGATGTTTTTTCACCGCAGACATGTTCACTCATCACAGAAAATGTGCAGGTGTAATTTAAGTCTCACTGCTCTGGGTTTATACAACGCTACAGAGAAGATTTATCATACTTGCTTCTCTTCTGCTTTCCTTTTCCTCTGGTGTGTCTGGCAGGATCATGACGAATGGAACCAGAACTTTTTAGTATTAGAACCTTAACCCTGTAAAGCCTTAACAATTAAATCATTGACAGAAGATTCAGATTCTTTGAAACTGGAGCCTTTATTAGTCCTTCTGAACAAACCCATTTTTCTTTCTTTTTTTCAAATATCAGTTTCCATATGTATGAGTTTCAGTTTTGTATCATATTTGATACATTGGGTCTCGATGCTCAAATATAAAATATATATTTTTGAACCAACATAAGGCATAATAAAACACACATAAAACACATGTGCAAAGTTCTGCCTCCTTCCTCATTATAAAAACAGTCTTGTAGTGTCACTGGAAAGACCACTGTTAAATGAATCCCTCCTCCTGGTAGATTATTTGTGGATTAGATATATCTAATTACAGTGAACTACGAGTAAAATGCTTCTGGAATGAAAGTAATGACATTTGTGTGTTACTGACTGTCACCGGATGGTATTTCAAAATACCATCTGAGAACCGATCCGTTTTCAAAGGAGGGGCCTAAAATCCTTGCATGTGATTAGATGACAAATCTGTCCATCATCTTGACTGACAGGCTACTTCAGCCACTCACGTTGACGTCAGGCCTCTTAACTGGCGAAAATAGTTTTCATCAGGTATATACACATCAACAGAAAGGGTTTAAACTTAATATTTATACGTGACGTTTATTTAAAACCTCATCTACTACGATGCCCGCCATGTTCTTCTGGTAAACGTCGTAGTAAAGCATGGTTCTACATTTATCCTTCAGCCATGATTCAGGGCTAACAAACACTAGTTGGCAACATCTGTTGCACATGTGGTTATCATTTCTTCCTCCCAGTTCTATTACTGTCAGCCCTAGTTTACCAGCCTCTTTGACTTGGTCCTCTACCAACACAACCATGGGGGGTACCACAATAACCATGGTCTTCTGCACTGGTACTATTTCTTTATCCACCAGTGGAACCATCTGATAGATCAAACTCAACAGATTAAAAATTTAATTTAATTTCCATTAAATTTTCCATGCTTGAAAAGTCGTCATCTGTTCATCTTTTAAGGAATAAACATGCGGTAGAGTCGACAAAACACTGGAAATAGTCATGTCCATATGGACCCTGGGATACCTAACACACGCTGCCATTGTTGTGTATCTGAAAAGACTACACTGTCATCGCTTCTGTTTTACATCATACCAGCACAACGCTGCTGGGTAGTCCCACGCTGCGACACTGACTGGCTCCTTCATCTTGAAGTAGATTTGAAATCATGCTCCTCAGATGGTTATGTGAGTGTAGCATAACGCCAGATGAAGTAAGTCAGGTTAAGTGTTACAGAGTTATATTTTGAAATTTTCATTGTGTTTTTGTTATTTTTCATTCATTTTAGTGTATTATAGCATGTTTTGTACATTTTTGTAATATATTATATTATTATATATTATATTATATTTTGTTTCTTAGTGTATCTTTATGTATTTTATGGGAAATATGGGTTTTAAAAAAAGACTTGAAGCTAACTAATCATGAACTAATCAGCACTAAAATAATTTGTTTTCTGATTCACCTTATTAAAGAATGTAAGATTTAGCACATATTGTCTCAACCAGATACTTTAGTTAAAAAAAACATGAATAAATTATAGAGCAGTATAGTCATTAAAGGTTAAAAAATCTTTTCTCATTGAAGTGCCACTCTCCCTCCTCTGGACAACAGGCTGGTCACACACCTCAGTACCAATGAGTGTTGAAATAGTTGTTTATTCTTGTCTCCTGTGTCCTTCAGTATGAACTGAATGTCTCCTGTCCTTGTTCATCTCTTCAACTTTTGTCTAAATATTCCTTTTGTCTCTACTCACTTTGCCTCTGTCCTTCATACTTAAGTGGTACTTAATATAATTCTGTCTCCACTTTCCTGTGGAAAATTGACGCATGTGTTTGTGTCCTCAGAGCTTTTTCCTCATTCATAAAGCTTTAATTTTCAAGGAAAATGAATTGGATGTAATATATATATATATTCTCTTGCTCTGTTCCACTCCTCCTCCATTTTAAATCAATCCCCTCTGTCTCTTTTCATCTTGAATAATTTTCTCTCATGTTCTTTTTTACTTCCCTGCTTAAAAATCTAATTTTCTCTTATTCAATATAATTGCAGAAGGAGGAGCATAGCTACCTTAATTTCTTTCTCTTATTAGATGATTAAAAAACTTCTTATTTTCCTTGTTTCAAAAGAACTGAACGGGGACGTATTAGGGCCCAAACTCAAAAACAACTGGGGAATTAGTTCATAGAAAATAAATCTTTGTGGAAATTGGATCATAATAATTCAGCACCTGTTTTTTTTTTTTCTTTTGTTGAGGCTTGGAGTCTTTCCAAACAGCAGCATTAGCAGCAGCGCCTTTGTTTTTCGCTTTTGTCTTCATTGAATTGGATCAGTTTAGTTTTGGCAGCAGAAAATGGAACAACTTTCTTACGTTTCAAAAGATTAGTATTTAGGTTAGAATTATTTTACCAGCCTTTATTTGTGTGTGTATGTCTGTGTATTCCGATCTTTATGGGGACATTAATGTTTACACAGTCTTGCCATAGGGACCTCTGTCACCATGGGGACCAAAATTCCGGTCCCTATAAGAGTTAAATAAAAAATGTAGGTCCCCACTATAAAATATAAATATGTGTGAAGTATGCAAATGATGTGGCCCTATAAACACATTAACTTGTTTGTTTGTTGTTTTTTCTCTCTCTTTTCTGGAAGTTCCCATAAAGCATGAGGGATACGAATACAAAGTGAAGTTTGTATTTTTTATTATTTATTCATTTATACTATTATTATTATTTTCTTTTTTATTTCATTATTAGCTTTTAAAATTAAATAATTAATTACCTCCACCAAGGAGGTTATGTTTTTGCCAGAGTTTGTTTGTTAGTTATGGATGGATTTTTATGACATTTTCAGGGTAGGTTGGTAATGAGGAGATCTGGAAATTATCTACCTTGGTGGAGGTCTGTGCTCTCAGAGTGCTTTTCTAGTTAATTAATGTTTTTATATTTTTCCATTGTATTACTTTTTAAATTCCTTTTTTGGACAAGAAAATACTCTTTAATTGATTTAGAATTGATTATTTATTTGGTTACTTTTCTAATATATATATTTTTTTACCTTACTTTACATTTACTTGCTAATATTATATATTATATATATATGTATATATTTTTTTATTTTATTATGTGTGTGTGTGTGTGGGGGGGGGGGGGGGGGGGGGGTGCACTCACTACCCAATGGCTACTTTACCTTCAAATGATGGTCCTCACGAGACGTGTAAACATGTGTGTGCGCGTGCATATGTGTGTGAGTGTGTGTCCAGTTTGGTTTGCACAGTTGACATATAGTTCCATTTCCACATGTTTAATATTTAGGCAGATATTAGTCATTTTATAATTTAACAGCATTGTTTTCACGTTGTTACATTCGCAATGGTAGACAGGAAGTTCGACACCATGCTGCATGATGGGAAGTGAAGTTAAAAACAGGAACAATGCATTTATTTCAGTACCTTGATATAAGTTTTACTACTTTTTCTACTTTTACTATGTTTTGTATTTTTAAATTGAAAATCCTTGAGTGATAATTCGAAGATGGTTTCAAAGAACTGCAGAGTTTCAGGTTAATCCAACTTACATTTCTATTCTTTTTCTTTGTCTGTGAGGATGAATGAGATAGTTGTAGGTGTCAGCAGAATCCTTCGGCCTGAGGAGACAGGAGAAAAAAGGAGTTAATAAGAGAGAGCATGGGAGGAGGAGGAGGAAAAGCAGGGGAGCTGGGGTACTGTATGGGATCAGGAGAGGAAGAGGAGGAGGAGAAGGAAGATGATGAAGAGGAGGGGAGCTGGGGTACTGCACAGAATTAGGAGAAGAGGGAGAGGAGGAGGAGGAGGAGGAGGAGGAAGATGATGAGGAGAAAAGGAGTTGGAGTGTTGCATGGAATCTGGAGATGAGGGGGAGGAGGTGTGTTGTGCAGGAGGAGGATGAGGAGGGGAGCAGGAGGATGGATTAAGGGGAGGATTTAGTGTGAGTGTGTGTCTGTACTGGAGTGCACTCCAAGAAGAAAAGGAGAAAAATTGTTTTCCATCAAGTCAAAGGGTTCAGGACAAAAAAGATGAAAACACTGTAGTTCAATATCCACACGATTCTTTCACAGATCAGGCTGTGACATGTGACCTATGTTATGTGATACCCATTAACCCACAACCTTTTATTCATTGTGTTCATGAACCTTATGGAGCTTATTTTGGGTAAACTGTCTGTTACTGCACAAAATTTGATTTTTGGCCACATCTAGTGTCAGGAACATCCTCCTGTAACATTTAAGTGACTGTGGAGCAGTAAAGCTATAGGCTAACTGCTGCCTAAGCTATAGGCTAACTGCTGCCTAAGCTATAGGCTAACTGCTGCCTAGGCTATAGGCTAACTGGTGCCTAAGCTATAGGCTAACTGCTGCCTAGGCTATAGGCCATGGGTGTCCAAATCCAGTCCTCGAGGGCCAGTGTCCTACATGTTTTAGATATTTCCCTCTTCCTCACAATTCACTTTAAACTGAATCATGTGGAAGAGGGAAATATCTAAAACATGTAGGACACCAGCCCTGGAGGACTGGATTTGGACACCCCTACTATATGCTAACTGCTGCTGATCATCACCAGAACCGTCTTCTCACCACATCACTCCTGTCCTTCAACAACTCCACTAGCTCCCGGTTAATCAATGAATCACCTCCAAAATCCTTCTATACACCTATAAGTCCATCCATTACGTCACCCTTTCCTACCTCTCTGACCTTCTGCAAATTGTCACTGCCCTCAGATCCTCATCCTCTCTCCATCTCACAGTTCCCACTGTCCGCCTTTGCACTATGAGGACCAGAGCCTTTAGCCGCTCTGCTCCCCACACACACACACACACACACACCACCCCTCCCTCCCCCTTCTGCACGTTCACATAAACAGCTATGGTGGAAAAGACGACAACCGGCAGCAAAACCAAAATAAAAACTAACTACAAGTTGACTGATGATGTAGGTGTTCATAAAATCTCACCATAAAGTCAAAGAAAAACACAATATTTCTACTGCGGAAAAAAATGCAAAATTCAGAGGACAGTAATGGTCATAAATCAATTAGGAAAGGTTAAATGAAGAGAAAGGTTCATTTGGGAACTGTTACAAATGTCTCATTGGGTCTTTATGGGTTAATTCAATTCCACAGCTCCATCTTCAACCCTATTTCACATAATATATATCATCAAAATGTCCTCACATCGTGGTTGAACCAGAAGTTTTCCTTTAACCCCTTAACACCTCATTTTAAATACAAGTATTTGCTGGGGGGGATGGAGGGGATCAACCACCCCCTCTGGTTTTGGATATCACCATTAGAGTCCACTGGTTTTGCTGTGCCCAGTCTCCATATGGCCAGGATCCCGCTCAGCTGGTGCGCACCAGCCACCATTTTCAGTGCACCGTAGGAAACCCTCTGACTTGTGTGTGCATTGGACTCCTGTGTTTCAAGATGGGTCGGCTGGGTTTCTAACCTTGCAGCTGACCCCTGTCACCTGTTGTACGTGGGCCAGTCCCCGCCCCAGCGATGTAATGTGGTTGGCATGTAGGGGGCTCTTTTCCTCCCGAGGCCTCGTGCCGGGGGAGAGAAGGCCCAAAGGAAATGCTGAAGTCCAGGCGGAGAGTACTGTAAAGCTCACCGATGGAGCCGCGAGCTACCTCGTCCTCTGACCCTTGATGGCTGACCCAGAGCCAGTCACAGCACACAACTGCAGAGGAAATGTGCCCGGTGGGGTGCAAGCCAGACCTGGAGAGAGGTCCCACAAGGGGACCCTCACAGTACCAAGTGGCTGAGCCAGACCTGCTGAGGTTGAATCCCTCAGGCGGACTGCGTGGATCCCATCTGTTTACCTCTCAATGGTTTCACGCTGTCTTGAACTTTTCCCTTTAGGTCCTTGTTGACTATCGGTCTGGTGTCAGTATTTGGCCTCAGATGGAATTTATCACCCACTTTGGGCTCCATTCACAAACAACCTGACTCTGAGAACCTGGCGCAACAACAACCAGGCAAGCGGTCCTCCATACGCCACATTTCCCACGCCCGCCCGTGGGACGGGGATTTGGTGCTGGGCTCTTCCTTCTTCACTCGCTGCTACTGAGGGAATCCTGATTAGTTTATTTTCCCCTGAATGTAATATGATTACAATCAGTAATGAGGGTCTTAACATCCAACGGAAGCTTTTTTCTGTGGAGAAAAAAATTGCTCCATGAGTATATTCATAAAACATTTGAGTTCCCAATATTAACACTTTAACACAAATTAATCCATCCCCATGACTTAACTGAATAAACATTTTAATACAATACATATTTTTGCATATCTTTTGGATATTTTATTACAGTTTTTTGCATTTGTTCTGAAGAGTTTGGAATACATTTAAAATTTTTCATCAGTGTTTGTTGTTTTTGTTAATTTTTGTTGATTCTGTTTTGTATATTTGTATACAAAAATGTGTATTTTCCATACATTTTGTACAAAACACAAAAAAATTGTCAACCAACAAAGGGTTTTAAATGTATGTGCTCGACTAAAGCACATACAATACATAGATTTTTGTACTTTTTTTTTTTGGTCTGTTGCGTATTTGGAACAGTAGGCATTAAGGGTTTAACATAGTGTTCCTGAATCCTGGTTCCACCTTAATCAGGGTTCTGTTCCTAAATCCAGAACCCCCTTAAATGTATTGCATCAGTTGACTTTGATGCATGCTTTGTGGAAATGCTGTAACTCCCCCTACAGACTGTTTGTACTCTTTGGTTTTAATCAGCTCTGTTAGCTTTGACCCACATCTGTCACGTCTTTGACACATTTCACACTCTTAGGGTGTAAGTGTGTGTGTGTGCATACTGGTTAGCATAAATCTACACAGACCCTGGATAAAAAACTGTGTTTATAAGGCTGTAAACAAACATCTCTGTGGAGTAAATACTGATTGTATAACCCAGTCAGACTGTGGAAGGGGATGTGGAAGTTTTTGTTTTTTCTTTATAGTTGTTAAGTGTTAAGTTTATATGAAAGGGGACAATTCTTTTTCATAAAACACATGATTTCACATGATGGTTAAAAAAGCCTGAAGTCTAGTTTTCATCTGTAGTCCTTCATGTTTTAGTCAGGATTATATAACTTATATATCATATACGTTTTCAAAGCCAAATAAACATCTTAATTAGAGTCAAATCAATCTGGAGTTTTAGAAGTCAGAGTAACCAAGTCAGATAATGTGACTCAAATTTCTCCGTGCAAGGAAACACCACCCAACTTTAGGTAGATTAAAACTGGCTTGGACATGCCCTCTTGTAGAAGTGACCCGAGTCACCATGACAACATGTATGCTACGTGTAAAAAAAAATCAGAGTGTACAGTACATACGGAATATCCTGAGCTGCTGGATGGTTGTGGTCCATATCTTCATGGTTGTAGTCAGTATCTTCATGGCTGTGGTCAGTATCTTCAAGGTTGTGGTCGGTATCTTCATGGTTGTGGTCGGTATCTTCATGGTTGTAGTCAGTATCTTCATGGCTGTGGTCGGTATTTTCAAGGTTGTGGTCGGTATCTTCATGGTTGCGGTCCGTATCTTCATGGTTGTGGTCCGTATCTTCATGGTTGTGGTCGGTATCTTCATGGTTGTAGTCAGTATCTTCATGGCTGTGGTCCGTATCTTCATGGTTGTGGTCCGTATCTTCATGGTTGTGGTCGGTATCTTCATGGTTGTAGTCAGTATCTTCATGGCTGTGGTCGGTATCTTCAAGGTTATGGTCGGTATCTTCAAGGTTGTGGTCGGTATCTTCATGGTTGCGGTCCGTATCTTCATGGCTGTGGTCCGTATCTTCATGGTTGTGGTCGGTATCTTCATGGTTGTAGTCAGTATCTTCATGGCTGTGGTCGGTATCTTCAAGGTTGTGGTCGGTATCTTCATGGTTGCGGTCCGTATCTTCATGGCTGTGGTCCGTATCTTCATGGTTGTGGTCCGTATCTTCATGGTTGTGGTCCGTATCTTCATGGTTGTAGTCAGTATCTTCATGGCTGTGGTCGGTATCTTCAAGGTTGTGGTCCGTATCTTCATGGCTGTGGTCCGTATCTTCATGGTTGTGGTCCGTATCTTTATGGCTGTGGTCTGTACCTTCATGGTTGTGGTCCGTATCTTTATGGGTGTGGTCTGTATCTTCATGGTTGTGGTCCGTATCTTCATGGTTGTGGTCCATATCTTCATGGTTGTGGTCCGTGTCTTTATGGCTGTGGTCTGTAACCTTCATGGTTGTGGTCCGTCTCTTCATGGTTGTGGTCCGTGTCTTTATGGCTGTGGTCTGTAACCTTCATGGTTGTGGTCCATATCTTCATGGTTATGATCCAAATCTTCAGAGTTGTGGTGTGTTATTAGTTCATACATACATAGTATTTGTTCTTCTATGATGCCAACTGGAAGCATGCTAACAGAAAAGGGCGTGTAGTACCCCCTTGTTTCTGGGAGTGGAACAATAATTTCAATTTCTCTGGCTGGAATATAAACAGACTTCTGGGAAACTAGTTAAGTCCTTAATCAGGGTAAGGCACTAATTCAAATTTCTAAGTTCATGTAAACGTATTAACAGACCTCCTGACCCAGTATGAACCCACCAGACCCCTTAGCTCATCTGGATCTGGTCTTTTGTCAGTTCCCCAGAGTCAGAACCAAACATGGAGAAGCAGCATTCAGCTTCTATGTTCCACATGTCTGTAACAAACTCCAAGAAAGCCTCAGATAAGCTGAAACTGGGTTTATTTAAATCCAGGTTAAAGACCCACCTGTTCTTAGCTGCATTTGAATAGAAACTTTATTCATCAGGTCAGATCTGCATTTTATCTGAAGGTTAAAGCTTTTGTCTGTTTATCTGCTTTGTTTTGTTTGTTTTTTTCTCTCATGCCTATACTTTTTCAGTCCCTGCTGCAATGCTTTTGTTTTATGTAAAGCACTTTGAATTGCCTTGTACATAGAATGTGCTAAAGAAACAAACCTGCCCTGCCTATGTTTTTGTAAAAATTTGGTTTTGCTCCATATGTCTGTCTATAATACTGGAAGGGGATGTGTGTGTGTGTGTGTTTATGTGTGTGCTTGTATTGCTATCTTTATGGGGACACTGATATCTTTACACAGTCACACCACGGGGACCTCTGACACCATGGGTACCAAAATTCAGGTCCCCACAAGGGTTAAATACAAATAAAGGTCCCCACTAGTAAAAAATAGAAATGATGTGGCCCTATAAATACATAAGTTTTTTTTCCAGAAGTCCCCATAAAGCATGAGGGAAACAGGTGCAAAGTGAAACATGTTTTTTCAAAGGATTGAAAATGTGTTTATTTAAAAAAAAAGTTTTACAGTGGTACCTCTCTACTTACGAAAGACCCAGCTAACAAAAATCCAAGTTACAAAAAACCTAAATTTTTCGTGTTTGTATATGAAAGTAAATTGTATTTACGAAAGGAAAATGAAACCCTGAGACTTAACAGTATACTATTATATCTAACTACCCATGATGTTTTTTGTTGCCCTTTGACCCTTATTCATTATGGAGCTGCTGCTGCTGTTGCTCCTGGTAACACAGACACTTTACTTGTAATTTCTCCACCTAGACCAGCGCATTTAGTATCAAAAATTTAGCTGAACGGTGCAAGAGTATCATCATCTTAAGAAAAATTGTTAAAACCTTGGACTCCCCAAGCCCGGAGCCACGACCGTTCTACAGAACCTCGGTCTGCTATGCCGGGCAGATCCAGCGTCCAACAGCAGTCTCTCTCCACAGAGGCTTTGCTTCCGTGGACATTGAGGCGGCATGAGAGGAGGCAGAAGGCGGCTGCCGCAGTGGATTTACTGCTAAGCTATAGAGCTAACCCGTTCCGACCGCGGCTTCCATCGGTCCTGCTCGCCAACGTATGCTCACTGGGAAACAAACTGGACTACCTGAAGATGGATTTAAAAACCAAATAGGATCCACCAGACTGATGCATCCTCATTCGCACTGAGACGTGGCTCAAATCTTCTGTCTCGGACACTGACATTAGCCTGGACGGGCTAAAATCAAAATTTTCTTTTAACAAATATTTCATACAAAATCGTTCATTTTTAAAGGGTTTGAGGGGTAGTATTGGCGGCCTTGGAATGAATTACACGTTTTACATATAAAATGCGACTATTTACAAAAAATTCATGTTACAAAAACATTTCTGGAAAAGAGATGGAAACTTATGTGTGTATTAGCATGATTTTGACAAATGTACAGAGGTGAGAAGTTACTAAGTAGAAGTACTTTGTTACTGTACTTAAATCAATTTTTTTAGGAAAGTTTTTGGTTGAGAATTTCTTTTTTGGGTAATTTTTTTACTTCCTAATTTTTTTCATAAATATCTGGTTTTTTATTCCTTTGATTCTCAAAATAAACTTGTTAATTTTTCAAACTTTCAATAAGTCACTTCAGGAGGAAAACCAGTTGAGAAAAGAAATTGTGACTGTGTACCCCAAGTTAGACATATGCAAAAACCACAATAAAAAAAACATTATCAATGGAGCCCTGATACCTGGATCACCATAGTAACCACATACACAAAAAAGTGCAGTTATTTTACCCTGCTGCAACAAGAGTTTTTTTTTTTTCAGGAACAAGAGGCTCTTATCCACATGTACAGCAAAACTGAAGTGGTGTTCAGACAAAAATGTGCTGCTGCTAAAGAGAGAATCAGCATGGGACACAACCACTGCTCCAGTCTATTTGTGAGATAGAAAACACTGACTTCATATTTGACTTTATCAAAACTATCATATGTAGGCTAAAGCAGAATTGGATTGAATAAAATTGGTGGGCAGAATGAATTGTGAGTTTCATTTTGGTTTAATCCAACTGGGGAAAAAGGCACAAGGAGGAAACTGAAGATAAAATACAAAAACATCATTCACAAAAGTAATGCTGTAATATACTGTATGATTGTACATCATTTATCTGTGTTTGACACTGGACAATATACAAAGTATATATTCACTAGCCATTCAAACCCCCTAAAATGTGGTTGTGACACATATATGTCCTCTCACTAGTAATAGTAAGTAGTTAATTGCGATTAACTATTTATTTTTTCATCACGATTTTTTAAAAAGCAAGCTCCAAAGCATTTTGTCATTTTACATATACATGTTATTTTACATCACAGTATCACTTTATTTTAAAGAAGGCAAACAAATATTTTTTACCAGCCTATTTTCAGGGGCAGTGGCTCGACTCTGCTTGGTGCTGGTCTAGAATGGAGATGTAAGGCACCTCCTTCCCTCCACTAGCCTTGGGTGTACACCTTGGGCAAGTGTTCGCACACCCAGTGCCTCCCTAGTCAGGGTACGATGTTGGTGGTTCTGGCTATCAACTCAGTACCAGTTCCGGCAGTCAGCAGTGATGTCTACGTTAACTCGGCAACATCTCTGTCAACAAGCAACAGAAGAGTTGTACACAGTGCCGGGGTGGCTAATTGGGAAGAACCGGAGATTTCCTGAAAGGCCGGCTCATGTCAAGGTCGAGTTTGGGCCGGTTGGATGAAAAAATAATTTTACCACGTCACTTGCACTATATAATCGTATTGTTGCATTCATTCTCTAGTCAGCCACATTCAGCGCAACCCAACATTGCAGCAAGTGAGATGGGTTAGGCTATACCATGTGATTGCCCCCCCCCCCCCCCCCCCCCCAATTTTTTAACTTGGTTGAGGCCACGTCTCGTCTTTTCTGTAGCGGTAAAATTAAATTGACATAGAAGAACAGCGCGAAATATAGGCTACATCAGTCGGTATTGATGGAGGGCAGAAAGATGCCAGGTGGAGCTGAAAAGGCCAGAAAAAGAAAAAGAAAAGCATTGGAAGAAGATGCAGCCCTACTGAGAGATAGCCTATGATTAAAAAAAAATGTATTGTCAGTGGGCTATATAACATAGCGAACATTGCAATGTCAACTTGGTGTAAGCTATACACCTCCGATAATGCTGATGATCCAGAGGAGGCCATGACATCTGAAGGGACAGGTAGGCTAGAGGATACATAAAAGAATTAGGCTAGTTAAAATAAGATAATTATTTGTAATGTAAAATATCCTAGCCTATATCATAAGAGAAAAGACACGATGGGTCAATATTTCGTTTAGACATTCATTGTAGTTTAATTTATTTTGGAAAATATATCAAGTGGGATAAATTAAAAAAGTCTCCTCTGGAGGATTACATCGTCAAGACAGGAAGAGAGGTGACACAGACAGTTGAGGAGGATCGTGGGCTGTCATATATGGAGCCAGAGTATGAGCTGGAGAGAAGGACCTGCTCTTCTTCTAAAAACTGTTTATTTGATCCTCTCACAGTATAACCTCACAGATACTTACCATGAAATTGGGTTGGCATATAAATTCCTGTTGACCCTTTCAATCACTCATGTTGCATGTGAGCGGAGCTTCTCTGCATTAAAATGTGTGAAAACTAGGCTACGAAGCTCACTGTCTCAGGAACTCTTGGAGGCCTTCATGTTGATGTACACAGAGAAGGAAATTCTCATGTCTATTGACAGTGACATTGTTATCAATAAAGTTGCAGAAACCAGTGCTTTGCTTAGGAGGATTTTAATGCTGTAAGTTGCCTACTAAATATGTGTGTAGTGAAGCTACTTAAAAGTTAAGTGTAAAACTTAATATTTTGGGAAGGGAAATGCAATTTTGATTTCAAATTTTTGATTTGGATTTCAACTTACTGCTACTGTACAAGGGTAAATACTTTTTCATCTTTATCAGATTTTCTACCTTTAAAATCTTTCTCTCATTTTACTTGAATTAAAAATAGTAAAGTGAAGTATTTTCTGTTAACATATACCTGAATTTATACCCAATAAAAAGGCATCATAAGAGCTCGCTGCGGTTCATTTATTTAAATTCCTCGTCCATAGCAAAGTGGGCTGGCTTTGGGTATAAAACTCCCGGGCTGAAAAAGGGCCCCACTCCGGCCTTGGTTATACAGTCGTCTCAACTATGTTGTGCCACTGGGCAACATAATCTTCTGCCAAGGGACACTATTGTGCACTGTTTAGTGTCGTCATCGTAGGTGCAGCCTCACTTTAATCATGGAAGTAATTTCAACTTTTAAAATTAAGGCGTATTATTATTATTATTATTATTATTATTATTATTATTATTATTATTATTATTATTATTATTATTATTATTATTATTATTATTTGCAGGGGAATGGAGAGGTGTGGTCGCAGGAGTGAGATATAGGAATGTTTTCTGGAGTCCTGCAAGGCATTAAATAGCAGTGTGTGTGTGTGTGTGTGTGGGGGGGGGGGGGTTATGTCATGACCTCCGTTCCAGTGACCTTTCCCCCAATTTTCCACACTCACCTGGTCCTGCACTGCGCAGCTGCAAGCCGTTCCTAATCGGTGACTATTTAAGCGGTGAGGCTTGTAGCTGCCAGTGCAGGACCATTCATCTATGTCACCTCCATAACCCGGTCTATGTCTTCCATCTCCCCAACCACCATAACCCGGACACTCATCATCACCACGGACTCTGGCCGTTTACTCCCAGGTTGTGTCTGTCTTGTCTTTATGTTGTACTTTTGTTATTAAATTATTTTGCCCTTCGGTACTGTGCAATGGAGTCCTCCTTCACCTCACCCCGATCCGTGACAGAATGGTCCTGCACCCATCTGGACTCCGCCAGTGCTGAAGGGACCCTTTTTGTTTTAGTTTTCCCCGTTTTGTTCTGTCTAAAGTCTGTCCAGTCTTGCGTTCTGTCCCTGTCTGTGTATTTCCCAGTTAGTTATGTTTCCCTGCCCCAACATTCAGTTTATCTGCCCAGCGTCCTGTATATCCTTCCTAGCGTTCTGTGTTCCTTCCTAGCGTTCCGTGTTTCTGGCTAGCGTTCCGTGTTTCTGGCTAGCGTTCCGTGTTTCTGGCTAGCGTTCCGTGTTTCTGGCTAGCGTTCCGTGTTTCTGGCTAGCGTTCCGTGTTTCTGGCTAGCGTTCCGTGTTTCTGGCTAGCGTTCCGAGTTTCTGGCTAGCGTTCCGAGTTTCTGGCTAGCGTTCCGAGTTTCTGGCTAGCGTTCCGAGTTTCTGGCTAGCGTTCCGTGTTTCTGGCTAGCGTTCCGTGTTTCTGGCTAGCGTTCCGTGTTTCTGGCTATTTGTCTTGTCTTCTGGCTATTTGTCTTGTCTTCTGGCTTTTTGTCTTGTCTTCTGGCTTTTTGTCTTGTCTTCTGGCTTTTTGTCTTGTCTTCTGGCTTTTTGTCTTGTCTTCTGGCTTTTTGTCTTGTCTTCTGGCTTTTTGTCTTGTCTTCTGGCTTTTTGTCTTGTCTTCTGGCTTTTTGTCTTGTCTTCTGGGTTTTTGTCTTGTCTTCTGGCTTTTTGTCTTGTCTTCTGGCTTTTTTTCTTGTCTTCTGGCTTTTTGTCTTGTCTTCTGGCTTTTTGTCTTGTCTTCTGGCTTTTTGTCTTGTCTTCTGGCTTGTTGTCTTGTCTTCTGGCTTGTTGTCTTGTCTTCTGGCTTGTTGTCTTGTCTTCTGGCTTGTTGTCTTGTCTTCTGGCTTGTTGTCTTGTCTTCTGGCTTGTTGTCTTGTCTTCTGGCTTGTTGTCTTGTCTTCTGGCTAGTTGTCCTGTCGCCTGGCGTTGTGTCTTTTCGTCGGTCTTGGTCTGTCGTTGGTCTGTCGTTGGTCATTTCTGTCTGTTCCTGTCCCTGACTCTTGCCCGTTGCTCGCTTCTGTCCTCTGTCCCTGCCTGTTGCCCGTGGTTGGCTTCTGTTCCCTGTCCCTGCCTGTTGCCCGTGGTTGGCTTCTGTCCCCTGTCCCTGCCTGTTGCCCGTGGTTGGCTTCTGTTCCCTGTCCCTGCCTGTTGCCCGTGGTTGGCTTCTGTCCCCTGTCCCTGCCTGTTGCCCGTTGCCGGCTTCTGTCCCCTGTCCCTGCCTGTTGCCCGTTGCCGGCTTCTGTCCCCTGTCCCTGCCTGTTGCCCGTTGCTGGCTTCTGTCCCCTGTCCCTGCCTGTTGCCCGTTGCTGGCTTCTGTCCCCTGTCCCTGCCTGTTGCCCGTTGCCGGCTTCTGTCCCCTGTCCCTGCTTGTTGCCCGTTGCTGGCTTCTGTCCCCTGTCCTTGCTTGTTGTTCGTTTCTGCCTGCCTGTTTCCTGTCCCTGCCTGTTGCCAGTTTCTTCTTTTTGTCTTGTTCCTGTCTCGCCAGAGTCCGTGGTGACCCCACCCAATCAGTCTCCTTGGTCCTCAGTCAGACCAGTCATGTTGCTCCTGCTACCGCTCTGCCCAGAGGGTACTCCGCCCAGGGGGTTTCCACACCGCCCTGCCCAGAAGGATGCCACACCGCTCTGCCCAGAGGGTACTCCGCCAGGGGGTTTCCACACCGCCCTGCCCAGAAGGGATTCCACACCGCTCTGCCCAGAGGGTACTCCGCCCAGGGGGTTTCCACACCGCCCTGCCCAGAAGGATGCCACACCGCTCTGCCCAGAGGGTACTCCGCCAGGGGGTTTCCACACCGCCCTGCCCAGAAGGGATTCCACACCGCTCTGCCCAGAGGGTACTCCGCCCAGGGGGTTTCCACACCGCCCTGCCCAGAAGGATGCCACACCGCTCTGCCCAGAGGGTACTCCGCCAGGGGGTTTCCACACCGCCCTGCCCAGAAGGGATTCCACACCGCTCTGCCCAGAGGGTACTCCGCCCAGGGGGTTTCTACACCGCCCTGCCCAGAAGGATGCCACACCGCTCTGCCCAGAGGGTACTCCACCAGGGGGTTTCCACACCGCCCTGCCCAGAAGGGATTCCACACCGCTCCGCCCAGAGGGTACTCCGCCCAGGGGGTTTCCACACCGCCCTGCCCAGAAGGATGCCACACCGCTCTGCCCAGAGGGTACTCCGACCAGGAGGTTACCATGCCGCCCTGCTCGGAGAAGCTCTGGACAACGGGGGGGGGGGGTTGTGTTTTGTTTTTTTTTGTTTTTTAGGGGCTTCAGGAGCCGCCCCTTAGGGGGGGGGTACTGTCATGACCTCCGTTCCAGTGACCTTTCCCCCAATTTTCCACACTCACCTGGTCCTGCACTGCGCAGCTGCAAGCCGTTCCTAATCGGTGACTATTTAAGCGGTGAGGCTTGTAGCTGCCAGTGCAGGACCATTCATCTATGTCACCTCCATAACCCGGTCTATGTCTTCCATCTCCCCAACCACCATAACCCGGACACTCATCATCACCACGGACTCTGGCCGTTTACTCCCAGGTTGTGTCTGTCTTGTCTTTATGTTGTACTTTTGTTATTAAATTATTTTGCCCTTCGGTACTGTGCAATGGAGTCCTCCTTCACCTCACCCCGATCCGTGACAGGTTAAGCCTAAAACCCTTTAAAAAAAAACTAAAAAAAGAGCCGAAGCCAGTTTTTTGAACAGATCTTTGAAAGGAATGAGCCATAAAGATCCAGATCCCCCTAAAGAGCTAAAAATCCTATCTCTACAAAACAAGTTTTAAATGCTGGTTGGCTCAAGTTTCCAAGTTAAGTCTGGGGACAAAATGAAATTCTTAGAACAAACAAGAGAATAGGAATATTGGTCTCAGATCTACTTCAAAAAACATATTATGATCTATTCCCTTTACAGGTTCTTGGTAGTGGAATATTTACAAATCCATTATATACATGTATATGGGGTCGGCTGTGGCTCAGTTGGTAGAGTGGGTTGCCCAATGACCGAGCGGTTGGCGTCCCGGCTCTAGCTGTCCACCGTTGAAGTGTCCTTGGGCAAGACACTGAACCCTGAGTTAGGCCCTCAGTAGGACTGACCTTAGACCTTAGTCACTTACTGGTGTATGAGTGTGTGTGTGTGAATGGGAGAATGTAAAGCGCTTTGAGCACCATGAAGGTGGAAAAGCGCTATATACGTAAGTGCAGACCATTTACCATTTACATGTACATAAACTAGCATATATGTGGAACCACTAACCAGCACTAAAGTATTTTTTCTGACTCATCAGATTTTGTATGTTTAATGTCTGAAGATACTTTCTAAAACATTGTAGAGCAGTGATATTGGACGAGCTGCTCTACCTCCTGAGCCACATACATCCCCTTCCATCTCCTAACTATCCATTCCAATCAGCTGGATATTCAGAACTCGTAGTTTCACTGTAAGACAGACACATCCAAATGAGGGCATTTGTTTATTTAGCTTGAGCTTGGGTCAGAGGATTCCAGTTGACCTCCTGACATTGTCCTCCTTGCACGTATGTCCATAATTAACACCGCCACCCTGGTCAACCCTCAGTCGTCTCCTCGTCCGCAGTAATCACCACATCCCCTCCTCCCTGTACTGAATTCGGTGTATTTATCATCAGGAGTCATTAAGCAGCATTCAATTGGGCATGAGTGTCAGTGGGAGATTGGCTGCATGTGTTCTCCATCAACACAGCCCACAACAACAGACACACATGAAGACGATAATCAAGTGAAAGCCACAGACCGATAAATCAAAGCATGATTACAAAAGCACAGCAAACCACTCTAGTTTCTAAATAAAAGGAACAAGGCCAATATTTATGGAGAGCACCTTTAATGTCCCATTTGACACGGTCCTTTAAGAAGAACTGAACACAACTAAAAGCAAACCATTATGAAACCTTTGCAGCGTACAAAACAGATCACCTCGACAACAGATAAGAAATAACTGGGGATGTTACTATATGCAGTATACTGGAGGATTAGACCAGCATAGCATAACATTAAAGGGCTCATTTTACTGAAAACCACTTTATGTACCTCTTTTTACAATGTGGTATAGTTCACAACAACTCCTACATGCAAGCAGCACTCTAAGAAGTGAAATTTGACCCACATGGGTGCACTGTTCAACCCACCATAGAGACACAGACATACAAGCGACTCCGAACAGGCAAAACCTATCTACGTCACTAGGTCGTAAGCCCCGCCCAGAGCCATGTATGGCATCACCCACAGGGCTCATCCCCGCTCACAGACTAGTTACACAAACATCACACACTTCCCATGTTAGATACATTGTATGTGTAAACATTAACACCTTCCTTGTTATCAACTTACAAAACTACTTTTATTTAAAAAATAAAATAAAAACCAGCAAATATATGTACCAGGCAACCCAACTGATGCATTCGCTTTTAAACCCCAAGTCGTGGCATCCCTCCAGTGACAGGTAATAAATAACAGGGTTGTCTGAAACTGCTAAGATCAACCACTCAAGTTGGTCCAAATACTCTGCCATTCTTTTCTGTGGTTTTGACTGTGGTTGTCCCACCTCCTCTTTGCTTCTGATTGGTCAGTAGCTGTTGATTGTGACTTTGACAAGCGCAGTGCTGTCCTAACTGTTGAACTATTTTCAACTTGCAGCAGTCAAAAAAACGGCATCTTTGCATTTTGTTTTTTGTTTTAGTGCTGAAGACACTTAACCCTCTTGATGCTGAACTACATAGGATTTGTATTGAAAGCTAAAGAGGCATCCTGTGGACCAGCGACATTGTTGGACCCATTTTATTTTGTGTCCAAGCCACCCTATTTATTTATTTATTTTTGCAGATTTCTAAAAAAAAAATTCTCCAAAAACAAAGGCAGTAAAGAACTGAGCATGAGCCACCAAGAATGCAAGTTAATCTGAGCACAAGTGTTTGCGTATTATTACAAGCGATCAACAAGGCTAAATAGTCTGCACATAACTTTCTGTTTGTGTATTAATATGATTCCTATTACTCATTGGTTCTGTGTCAAGCATCACGTCACGTGGTATGGGGCATCTGCAGATGGATAGCAGAGGCCCGGTGCAACCCTTCCTTTAAAATTCCTCACCTAGTGTGAGTAGGATGCTACAGCTACACATAACACGGTGAGATTGCAATGTGATGTCAGTAATTCGCATTTGCTTGACCTAGACGCCAAACAATGGAGCAGAAAAAGCTTCATAACCTTGGAGTCATGGCTATCGAAAATGGCATAGTTAGTACAACAAAGTCATAGATCGTGTTGTCACTCTGAAAAATAGAAGGCACTCTTTGATGCTTCCACCCACAAATTAGACAGAAAGTTTGGATTAAGTTGTTGAAGTGGGTTTAGTATTCAGTTTCGAATAGTGATGGGAACAGATTGTTGACTATTCTTATAAGTTGTAAGTTGATAGTTATATGCTATAACTGTTAAAAGTTGAAAGGTAGAACTGTCTCCTGGATATTTTTCATATACTGTTAATTTGTGTTTTAATTAAAAAATCACACTTTGTTCTCACCTTTGTTCCATAACACATAATTGCTACTTGCATTAAAACTTGTGAACAGACAAATGTGAATAAGTCTCAAGCATATTCTTCTTTGCAATGATACTATTATCTACTGCCTATTTATGACTAATTGTATTTTAGGTTACACCATATGTTTTAAGCAAATCTATCAAAGACCAAGCCGGTGCAGGACACACACACACACACACACACACACACACAGAAACAGGGTTATTACAGAGTAAAGTGAATGGTGCAAAAGTTATATTACAAATAATCTAGTTTCGTCATCTGAACCCGCATTATCCTCACTGAGGTCGTGGGGGTCACTGGGGTCTAATCCAGCTACAATGGGTACACCCTGGATGTGTCTCCAAATCATCTTAGAGCTGAACATATATAGACAAACAATCACTCTCACATTCACACCAATGGACAATTTAGATTAACCTATTAACCTATCAGTGCATGTGTTTGGAAGGAAATCAGAGTGCCCATAGAAAACTCACGCTGACACGGGGAGAACATGCAAACTCCACACAGAAAGGTCTGGTGTGTGAATAGAACCAGGGTCCTTCTGTCTGTGAGGCACGAGTGCTAACCACTATACCACCCACAGTGGTGCAAATAATATTGAAGACATATGGGGGTTGAGACCAAGTTTTCATTCCTGGCTTAATGGCTGCATAATTGGTGCATATTTCTAGTTTTCTGGCAGGTGGAGGGAGAAATGGGAAAGCTGAAAGAGCGGCAGGTTTATGAAGATGTTGGTAAGTGTATTGTAGTGGTTAGAGAATAGAGTCTTCTGTATAATGTTTACATGATGATGAGTTATGAAGCACTTGCCCTCTTCATTTTGCACTGGAATGTATGGCACCTACCATTGTTTTTATATGTATTTTAGCACAATTTAGCTGGTGTGGTTTAGCTGGTGACACAGCTGAAGGTGTGTCAAGGTGTCATGGTCTTAAAATAATGGATTGACAAAGCCTTAGTTGGTGTTCTGAAAAAATTTTAGGCACGTAATACCTTTTGTCCTCAGGGTGAAACCTAGTGACGTCCCTGCTGTGGACACAGGCCCTAGTGACGTCCCTGCTGTGGACACAGGCCCTAGTGACGTCCCTGCTGTGGACACAGGCCCTAATCCACAAAGTTTCTGTGAAGCTGTGAAATGGCGGAGAAAGTCATCCAAAGGCTGCTGTGGGCTGGTACTCATCAGCTGGGGTTTTGCCCTTTCCTGTATTTTTTCTCATTTACTGTAGAAAACAATCAGAGGTGCCTTATTAACACGTCACAAATATTCATGAGGAACACTGAAAAAGCCACTCATTCAACTATTAGCCCCTGTTCTAGCTTATAGAAAACAGCTTGAAACAAGACAACTATAACCTAATTTTTCACAGAACTGATGCACAATGCATTCAACCATAGTGGTGACCACTGCAATGTAAAAGAAGTCATGATGGAACTTGACCTTTAAGTAACCAACAGGAGGTGTACAAGAAATATTAAACTTAAAGGAATATCCAAACAAACTTAAACCTGGTTTCTGTCAGCCTTGGGGCTGTGTTTTTCTCCCTTCTGATGTAGCTCTGTTTGGTGTAACTAGTCACTTTTCCATTGGATATATACACAAAACTTTACTGATAATTAATAAATGTCGGAAAAACAGAAAGAATGATGTCCTTTTTCCCTTAAATCAGAAATGCAATGATTTTTATTTATTTATTTATTATTGCAAGATGACCCAAAAAGTCATTCTGTAAACATGGAGATGACAGTAAATATGTTGTTTTTCAGATCTATCCTCCTAAGACCCACCAATGCATATTGTCCTCTGCAATCTGATATATAGAAATAAATAGGTGTCAAAAATCAACTGATTTAGAAAAAAGAAAAAGCCAAAACTGTGAGAGTACGGAACGGGAGACCCAAATGTGTGTATCCGAACAGTGTTGATTTTATTAACTTCAGTTGAAAAGGAGAAAAGTGTCTTGAGGTGGTGAATGACCCTGAGGCTGGAGTCAGGAGGGCAGCGTCTGGTGGTCTGCAGAGGGTGGGCTGCACCAGGTAGCGGTCCAGGAGTGGAGTAGCGGCCACAGCATCTGGCACAGAGACAGGCAGAGGAACAGGGCACTGGTGTCAGGAGCAGGAGAGAGAGGGTAGAGGTTCAGAGCCCAGGGATCAGTCTTCAGGATTGCCAACGAACAGAATTCGGTCGTGTTTCGTAGACAAACTGACACTGACTGCTGGGAGACCAAAGTTTAAACGCACAGAAAGAGTGGAGCATAACAAGAGACAGGTGGAAAACCCAGAGCAGAGTGAGTGAAAACAGGTGTGCAGACTGACTGAGTGGCAATAAACAGGTCACGACAAAAACTAAAACTACTGGAACCAAATGACAATATTGTTAATTTATTTATATATAATTAATTTTAGTTTATTTTAACAAAGTTAAGTTATTATTTTGTAAATATTTATTAGTTTTTATTCATTTTGTTCCTTATTTTTATTTTATATTTCTACATTTAATATTGTATTTTATTATTTTTCTTGTCTCATACAGGGTGTACCCCGCCTTCGCCCATTGTAGCTGGATTAGGGCCCCAGTGACCCTAGTGAGGATAAAGCGGGTTCAGATAATGAATGAATGAATTAATTATTTTTCTTCACTTTTGTGCCATTTGTGTCTTATTTTGTTCATGTTACTTCTTGTTCATTGTGTTACTTTTTTTTTTGGGAAAGTCTCAGGAATTAAAAGATTTAATGTTTAATGTCTTCAGTGAAGACACATTTACCCACTGAGACCAATAAATTACATCTAAAATCTAAATCTACATTTTCTTTTACTTTTAACACATATATTTCATACAATTTTGATATACTTTTATCATTTTTAAAGCCTTTCAGGGGTAGTATTGGTGGCCTTGGAATGAATTAGGCCTTTTACATGTAAAATGTGACTATTTAAAAAAATTGACGTTATGAAAACTCTTCTGGAAAAGAGATGGAAACGAGTGTGTGTGTGTGTGTGTGTGTGTGTGTGTGTGTGTATTAGCATGATTTTGACAAATATACAGAGGTGAGAAGTAACTAAGTAGAAGTGTTTTGTCACTGTACTTAAGTAGTTGTTTTTTTTAGGAATCTATAGTTAAGTATTTATTTTTTGGGTAAATTTTTACTTTTACTTCCTACATAATTTCATAAACATCTGTATTTTGAATTCCTTTCATTCTCAGAATAAACTTGTTAAACAGGAAACACTTCTGGAACAAATTATTTTTGTAAGTAGAGGTACCACTGTATAGATAGAAATGAATTTGGGAACAACCACAAATATTACACTGGGTGTTTATGGGTTATGGTTGCAGACCCCTGGATTAGATGTTGTGATGTGTTCATGGTATTTTACAAAGGAAAGAAAAAAATGCACAGTTCATTCTCACCATAAACAACTGAACAGAATAGCTCCACAGTTACTGTGGCCTGGTTGGTCTTTAGTGGACTTCTATAAATGCACCAATAGGGAGATTTATGATGTGTGCAGCCTTAAAGCCTCCAGAGGCTTCTGTCACTTGTTATGTGCGTTCAGTTTTTCTGTTGATCCAGTCCACTGTGTCATAAAACCAATGTATTTTACATGAGCGGGAAAATGGGCCGAAGAAAAGGGAGCGTTTAGTCTGTGGAGGCCTCCAGGGAAATTCTGCAACGCTGCTCTGCTTTACATTTATATTCCTCTGCACAAGTCCACAGGGTGATGGGAGTGGACACACACTGTTTACACACACGCACACACACACACACACACACACACACATCCTCGTTTCCATGTCTCATGAGGACCAACTTTGTAATCACGTAGACAGAATTTAAACAAAAAAAATGAAGAAAAATAGAATTCTAAAAGAAAAAAAATTATGTTTAAAAAATTAAATGAATCATATTTAAAAATAAATAAATAATGACCTTTGAAACTTTTGAAAAATACATGTTTTGTTTTGCACCTGTTTCGCTCATGCTTTATGGAGACTTCCAGAAAAAAAAAAATATGTATTTAAAAGGCCACATCATTTCTATTTTACTAGTGGGGAACTTTATTTATATTTAACCCTCATGGGGACCTGAAGTTTGGTCCCCATTGTGTCAGAGGTCCCCATGGTGTGACTGTGTAAATATATTGATGTCCTCTTAAAGATAGGAATACAAAAACACACACACACGAATACTCATTTCCATTTCTCATGAGGACCAAGTTTGTAATCAAGTAGACATTGAGGAGTGGTCTTTTTTTTTTATAAAATAAAAAAAATTTGAAAAATTTGAAAATTACATTTAAAAATTGGATTTGAAAAATGCATGATCATACATTTATAAGTAAGGCAAAAAAAGAAATTAATAATAATCATTATGTCATGACCTCCGCTCCGGTGACCTTTCCCCCAGTGCTCTCCACACTCACCTGGTCCCGCACTGCGCAGCTGCAAGCCGTTCCTCATCTGTGGCTATAAAAGCAGTAAGGCTTGCAGTTGCCAGTGTGGGACCATTCAGTATTGTCACCTCCATAACCCGGACATCTTCTGCCATCTCCTCAATCACCATAACCTGGACATTCATCATCACCACGGACTCTGACCGTTTGCGCCCAGGTTTTGTCTGTCTTGTCTTCATGTTTCTCAGTTTTTTTATTAAATTATTTTTCCCTTCAGTACTGTGCAATGGAGTCCTCCTTTCACCTCACCCCGATCCGTGACACATTATATTCAAAAATAATAAGTGAAAAATGAAAAAATAACTAAAATTAAGAAATAATAAAAAATAGATAAAATTAAATGTTTTTTAAACACATTTTCAAACCTTTGAAAATTACATGTTTCACGTTGCCCCCCCCCCCCCCCCTATTATATATGGGAACTTTGGAAAAAAGAAAATCATGTATTTTTCGGGCCACATCATTTCTATTTTACTAGTGGGGACCTTAATTTATATTTAATCCTTGTGGGGACCTGAATTTTGGTTCCCATAGTGTCAGAGGTCCCCATGGTGTGACTGTAAATATATCAATGTCCCCATAAAGATAGGAATACAAGCAGGTGAACACATATACACACACACGGACATACTAGTTTCTGTTTCATGAGGACCAAGTACAAGTTTCTCTTCACATCATTTCCTCCAGGCTTTATGGGGACTTTGGAACAAACAAGTTAATGTGTTTATAGTAGGGCTGTAAAATGATTAAAATGTTTAATTAGATGAATCACACGGTTGCTATGGAGTTATTATACTCATCATTATTAAAAGACTTTATTTCGGGAAACTGCTTTGTCTTGGGTGAGGTTGTACACAATTTTTCTACAAAATATACAAAAAAATACACTAAGAAAGACAAAAAAGGTAGAGGAAAAAAAACAACAAAACAAGCTAAAATCTACTAAACACCCCCCCCCCCCCAAAATAAACACAAAGAAGTGATAAAAAAAAAATTCTAAATATTTTCTAAAAGTCTTCTACAGGAAAAAAAAAAACATATTTTAAAATAAAATATTCCAAATAAATGCTAAAAAAATTAATTAATATGTTTATTCAACAATTTCAACAGAACTTGAAACTATACAACTGCTCCATTTATTTACAGTACATTTTTTACTCAGATTAATCATAATGATGAATTAATCTGTGTTAATGTGTTCATTTTGACAGACCTAGTTTATAGCACACATTGTTTGCATACATTTCCATACTGTCCTACAAAATAAAAAGGTAGTAACTGCACAAACACCAAACTGAGAAAAATGACCTTAAAGTTCTGTTGTTGTTCAGCCCCAGTAGTTGTAGGTAGATTATTGGACATGAGACATTTATTGTTACTGCATATTAACTAGTTCTACAAAAACCACAGTGCGCTTTATATGTGAGTTAATTCTGGTAGTGCTTAGTGACTGGGAATTTTGACTTTATCAAATAATTTGGGGTTTTTATCTCATAATTTTGGCATTTTATCTCATAACTTGGGATTTTTATCATCATTTTGTATATTTATCTCAGAATTTTGACTTGTTATCTCATAATTTTGACTTTTTATCTCATAATTTGGGATTTTTATCTCATAATTTGGGATTTTTAACTCATAATTTGGGATTGTTATCTCATAATTTGGGATTTTTAACTTATAATTTGGGATTGTTATCTCATAATTTGGGATTTTTAGCATAATTTTGTTTATCTCATAATTTTGACTTTTTATCTCATAATTTGGGATTTTTATCTCATAATTTTGACTTCACTTAATGCACCTTATATATGAAAAACCTTCATTAAAACCATTCATTATAGTGTGGAAAATACAGTAATTCCATGATGTGTTTCAGTCTAATACAGTGGTTGACTGTAAACTATTGGTGCAGGGTTATAAATGGACATTGGTAAAAACACAGTAATGGCCTTTAGTGCCTTTTTACTTAGTTTTACTAGTACTTTTTGCACTTACCGTACAAACACTCACAAATTTTCTCCAAAACAACAAATATTTGAGATGAGATATTTTATTACACGACAAAGAATGATTTGAATGTTGAAAAAAACACAACTCATTTTCACCAAAAAAAATGCAGTCACTGCCTTTTTGCTTTGTAGGGCAGAAAACTTCACAAAGGTTTATATGTTATTAGTGGGGACCTGCATTTTTGTCCCCATAATGTCATATGTCCTCGTGTTGTGACGGTGTAAACATATCAATGTCTCCAGAAAGATAGGAATACAAACACACACACACACAGCATATGACCTTTGTGCTCCTCTGTTGGCTGGTAAAATAACCACAGACTTTCATTGCTTAGATAAGGCTTAGTAACTTGTTATGACTTAAGAATAATAAAATAAAAATCATTATCATACTTGTAAATGAGGAACAGATAACACTGAGGCCAAAAATTATAAATATATAATAAGAAAACACTAAATACTGTACACGTTCACACCCAAAGGTCCATTACTTATCCACTAAATGACCCAGGTTTGTTAGTTCTACTAAAAAAGAAGGACCACTTAGTATATTAGTTTCATTGACATTGGAATGAAACTCCAATGTAATTAGTTTTATCATTAGTTTAATGAGCATAAAATATGTAGTTAATAGTAAAATTCAACACAGAATCAAGGATATAATTAAAACTGCAAGCAGACAAATTTGAGCCAAATCCGTGTTTGTATGCCCAATCTAATGCCATTTCACTAATGGTGTATTTGACAAATCTGTAGGGGGCGCTATAGTGGGAAATAAAAATTTCGTAGGACAAACAGGTGTCGACCCGGGAGGCAGACATCGGAATCAAAATTCAGCTAAGTCGGTGTTTGTATGTCCAAACTACAGCCATTTTAATAAAGGTACATTTCTAGGGGGCGCTATAGTACAAAATCAGAATGTCTTTAGTTAAATGGATGTAGACCTGGGAGATAGACGTCTGTGTCAAATTTCAGCCAAATCAGTGTTCGTATGTCTGAGCTGAAGCAATTTATGTAGTGGTCATTTTTCCCAAAAACTTCGCAAACTTTACGACAGCATAGCACAAAAACGATGCAACATTTCCAAAAAATTTTGCATAACTTTTAATGTCCCACTTGTCTAGATTGTGTTCACCAATTTTGAGCTCATTTGGCCTAAAGGCCTAGGAGGAGTTCTTTAAATTCCGATGGCAGCGAAAATCCATGACTCAACATGTTTGAAATTTCAATCCAAGATGGCGGACTTCCTGTCGGTTTATGGGCGTGGCCATCATAAGGTTTTTTGTTCGTCATCATATGATAAACATGTGTACCGATTTTCATTGCTCTAACTTCACTAGGGCGTGATCTGACCTAATACAAACTAGTTTCACAATTCTAGGGGGCGCTGTAGACACATTTCTTTACCGACATTTACAAAACTTATAACCTATATAACTTCTGAAGTGTGCGCAAAATTTGGTGAGTTTTTGTGCATGTTCAGGGGGTCAAATTAGAGCTCAAAGGGCTGACTCCCCTGGCGATCACAGCAGACTCAATAGGCCTCGCGCCCACCGTGGTCCGCAACGAAGGCCTAATTAGATGAAATTACAAAGTACATTTACATTGGAAGGAAAAGTGATAAAGGATGTAAAATAATATTAATGTAGGGAGGGGCTAAGGGGGAGGGCTGTTTGACCCTGCAAATGGAGACTTTTCAGCACCGCAGTAAGAGATATCCCATAATTCTGTTCAAGTCATTGGCAAAAAGTGCAGCACTGGATAAAATAAACAAATGTAGGGATTTACTTTGACAATGCACGCTTTTTTTCCAAACATAATGTGGACAAGCGTGGTGTGTGTCTTGGCAGCCACTGCCTTAAAGGAGTCATTCCATGGTTATTTCATTAATATTACTGTGTTCTCCATTGTTATTGAATGCAAAAAAACAAACCTCTGGATTGTTTTGTTTCCAGCTGTTTTTTCACGGTAGAAAAATGACTCGAGGTCGAACAACAGAGTTTTCCGCTACTTCCTCATACATGTCCATGACGTGGTGATAAGGCGTCTCTGATTGGTTCAGAATGTGTGAAGGAACACTCCCCCCTCCCTCTAGCTCTGTGTGTGTTTACTAGTGATCTTAAAAAGAGGCTTCATGAAGCATTAGTTGTTTCTCTTTAGATGGAGCTCTCTGTTCAACAAAGAGTTGAAATAGTTGAAATCTTCAACACTTTCTTAAACAGAGAGCTCCATCTAGAGGACTAAAAAGAAACAACTAATGCTTCATGAAGCCTCATTTTAACATCACTAGTATTTACCATCCCATAGTAGCATCCAGCTAGGTTTGTGCCGTCACTTGTTTTGAAAATGTTCCGGAAAAAAAAACAATCCTTATTTCCACAGAGAGCACATGAACCAGTTTCCGCCATTTTATTCAAGTTTGTGCAGCAGCTACTGTGGCACCATCTTCTCTTGTAGATGCTAATGCTAATGCTACTTCAGGTTTGCTGCAATGAGGGATGGGTTTAACCCCAGGTGGGTGACGCCAACATCCTCATGACATGTAGGGGGTCGTTTCTCTGTGTTGTTTTCTATAAATGGTAAATCCCGCCAGTGGAGGTGACACACCATGCAGCAAATGCAGCATATGTTGGTAACTCAGGGTGACCCATCAGATTCCTAAAGGAGCGTGGAAAAGTGGTTTTCAGCAGAATGACACCTTTAAGCTCAGTCTATGGATTGTATTCAGACATAGTCGAGCTTGCCAGGCTCGTCAAATCCTTTTTTTTTTGGACGGTCAGTGTATGAACACTAGCAGCGGACCTGAGATCCTCAGGTCGACTGTTCCATAGTTTGGGGAAATAAAAACTGAATGAGGCCTCTGCTCTGCATGCATTTTGGTGTGAACTGTAGGAACAATTAAAAGCTTCCACCATAGCACAGAGGACAAACAGAAGTGCATGGAAAGCAAAAAGAAACATCTGCTCTTATAATGCATTTTCCAAAACAACTGCAGATTTCACAAAAAAAAAAAAAGAGCAAGAATTTGGAGGTCTGGCTCTCAAAAATGTCATAAAATTGTCAACAACTCAATGAACCTTCTTTTAAAATTCAGCCAGTCCACTCGTTCTCCAATCACCACCCCCATCCTTCTGCTGGAGGCAGGAAAGTGCAGCTTGGTCTCCATGCAGCTGAGGCTCTGGCCTGTGGTGGTATGGATTTATATCAGCATATCATTATGAGCCTGCAGACAGCTGACTGACATCCAGCCTTCTCTGGAGGGTCACGGAGTTCATCAGTGCTTCTGTACACGGAAAATATTTGACTGGTCACCTCTCTGTGTTTCTGTTTCCTTGATTTTTTTATTATTTTTTTGTCATAGTATTTTTCTTTTTACTGTGGTCCATGAATCAACTGATTAGGATGTGATTTAATGGACGCTGAGTTCATTAAAAGACTCCAATGAAACTGTAGTGAATACAGAGCAGGTGTTGAGCTGGTCTACACGATACAAAACTAGAATCACATATATATACTTTTATGAATTCATCAGGACTGATCTGAACTTGGACTAAGATTTAAAAGATATCTGATGACCTTCTATGAAGATGAAGCGCAATCGAATTGACACTGGATTAAAGCCAAAAAACGGTCGAAAACGGAAAAATATTGCTGGATTAAGTAACAAAAACAAAAAAGTAGGGTTTTTTTTGTGTTTTAATTAAGCAAAAATAATCATAAAATCTTTAATTCTGAAAAAACTTATCCTAAATTAAGCCAAAAAACCACTATTTTCACTTGTTCCGATTGTCTTACTTTTCATATCCTAATTAACATTAACAGAAAAATATCCTTAAGAGTACTTTATACTCATTACATTTATATAAATATATGCACTTTATACTCATTACATTTATATAAATATCTATAATTTATACTCACATTTATATAAATATCTGTACTTTATACTCTTTACATTTCTATAAATATATGTACTTTATACTCTTTACATTCAGAATAGACTTGTTACTTTTTCAAACTAAACAAATGTGACAGTAGAAAAATAAGTCACTTCAGAGGGAAAATCAATGGAGGAGAGAAACTGACAGATTATAATTATGACTTATCTCCATTGGGACGTTTTATCTCATAATTTTTCATTTTTATCTCATGATTTTGAATTATGATCATGTAATTGTTCATTTAAAAAAATGTCATTCCTAACTTTTCTTTTACATCATTACCCTAATTTTTCCTAAATTTACTGTGACTCAATCAAACACATTATCTATTCTACACAGTAACACAGTTTTAAATGTTTGAAAAGTTTCAAAGGTATCCAAAAATAAGAGTATTATTTCATCCAGGGAAAAAATGCAGTTTTGTTTTTTATTTATATACTTTATTATAATTGAGAAGTTGTACTGTTTTACTTTTACTCTAGTAAATGAGTTGAATCAATACTTCAACTTTTCCAGAGTATTTTTATTTTTGCTGTTCTTCTACTTAAGTACATACTGTGAGTACTTTTACCACCTCTGGTAAAGTGCATATGTGAGGTGGAAAAGTCCAAACAGGCTTTAAGGGCCAATTCCACTTCCTCCCTTAACCCTCCATCGGTAACCCTCAAAAATAAGTGTTGAGGGTTATTTGTGACTTAGAAATGGGACACCCCTTAAATGTTGGCCCTGAATTTAATCAGGGCCCACGTTATCTCTGTAGTCCCTGAAATGAAACTTTATTATTTTTTTAATATTTAACTCTGCCTGTTTAATCATAACCCACAAACACAGCTATCATCCACTGGTCCATCACGTCCACGTTTTTTTAATTGTTGTAGACTATCTATAAATTATTCCTTCAGTTAAAGCTATCAAACAAATACTCTGTATAAATAACACAACTATATTCAGCTGTCACCACATACCGCGGCTCAATGAAAGGTAAACACTAAAACTGTCTTTGGGTAACTCTGCAGCTACGGGAGATGACATTAGCCTGGTCATTTTATACCATTATGAGCACAAGTATTATATCGGCTGTTATTTGGATAAAACAACTACATTACCATCGCAAAAAATGACTGTTTTTGTAACGATAGCTAACTTAAACGATAGCTAGCTTGTCCGCACCAGCCGCTATTGATAAAAGATCATGAAATAAAAAATACATGTTATGCAACAATGACGTACATAATCCATAAAATGGACCTAAACTAAGATAATACAATATTTTTTGTAATTTTATACCTCCATTAACAAAGAAAATACTGTATTCTGGGTGATCCTTGCTCCCAAGGGTGGTGTCAGAGAATCTCAATATTGAGGGCTATACAGCCCTCAAACTGCCCCTCAACTCAAACATTCTTAGAATTGGGACAACACTTACACTTCACAAGAGCGCGCATTTTGAGATTGAGGGGTTAAGGGAGGAATTGGAATTGTCCCTAAGGCTGATGTCTAGACCACCTGACTCTGATTGTCTGACATGATAGTGTTTGAGTGGCCCTCCGGGTGTTCCCTCCACCCCTCCAGCTGACAGGTGCAGGCCTGTGATGGCCCCACGAGGACCAGGAAAAACCACATACAGACACGTAGCATGTAGACAGGATGAGGAGTCTGTAGAGTGGTTGTATTATTGGAAAGTGACTCCATTTAATTTTCTGGTTCATTGCCTTTGTTTACTGACTTAATATCTGGTTGTCATCTCATCCAAATGAACGAGTCGGAGGCATTCTTCTCCTGTACTCATGTGACCCCTTGTCTCTTTTTCCATAAAATCCTTGTTGCTGTTGTCATGTTGTTGCTGTTGTCATGTTGCATTTCAGAGTGGGTGTTGTTTCTTTGGATTAGTCCGAACACTAAGTTCCTGTTACCTTCAGCCTGCCACCAAAACCACCCCCTTCCACTTCTACTACCTCTTACCACCAGAAGGATAAGAAAATATCACTTCTGCAATATATTGTGATATTTAATTTCATAATACTCTATATCCATCTGTAAAATGGGTGTATTATGTGTAAAAAATTAGGTTTGTCAAATTATTAAAATTTGAATAATCACAGAGTTACTTTGGATTCATTTAGATTAAACATGATCTAACGACTTTATGTCAGTCAACTGTTTTTATACTCAAATTTCCCACAAAATACACACAATTCCATTTAAGAAGCAAAAAATACAGAGGAAAAAAACAATACAAACTAGAAAAGCACTCTGAGAGTGCAAACCTCCACCAAGGCAGACCTTCCCCCTTTGAATGAAGAGAGGTCACCAAGGTTATGTTTGTATGAGTTTGTCTGTCTGTAAGTTAACAAGATAACAAAAAGTAATGGACAGATCTTGATGAAATTTACAGAGTAGGGGGAATGGGGCGAATCTGGGGAGATCTGGGAATGATTAGTTTTTGATGGTTACCACATTTAAAATTGCAAAGTGATCCAGAATCCAGGATCGCTTCTGGACCACCACCAAAATTTTTAAATTTGTTCCCTGTGACATCATCCTGAATTTCATCAAAATCCATCCATACGTTTTTGAGTTATCTTGACATCCCCCTCCCCCCTCTCAGATCACCACCAAAATCTAACCATTTCCGGATGATTAGATTTTACCATTACCAACCTACCTTGTAATTGTAATCAAGGTCCGTCCATAACTTTTTAGTTACCTTGATAACTAACAGACAGACAAACAAACTATGGCAAAAACATCACATCCTTGGTGGAGGCAAGTATCCTAAAAACCCACCAAAAAATATTAACACAAAAAACAATGACCCCCCCCCCCCCCACACACACACACACACACACACGTACACACACACGCCTGATCAAAATCTTACAACCAGCTACTTCTTAGCTTTAGCCATTAGAAGGGCATGACCATGTGACTGCCTGACAGAAAATGTCAACTTTCAGCAGATTTTGGCTTTTATATTTTAAACTTTTGATCAGGCAGGGGTGGCACGGTGGTGCAGTGGTTAGCACTCGTGCCTCACAGACAGAAGGACCCTGGTTCTATTCCCACACCACACCTTTCTGTGTGGAGTTTGCATGGGGTACTCCAGTTTCCTCCCACCATCCGTTTGGTCAACATTCTATGGCGGGGAATATTCATGTGTAAAGAAGCATGTACTTTTACAAGTGAGTATTCCCCGCCCTAGAATGTTGATTGACCAATCACAGCGCAGCAAGGGTCTGACAGTGGGAAGGCCTTCTGCATGCTCTCTCTCTCTCACTGTAGGGGGAAAAGGTAGAGTTTTTGTGTGAGCGAAATCTGACGCCATAGGGGAAAAAAAGAATGACAAAGAGAACGGCACCCACTCCGCCACGACTCAGCTCCTGTCGTTCATTCTAAAGAGTCATTCAAAAGAATCAACTTGTTTGCGAACGTCACAACACTACTACATCACTACTTGATTAAAAAAAAAAAACGTAACTACAGGAAATAATAATCTTTATTTATATAGCACCTTTCAAGAACATAAAAGTCACAAGGTGCTTTACAAAAGGAATGAAAGTAAAAACACATAAAACAGCATAAAAGGCATAAAACATACAGTAAAAGCAGGAAACAACATAAAAACAGACACATGCCAACAATGATAAAAACAATTCAAACAAAGGCCAGTTTAAACAAATGTGTTTTAGCTGCTTTTTAAAAGTGTCCACAGATCTTAAATATCATGGTAGAGAGTTCCACAGAGTGGGTGCCACAACCTCAAAGGCACAGTCTAGGTTGGTTTTTAGCCTGAAACGAGCAGGCCTTGATCAGATCATGACCTGCACAGAAAGTTACTTGATCCATAAGGGAGCAACGCTATGGTCAAGCTAACAGAAAATGTAGTTTAACTAACAGCTTTGCCACATGTACATTAGTGACGCTACTGCCCATCACTGACCAATACACACTTCTACTTACCACTTCAGATCAAAAGCTGCTCTTTAACACTTAGAATCCAATTTGGGCTTTTTGCAGTTGGATCTTTTTTGATAGAAATAGTGGTTTTGCGTCATCAAATCCATTATTTTATGGTCTCTATTATTACCTCACATCCACTTCAGCTGATATTACTGATATATACACCCACCCATCCCCTCCTCTCCAATGAGCTAGTTAAGCATTGATTCATTTTCCACATAGTCCTCTATCTGTTTTTTTTTTATTTGATCTGTTGTAAACTTATCTTCCATCTACCCATTCATCCATCAGTGTGTCGGCCTCTGGAGTGCCAGTGCATTAATCCTCACCTTTCTAACTCTCTAATTATGCACACAGCTCAGGCCCAATGCACCAGAGCTGTTTGTTAGGAATACAGACACGGTTAAGAGTGGATGGATGAAAGCACCTCCTAATCAGTCATGTTAAAATACATCTGGTTCGCCTGTGAATAAAAATACTTAATTACAATTCTTAACTGGTAAAAAGTCAAATGGCTAACATTTAGGTGTAATCAATGGAATGGAATGAAATGTTCATAATTACATTTTCTTCATTGCATTATCTTGCCAAAATTAGTAGTTGTGCTTTTGTCACCAAAGAAAAAGCTAACAGCTGTTCATGGAGTTTGACATGTTCACTTCTCTAACAACTGAAAATAGACTTAGTTTTTTTTTTTTCAGTTTTCTACTCAGTGTTTGGATGTTCAGCTTTTACAAATGTTCTCCTGCTGTCAGACAAAAACTGACAAAACAACCACTGGGTCTGTTTCTGAATCTGGATCTTCTTTTTGGTCTGGATCTTCCTGTGGATCTGGTCTGGATTTTCTTCTTGGTCTGGATCAGGTCTAGATCTTCTTCTGGTTAAGGTCTGGATCTTCTTCTGGGTGTGGATCTTCCTCTGGATCAGGTCTGGATCTTCCTCTTGATCTGGATCTTCTTCTGGATCAGGTCTGGATCTTCTTCTGGTTCTGGATCTTCCTCTTGATCTGGATCTTCTTCTGGGTCTGGACCTTCTTCTGAGTCTTACAACTGTATCAGACTAAGTAACTCAAACCCCTGTCATTCTGCCTCAGGGCACTTGTGTCTACAAATGTAGTTTACCACCACCCACCAGAGGGAGAATGTGAGAGCGACTGAATAATAGATCAATAATGTGAAGTGTTTTGGTGTGCTTAGAAAAGCACTATAGGAATCCATTCCATTATTATTCATGTGATGGACAATGAACTGATCTACACCTTCTTTTTCTTGGAATTTATGGTGGTTGGCATGGTAACGACATGTAGTGTGTACTGGTGAAATAAAATCTAAGCAATTTAGATTCATTATTATGGGCTGTATTTACATATCGGAATTCTATGAAAGATGTAATTTTTGTCAATATCAGCATTTAATGTGCATCACTAATTCAAATGGATCAGCAACATCTGGGTCAGAGTTCACATCTTAACTATGAAGCCCTGAAGGAAAACAACAAACACAGCAGTAAAAGTCTCTTATTTAATTTCATGACTAGATGTTGTGGGTCTATAAGTTATGAAATAGTGTCTGAATGATGAGAACCAGAGCAGAGGTACTCCAGGTCAACAGGCTAACATGTTAAAGAGGTGATCATGTTGGTATCTGGGGCCTGGGAAAGAATTTTTTTTTCATAATTATGTAACCAGTTGTTCTATTCTTACTATAATTCTGAAACATGAAGCATCAGGGATGTAATGGTTTTGCGTGCACTGCCATCAGTGCCGTGGAAGATCTTTCGTGTTAACGGCTGGACGGATTTGTCCTGAATTCAGTGTACTAATGCTCTAGAATAGGTACTGTATTTTCTGGAATATAACCTACACCTGTATATAAGCCGCATCTGCTGTATTTTTAAAAAATATAATTAAAAAAAATAATGTATAAGTCGTACTGGGTTATAAGCTGTAGATATCTGTTGAAAAATTTGATATTTACTGCATGTACAGAAGGATTTTGAACTGTAAATGTAGTTACATATTTGTACCTGAACATGGTTTTTTCCTAGCAGTGCCTTTTAACACAGCAACACCGTTGCTGATCAAAACAGAACAGAACCAAGAGAAAAATAACCAGTATTTACCGTATTTATCTTCATTTCTCCCCTGTTTTAAATTACAAATCACTTAAATTATCTTGGCTCAAACCCATGAAGTCATCTTCTTTTGTGTCAGAGTTGAACAACCTCAGAAGCACTTCATTAGATCTGTCTCCATGTTGTTTGAAAAATAATTAACAGTTGCTAATTTTGCGTCCGTGTTCTATCTGCTAAAGAAAAGGAAGGTATTCTTCTTTGCATTGATTTTTCTTGGTAGTTTTGATTCTTATTCTGGTTAGAGCGTCCCTAGGGGTGAAAGAGAAAACCACAGAATAGCCGCACCTTTGTATAAGCCCCATGGTTCAAAACATATGAAAAAATTTGTGGCTCATAGTCTGTAAAATACGGTACATGAATTGATTAGATTTCTGAGGTCAAAACTTTCAAGATGGCTGACTTTGAAGATGGCCGAATTTTGTCTGGCCCATAACTTTTAAACATGTGGATGGATTGCCACCAAATTCGGTGTGCTAATGCTCTAGTATGGGCACATGCACTCCTCAGGTGTTGCAGGCTGACAATTTCAAGATGGCTGACTTTCAAGATGGCCTAATTTTGTCTCGGCCATAACTTTTGACCGGATGGACGGATTACTACGAAATGCTCATGCTGTAGGTCAGGCACATAAAGTCATTCTTTTATATTTTATGTTTAATATATAAGTTGGTGAATGAGTGGACGGGAGTGGTGGCAATGACGGGTGATGGGAAGCATCGTGTTTTGGCAATATGCCTTTAGCAGTCGGAGTCGACTGCATAGGCTAGTTCTTCTCTGTGACCTTTATTGTAGTATAAAATGTGCCTGTTAGAACATGAAGAACACACTTGTCATCTGAGGTCTTGCCATGTTGAGAATGTGTCATTTTTGTAGACAATAAATGTACCTTCAGCAGACTCACTGGTCCCTGGTCATTTTTTGAGTATAATAATGTCACTAAAGCTCATATTGAAGCTTCCTGTGTTCTCAATCTCTCATGGGATGATTCTGAAAACAGTTACAAAGTCAGAAAGAGGCTGAAATGAAGGTGATGAGTGTGTGAATATGTCCAAGGTGGATGTGGGACAGGAACAGTCCAGGGACATCTATCATTTCCTCCTGGGACTTAGCCATGCATGTTTGTCCTCTGTAGGGGACAAGAGTGTCACAGCTTTACTTAGAAAGAACCTCTGTCCATTGCAAAGGGCATTCCATTAAAAAATAAATAAATAAAAAAGGAATCTGAAACAACTGTTGCATTATGCTTTTTCCAATCAAGAGAATTATTTAACGTAAAAAAGTGAAAACTTTTTTCTTTCCTGGCTGTCAGGAGGATATATTTACATTATTGACTTATACAGCCAGAAAAGGGTAGAGTGCCCTCTCCAGGTCGGGGAGAAGGTCCTGCCTCAGGTGGAGGAGTTTAAGTACCTCGGGATCTTATTCACGAATGACAGAAGGATGGAGCAGGAGGTCGACAAGTGGATTGGGGCGGCATCCGCAGTAACGCAGGTGCTAAACTGATCTGTTGTCATGAAGAGGGAGCTAAGCCAGAAGGCGAAGCTCTCAATTTACCGGTTGATCTACATTCCGACCCTCACCTATGGCCATGACCTTTGGGTCATGACTGAAAGAAGTTAGTTTTTGTTAACGATAATAACCGCAGCCACTTGTGTTTATTTCAATTGAAAAAGACAAAGATGAGTAGATCATTTTCAGAGGAATGCTTAATTTGGCATTCCAATCAACCTCCCAACCATATCATATCATACCATCCAATAACATACCATACCATCTAACAAACCATACAGTACCATACCATGTAACACCATACCATAGCATTCTATACTATACCAACTAAGCACAGATTACAGAATTGTGTTTATGTTTCAGCCACTGCTAAATTTATTAGCAGGACTACAACGAAACCTGAAGAAGGCCCTCCTGCACAGGCTCCGTCTGTGTTTGTGTACAGTGCCACATGTAGGTAGGGCATACGTATTGCACAATTTAACCGAGTGTTCCTGATTACACCTGGACGCAAATATTTATGAAAACCATATGTGTTTGGACGTAGAACTGTTAGAACCAACTAAAGAAACCTACCAGGAGTGTAGTGGTGTGGACTCTGCCTTATTACTGTAAATGATGAGAGCTCCATGAGTGGACACAACACTATCACAGTGACATATGACAGGTGTGGAATGTTGTTATGAAACCTACTTTAGCTTCAAATTTGTTAAAATTCTTAATGTTTTTTGTGGTTTGAATTCCATGCATCAATCTATACTCAGTTACAGAGTTCCATATGGTGTAAAATGTTATTGACAACAAATAATCTACAAAAAAAGGGGGGAAAAAAACAGTATTCCATTATCTAAGGGTCAAAGTAAAGTGACTGAGATTATAAAAACTACTGCATAAAAAACTGATATATTTGAAGGGAGACGCTAATGTTTTTTGGGTAGAGACAGGATGTTTTTGAAACCACCACTAATGTCACCATCATTCCACCTTAAAACACATCCACCATGAATTAAGGCAGTGGCTGCAGTGGTTGGTGTCTGCAGTAAACATCACAGTCATTGGATCAATACTCTTGTTCTAGTGGGACCAGAAATGTCAAAACTAAGTGTAAATCAATGAAACCGTAAAAGAAGAAAATGAACTGAAGACGGTGTTGATGGAGCCCAGGAGTTTATAAAAAGCAGGATTTCATTAACACACAAACTATCTTCAGACCAATAGTAAATAAAACCCATAAATGCAAGCAACACATATTAAATACAGACCAGAAGTGACTGAAAACAGCTGCACAAATGGGTCATAATGGACTAATACTGACTGGGAACAGGTGTTTGTCTCATTTACTGCAGTTGGATGCAGTGTTCATACACCATCATTTATTTAAACTATATGTTATTCACATATTGAATGGAAATTACTTTTTTACAAAATATAGAGAGGAAAGTGTGTGAGTGCATTTTCAGAGGGAGGGCTTTGTGATGTATGTGCTGATAAGTTTAAACATGGATATATTAATATATTATTACTATATTACTGTTGGGCAATATAGAATATTATCTAGTTTTATTATATGTATATTTTGGTTTTATTGTTTGGTTTGTTTTTTCTTGGTTTTTGCTAGTATGTTAGTGCTCAAGGTAATGCTAATATCATCATTTATAAATGAGCATTGTTGTATATGAGTGTAGGGATTTTATACATTGTTTTATGGTTATAATTGTTCTCATTATTATTATTATTATTATTATTATTATACTGATATTCATATAAAATAATAATTGCAATATAAATATCATTGGGAATAAAGTAGTAGTATATAAGAATATATGTTTTTACTTCTTCCTACTTCTTTTTTAGCATGTTTAATTTAATTTAATTGATTACATGTGTATGAGTGTGTGTTTAAAATAAAGAACTTAAACAGCTCCGGCCTTGGCAGTACCAAGGATCCATCCATCCATCCATCCATCCATCCATCCATCCATCCATCCATCCATCCATCCATCCATCCATCCATCCATCCATCCATCCATCCATCCATCCATCCATCCATCCATCCAAAAAGTATAAAAGGTATATACAATATAAAATATCTACTTTATACAAAGATAATTATGCAAAGTGGCTAGTGGTAGCAGGGTTCAGTGCAGATTTCAGTGATTTACACCCTTAGAAACATATTTTTAGTCAAGTACCCCCTGACATAAGCAAAAAACTTTTGGAAGAAAAAAAGAGGTACAGTACTTTAAAATAAGTTTGTGATTTATTAAAGCCAAACAACTTATATCAGTGAACCTAATGCCAAATATATTCATATTGAACAATATTGAAAACACAGTGCTTGGGGTGGGTCAGATCCTGTGGACATAAATCCCATTAAACCATACTCTTCCATGTACTTTCTGTACTTTTTTCCTATTCTTTTCACTTGTTTATCCGTACTTTCAGTAGCATTGCTGGTGCACATTAGCCACGTCTCCATAGTTACAGTGTCATCACAGTGACAACAGGTCATTAAAGAGTGCGCTGGGTCAGTGGGTCAAACTAACTTGGTGTGTGTGTGTGTGTGGGGGGGGGGGGGCTGAATATAAAGTTCAGTACATGAATACACATTTATATTTTATCAAAATTTTTCCCAAGACCTAAGATTCCTAAGATTTTGAAAATACCCCCTGCAGTACCTCCACGTACCCCCAGGGGTATGCGTACCTTCATTTGAGAACCACTGGTATATGGAGTATACCTATGTCATAGAATGGTGTTTTTGCAAACGGTATATGAATGGGTAAATTACGGCAATTGTGTTATGTTTGATTTATTTATTTGTGTGCAGTGATTTCCCCCATTATGTTAATAAGTTTTGAATATTGTTGTGCTTATGACACCTTTTGCCACTTACCTGTTCTGAATTACTACGTGAACACATCAGACTCTGACATCATAGGAGTGCGCCGCTAATCAGCAGCGGACTCGCCAGCTGCGCTCTGAACACGGCATAAGGGAACGCCACAGAGGAGAGCACGGACAGAGAGAGAGCCGGTCGGACGCATCGGGTCTGCAGCAACTTTCCACACCTGTCCTCCTTTCCGATCGGGTTCCTGCCAGCGGACGAGGATCTGACCAGCGATAATTGTGATGGGCCTACAACTCACCTGTTAAAGGGAAGTGACACACGTGTGTGTTTGTGTGTATGCGAGTTAAATGTGTGATCAGGCTGGCACTGATTTGGGCCCCTTCTTCACCCTGTAGCTGACGGACGGCGCAGCGTGGTCGGACGACGGCGAGGACAAAGGCGACGCCGTGGATTTCAACAACGAGTCTCCGTAGTGGATTAAAGACCGCGAACCCGGAAGTCACAGAGGGAGGATTAAACGGACACTGGACTTGGTGATATTGACTCACTTCTCTTTGGATAAAAAGAAACAAACTGATTGCTTTTACCTGCTCAGTTCTCAAGTTGACTTTGACTCTTTTAATAAAGGAGAACTGATTTTAATTCATCCAGTGGTCTGTGTTGGTGTGGCTGGGGAATCCGGACCTGTTAAATAGCTAATAGTTAAATATTACAAAAAGAAAACTGTTACATAAAGTGGCGTTGTCGGCAGGATTCCCTTTTCCACACCACACAGTATGGCTGATGAAAATGTAATACAACTTGGAGGGGGAGAACATGGTGAAGAAAGAGAAAATGTGATCAGAGTTGAAAATCCAGTTGTGAGTTCACCAGTAATAAATGCAATGATGATGCCTTGGTTTATGGGGGTCCCCTGGATCCCAAAATTTGATGGGGACCAAAGTAAACTGAGTTTTGCAGAGTGGGATAGCCAAGTCCAGGCAATGCTGAGGGCACAGGGTTTAAATGAAGAACAGAAAATCGATTTTATTTTTGGGGCTCTTGAGGGGGAAGCTAAAAGAGAAATACGGTTATTGGACCCAATCAGGTGCTCAACCAGCACTACCATTCTTGAGGAATTAAAGAGACTATATGGACGTGTCATCCCAGTAGCACAGCTTCGGGCACAATTTTTTAAATGTCACCAACAGGAACAAGAAAGTGTTGCAGCTTATGTTCTCAGGCTCCATGAACTGTTCTCTTCATGGCGAGAACATGAACCAGCTGGATCCGCTCAGGATGAGATGACTGTGCGAGACCAACTTGTCCTGGGTTTGAGGCCAGGAATGGTACAACAAGAACTCCAACGACAGGTGCGTAGGAATCCCACGATGTCTTTTGAGGAGGTAACCCGTGAAGCTAAAGCCTTAGAAACTGAAATGAAGACAGAACTTGCTTGTACCTCATGTGTGACAGCACCACAATCACGACAGGCTACAACAACCCCTAGAGTGGAGGAATGGAGAGAAACCATAAGAGCTGAGCTTAAGAGAGAAATGCAAGATCAATTGTCCGTTATGACAGAGACTCTTAAAGAAGAGATTAAACGCCAGCTCTCTCCACACCATGTTTCTCTTAGACAAGATATGACCCCACACCCTAGAGGTAGAGTTCAAAATGGCCGCTATACCCCTTCTCCCCGACAATATCAGAATTTTGAATGGGATCAACAGGGCCAACCCATTTGTAGGAGCTGTGGAAAAGCTGGCCACATCCAGAGGCGCTGCCCCCAACGAGGGAGGCAGTTAAACTGACTGCCCCGGCCACTGAGAGCCAAGTGGTTGGGGAGGGGGCTCAAAGAAACGGAACTGATAAACCATCTCTGGTTGGAGAGTGTCCAGGAGTGGAAGTATTAGTTGAAGGAGTGAAGGTGCCCTGTTTGCTCGACACTGGCTCACAAGTAACATTGTTTAGTGAAACTTTCTTCCAGAAATGGCTGAGTGGTGTACAGAGGCGGAGCCCAGAAGATCTACACTGGCTCACCTTAAAGGCGGCCAATGGACTGCAGATTCCCTACACCGGCTATGCCATTTTGGACTTTTCAGTGGGAGGTATCACCATACCAGGTAAAGGAGTCATCATTGTAAAAGATGAATGTCTCAATGCGGAGAGAGGTATCCTTGGAATGAATGTAATTTCACATTGTTGGAAAGAATTGTTCCAGGGAATTCACCCTAGGCTGACTGCATTTGGTGCCACCATGTCCTCACAGGCTAAAGGAGAATGGGAACGTGCTTTTGCTGTGTGCCAAAAGGTGGCGCAGGCTGAACCATCAGAGAAGCAGATTGGAGTGGCTCGTTTGACCCGCCAAGACGCAGTCTATGTACCGCCCAACAGCGAGATGGTTTTGTGGACACACCTGTATGGGGCAGAGACCACGTCTGATTTTTGTGCCTTGGTGGAGAGTCCAGGAAGAGATGATGAATGGCAAGTGGCACGGTCCGTTGCCTGGGTGACGAGAGGACGCCTCCCCATTAGGGTATGTAATTTGAATCCGTATCCTATCCTTATACCCCAGCGGCGCCCCCTTGCTAATGTTTTCCAAGTTGATCCAAACCAGATCCGGGGAGAAAAAGATCTGGTATTGACACCCTCAAAACCAGGCGTAGTAGAGGTAGATGTCCAGGTAAACCAAATCACCTCACCAGATCAACACCCAGTTAATCTGCTGACAGGTGAAGACTTGTCAACCGAACAACAACAAAAGATGGATGCTCTGTTGCAAAGATGGAGGGGGGTCTTTGCAGCAGGAGAAGAAGATTTTGGACAGACTAGTGCTGTACTCCATTCAATCCCCACTGGTTCTGCCCCGCCCAGCAGGGAGCGCTATAGGCCAATTCCACCCAGCCTTTACCCTGAGTTGAGAGGACTCCTTAAAAAGATGCTAGACAATGAAGTCATCAAAGAGAGCTCTAGTCCTTGGGCTGCCCCCATTGTCCTTGTGAAAAAGAAGGATGGTTCTTGGCGTTTCTGCGTAGATTACAGGAAACTTAATGCGCTCACCCACAAAGACGCTTATCCTCTACCCAGAATTGAAGAATCTTTAACCAGCCTAAAACAAGCATCTTGGTATTCTACCCTTGACTTAGCCAGTGGATACTGGCAGGTAGAAATGGATCCAAAGGATCGAGAAAAGACAGCGTTCACCACTCCTATGGGCCTCTACGAGTTTCAGAGGATGCCCTTTGGCCTATGCAACGCGCCAGCAACATTCCAGCGTTTGATGCAGCGGTGCCTGGGTAACCAAGTGAATGATTCTCTCCTAATTTACCTGGACGACATTATTGTGTATTCCCCTGATTTTGACACACACATTCAACACCTGGAACAAGTTTTTGAGAAACTGGCAGACCACGGCCTGAAGCTGCAACCCCATAAATGTAACCTGTTCCGGAGAAACGTCACTTACCTGGGACACGTCATCTCCAAGGACGGCATATCCACAGACCCTGAAAAGAGTGCTGTTGTACGGGACTGGCCAATTCCTTCAACAATTAAACAGGTACGATCATTTCTTGGCTTTGTTGGGTACTATAGAAGATTCATTAAGGGTTTTGCCAAAGTTGCAGCACCTTTAAATGCTCTCTTAGTAGGCACAGCCGTACACAAGGGGAAGAGCGCCATCTGCTGGACCACAGAATGTCAGGTGGCATTTGACACTTTGAAAACTACATTGGTGAGTGCCCCAATTTTAGCCTATGCTGATTTTTCAAAGCCATTCCACCTTTATACTGACGCTAGTCTAGGAGGGTTGGGGGCTGTACTGGCACAACAGCAAGATGGTCGCGAGAGAGTCATCGCTTATGCCAGCAGGAGCTTACATCCCAATGAGCGAAATGACCAAAACTATAGTTCTTTCAAACTAGAGTTTCTGGCTCTCAAGTGGGCTGTTACTGAAAAGTTTAAGGACTATTTGTGGGGCAATACATTTGTGGCTTTTACAGATAATAACCCACTTGTCCACTTGGACACAGCCCACCTAGGAGCCACTGAACAGCGCTGGGTGGCCCAATTGGCAAATTTTGACTTTGAGCTCAAATATCGCCCTGGTATTGCCAACCGTAATGCTGATGTTTTGTCCAGATTACCCCAGGAAATTGGCTTCCCCCGGCAGACCCAGGCAGAGACGACATCAGTGGAGCTGGGAACTGCACTGGATTCTGTGGACCAGTGGAAAGAACAACAGGATAAAGACCCAACTCTAAGTCAGGTGCGAGACTGGGTAAGAGAAGGCCGCCTTCCAAGAGCTGAAATCAGGAAAGCTAGTCCACCCACAGTAAGGCGCCTCCCCCGAGAATGGAACCGGTTACACATCCAGGAGGGGGTGTTGAAGCGAAAAGCCCAGGAACGCCAAACTGGGTTAAGCCTCAACCAGATTGTTGTACCAACTAACTGTACCCATGAATTATGGGAGAAGTATCACACCAGGTCTGGCCACATGAGCGGAGTCAAAATCGAGGCCCTGCTGAGGAAAGCCTTCTTCTGGCCAGGCATGACTACTGATCTACAGTCCTGGACATCAATGTGTGCCGTCTGTACCCAGCAGAAGAGAGGCCCGGAGGTAAGAGCCCCTTTGGTACCTATTTTAACATCGTACCCCTTGGAAATTGTTTCAATCGATTACCTGTCACTTGGCCGTCAGGGTGACACGTATCCCTATCTGTTGGTTATGACTGATCTTTTTTCCAAGTTTGGCTGGGCCATCCCTACAAAAGACCAGACGGCAACTACCACAGCCTGTGTCCTCTGGCGCCACCTTATCCAACAATGGGGGTGCCCAGAGCGAATCCTTTCTGACCAAGGTCCAGCGTTTGAGTCAGCCACAGTAGCACAGTTGTGCAGCATGTATGGGTGTTCCAAGATTCGAACCACACCGTACAGGCCCCAAGGAAACGGGGCCTGTGAAAGATTTAACAAGACTGTTCTGTCTCTTTTAGGCACATTAAGCCAGGAAGATCAAGCCCGCTGGCCAGAACATTTGCCCACCTTGCTACAGATGTACAACAACACCCCTCATGGGACCACGGGACTGACACCACACTTTGTCATGTTTGGCCGGCATGCCCGCCTGCCCATTGAAACAGTGGTTGATGCACCACCACTGACTCAAAGACGTGACCTAGAAGGGTGGGTTCATCATCACCATCAGACACTACAAAAAGTTTATAAACAAGTGGAAACAAGGACCAGAGAGAGTCGGACGAAGGATAAGAACAGGTACGATCAAAGACAAAAACATCTCCCCTTGCTGCCTGGAGAACGGGTGCTCCTGCGAAACTTCCGACGCAGCGACCAAGGCAAGCTGGCACCTCATTGGCAACCCCAACCATATGTTGTTTTGGCCCAACTGCGCCCAGGCCTGCCAGTTTTCCAAATTAGACCAGAAGGAAAAGAAGGCCCCATCAGACACATCCACCGAAATCATCTACGCCTCTGCCCTTTTGACCCCCCTGTGCCACCACCACCAGCTCCTGAAACAACCACAAACCCTAATGTTCCCTCTGTCCACCACCCTTGGCCCATATTGTTACCTATGCCCATTGCGCCTCAAGCTGCTGCCCCCTCCGAGGCCCCTGTAGAAAACCATACAGTAGCGCCTCCAATAGCCCCACCAGTGAGACAAGGCCCAATTAATGTGTCCCCTTTGCGAAGATCACAGAGACAAAATAGGGGTAACCCTCCAGACAGGTATGGGTATTAAATCTTGTCGGGACGACAACTGTTAAAGGGGGGAGGAGTGTCATAGAATGGTGTTTTTGCAAATGGTATATGAATGGGTAAATTACGGCAATTGTGTTATGTTTGATTTATTTATTTGTGTGCAGTGATTTCCCCCATTATGTTAATAAGTTTTGAATATTGTTGTGCTTATGACACCTTTTGCCACTTACCTGTTCTGAATTACTACGTGAACACATCAGACTCTGACATCATAGGAGTGCGCCGCTAATCAGCAGCGGACTCGCCAGCTGCGCTCTGAACACGGCATAAGGGAACGCCACAGAGGAGAGCACGGACAGAGAGAGAGCCGGTCGGACGCATCGGGTCTGGAGCAACTTTCCACAACAGTCCTCCTTTCCGATCGGGTTCCTGCCAGCGGACGAGGATCTGACCAGCGATAATTGTGATGGGCCTACAACTCACCTGTTAAAGGGAAGTGACACACGTGTGTGTTTGTGTGTATGCGAGTTAAATGTGTGATCAGGCTGGCACTGATTTGGGCCCCTTCTTCACCCTGTAGCTGACGGACGGCGCAGCGTGGTCGGACGACGGCGAGGACAAAGGCGACGCCGTGGATTTCAACAACGAGTCTCCGTAGTGGATTAAAGACCGCGAACCCGGAAGTCACAGAGACACTGGACACTGGACTTGGTGATATTGACTCACTTCTCTTTGGATAAAAAGAAACAAACTGATTGCTTTTACCTGCTCAGTTCTCAAGTTGACTTTGACTCTTTTAATAAAGGAGAACTGATTTTAATTCATCCAGTTGTCTGTGTTGGTGTGGCCGGGGAATCCGGACCTGTTAAATAGCTAATAGTTAAATATTACAAAAAGAAAACTGTTACACCTACATATTTTTCTGTCAGCATTGAGTATACCCACTTCTAAATCAGAGGTGGTAAAAGTACTCACATTCTGAACTGAAGTAGAAGTACAGATACGTATGTGAAATAATACTCTGGTAAAAGTAGAAGTACTGATTCAACTTCTCTACTTAAGTAAAAGTAAAAAAGTACAGTTTCTCAAATGTAATAAAGTACAAAAGTAAAAAATAAAACTACATTTTTTTTGCCATGAATGAAATAATACTTATTGACCCAAGAAAAATCTGAAAAGTTCCAAAAGTATAAAAAAATAAATCATTTAAAAGTCAGTTACTGTGCAGATAATGTGTTTGATAGGGTCACTGTTACTCAGTTTTGTGGGTATGGGCAAGAAATTTAGGAAAAAATTCACAGATTATACTGACTGTAGACATGAGGACTAATGAGCCAATCAGAGGCCGAGTAGGATGGGTCTTGCCCAGGAAAATATTGCTAACCAGCACTGGCCCCCTCTTGAACATTTAACGTTAACGTTAATTGACAGGTCACTGCATGTCTCACTGAAGCGGGATTATTGAAAATGTGAATGAGAAAGGCAGAATTACACATATCAACAGAACTTACTTAAATGGGATTCTTGCTTAAACCTGAGAGTTCTACCGTAATTTCATTGTATAATGACAATAAAGAGATTGAGATTTTGGTTCTGATATGGGCAAATACATGTCAGGTTACAATGGAAATTTCAGATAAACCCACTTGGGACCCTTATGTGCAGCCCAAATGTAACCCTTCTGGGCCCCTCATGCACATGCTGACTGGGTTCCTTCGCTGATATGTGGTGATTCATATTTCTAACTGCAGATGCTCTGAAGTATTTGAAAATCAATAGAGGAAGGACTGAAAAGACATTAACATCTTCAGAGATGGAAAAGGACAGTGTGTGATGAGAAATGTGCTCTGGTTTGGACAGACTTGAGCTGTCAGCACTTCAGGACAGAGACCCTCAATCCTGAAGGTAGAACCACTAATAAGCACTGTAGAAAAAGGACTCGCACTGAACCGTCACATGCTTTAATGTCTTCCATTTAGCTTCTGTGACACTCATTACATGTACATGCACTTAGAGAAATTTAAATTATTGCCTTGCTCCAAATAAAATATAAGTTTTCAAAGTCATGTAAACACCTGGGCGGCTGAGGCTCAGTTGGTAGAGTGGGTCAGCCAATGACCGAGAGGTTGGCGTTCGAGTGTCTGGGCTTCTTTGCTGGGGATGCTGCCCTCGCGACCCAGATAAACAGGAGATGACAACAACAATGATAAGAAATAACATAAATGAGGTCAAATGTGTTCAAGGCGGGGGGCGGGTTGTTGTGCCGGTTACCACTTGTTTAATTATTGTTCTTCTTCTATGGTGCCAACCAGAAGCATGCTAACGTGAAAGGGCTGATGTCTAGGAGTCAAACATACCTCACTCAATAATTCATATTTTTCCATTGCATGTAAACTCAGATTTCTGGGAAACTCCAGTTAAACTCATTAATTGGAGTAAAGCAAGAATTTTAATTTCTACTGTAAGTGCATGTAAATGTCTGGCTCTGTGAAACCACGCTTTCCTCATCTTCACATTCCCACCTTAAGTAATTTGGTAAAAGGCAGAATGGTGTGTTTGACCAGAGCCTTCCTCTGTTGTCCAGAGGCTTACATGCAGACAGACTCTGTGGACCTTTGTCTCCTGGAGGAGCAGTTGGACAGATAAACCCATGTGGACTGTGCTCATGTGTGTGTTGGACATTCTAAACCAGGAGTCTCAAATTCACTTTCATTCAGGGGCAACATTCAGTCCAATTTGATCATTAAAATAACTATTTAATTGGCTTATAAAAGCAATGGCATTATGTTAAATTTGTTTATCAGTTAATTTAGTTGGACACTAACTTATTAATTAAGCATGAGTTGACCAGATAATGGTGAGATCAATTAATGCAGTCTGTTCGCTTGCACGTAACTAAAAGATGGAAATGTTTCTCTATCCTTTTACTCTTATACTTTTCGTGGTTGTTTCAGCTGATTCTGGAATGAAGACATTCTTCATTATTTTCAGATATGTCTGTGTTATATTTACTCTTGCTCAACATTTGTTGGGAGAGCTTATTGTAATCTGTGTGTCTTGTGTGTCATGACATATCATGCTATAACTCAATGAATACTTGAGATATCACCAAAAAATCATCAGCATCAGATGCAATAACCATTTGAGTAAAGGTCAAAGGTCAAGGTCACAATTAACTAAAAGGTCAAAATCACATTGTTGGTTAGAACTCAAGAACAGAGGGTCACATAACTTTTAGATTGGTAACAAACGATGCGGAATGAAGATTTCTACAATTCTCATATAAGGTATTATCACCTATGACCAACAGTGTTTGAGATCTCTGGAGGTCAATGGTGACATGTCGCAAAATAAATTTCTGTTACACTGTTTGTGTGGCAAGCATAGACATATCACACTGTAACTTAACCAAAACTGGATATATTATCATAATATTACACACTGATGCATATATATATATATATATATATATATATATATATATATATATATATATATATATATATATATATATATATATATATATGAATATTGCAAAGGTCAAGGTCACATTTAGTAGAAAGGTCAAAATCACATTATTGGCTCTAATTCAAGAACGGGTTGTGATAGAAACTTGAGATTGCCACAAAATCGGGCAGAGATTAGGCATTCTCTGAATACTGTTTCTACTATTTTTCCCTTGCATATGTAAATATTTTGTTTTTATCAAACTGAATAAAGAAAACTGGCAAACAAATAATTGATTCATTGATTTATAATGAGATTTACAGATAACAAGAATAATTAGTTGTTGCTGTTCTATTCAAGATCATGATTCCACAACCAATAGTGTAACACTGATGGGTGGTGTACAGACGATGCTCCAGGGCACACATCAAGTTCCAACAATAGAGCACATATGACAGACTTTTGATTTATTTCTCTTCAAAACACTTGCAACAATAATCATTGTTTTGTCTCTATCTGTGATCTCTCCCTCTCGCTCTCTCGGTGAACCCTGACCTAGTTCTTTCTAATGACTCCATTGATCTCACCTGTGAGCGCAGTTACACTCATCAGACTGACAGCTTTTTAAGCTTGGTTCTGGGGTTCTCTTGTTGCCAGATTGTTGATCCACCTCGTATCAGTCTATCCAGTATTGTTCCAGTCCTGATTCGCTCTGCTCCAGCGCAAACCTTCACCTACCCTCCACATCTTCTCACCCCCACCCCTTTTAATTAATGTTTCGACCCTTTCTGCTCTCCTGTGCTCCAACTACCCAATCCACGTTCCATTTATTGACTAGGTCTCTGTCTTTCTTTGGTTGCTCTAGTCACCAGTACTGACCCTCACCTGTCCCCGACTTCGTCTTCCCATGCCCCTCGTCGGATCCAGTTATCAGGAGATAATCCTTACATGGTGGTTAACCATGTGATTTCTCTGTGGGTCTGTGTGCTTTAAGTGCCCTGATGGACTGATGGAGACAAATTCTTAGATTTTTTTATCGTCCTGTATTGAGAAGTTAAAGATCATATGACCCTGGGAAAAAATGCATACAAATAATACATTTAATTTCTAATGCACTTTACTTTAAACAATTTCAAAGTGCTACACGGGCAATGAAATAGAGTTCAATAAAAGGCAATTGTGGGTTTTTAAGCCTTGCTTTAAAGTGTCTGTGTTTTGTGGGGCCCTCAGGTGGTCAGGATGGGTGTTTCACAGTCGTGGGCTGCAGAGGTGAAGGCCTGGTCGCTCATTTTACGGAGCTTGGTTCTGGAGGGTGGAAGGGTATTTGAGTTTGCGGACCGCAGGGTGCGTGATGAGAAGGTCTTTGAGGTATTGGGGGGCTTGTCCGTGGATGCATTGGTGAGTGACGAGGATAACCTTGTACTGAATTCGGAAAGGGACAGCAAGTCAATGGAGGGATTTGAGAATGGGGGTGATGTGATGGAGTTTACGCATCGTCATCAGGATGATTGGCAGCACTGTTCTGGATGGATCACAGTCTATAAATGCTTTTGCCAGAGATCCCGATGAGGAGTGGATTGTAGTAATCTAACCTGGAGGAGACAAAATTGTGGATTAAAATATGACAGTATGTATGCGGTATAGTTATTTGAACTTGGTTTTAATTGTGATTACTGAGAAATTGTGTACACCGTTTTAAAAGTGCATTTTTTTCAGACCCGCTGGTGAACTTCCTACTCATCCATCACGAGACCTGTAACAAACACTCCATAACGAATCCTCTGTCTGGACCCCACTATCCATATCAGCAGCAGCAAGAACAACATTATAGATCCTGCAGAAGTTGAACATTTTTCATCCTCCGATGTTGAGGCATTTTGTGAAGTGGTTGAGTCTGACCCAGTGCTGGAGGGCATTATGCCATGCAGATGGGCAGAGCTCTAAAGTAACAATCAACCTTGTAATCATAATTTCAACAATATAAAAATAACAGTAAATGGATCTATAAGAATATATTACATCTGACGAATAACAGGGTCAGTGGGTGGGGGTGGTACAGCAGTAGTGGTAGAATAAGAGACAAGAAGGAGAAATGAATGAAACAGGAAAAGTTGAAGCACCTCACACCAGATAACCGAACTGTACTGCATACATTACAGATCACATCTAGTGTCACAATATGAAAAATGGGCTGTTTTTGTTCTCAGATGATTCCCAAAAACTAGGAAATCAATGCAATTTAAAATGTAATTGTATAGTAATAAACTGTAACAGTCCTCAACACATTGTAATTTGTGCTGCATTTCAAACTATAATTGCAGTTTCCTGTGTTTTGTTCAACCTCAGCCAAACACATATTTCAGTTCAAACTTGTTTTTTCTGATCAAACCTGTTATTTGAACTGACGTCAGGATATCAGACAGCTCTGTGCAGGTATGATATTTCAAGTGAATTTTTCACTCATTTGTGATTACAGTAACCATATGAAGGCTTCTTTAGGACAGTTTCATGGCAATACTGCTTGAAATTCAGATATTCAAATATAAGTGTACTGATGCACTGCAGCTTGAATTCAATCTAAGAGAATAATTGTATTGCTTGATGCCACAGACCTGTTTCTCATTCATCTATTAAAGGCTACAGGAGTTTGTCTGATTACTCAAGTGTTTACCAGCTCAGGCTGATTCCCTTCATACTATCCATTCACATATCCATTTTAATTAATACTTCACTACAATTAGATTTGTGATCAGCGTCACAGAAGGCTCAGGTGGAAACACAACAGCACCACAGTGTAACAAACACACACTTACAATGACTGTGGAACCCATGAGACTTTATTTCTGAATATTTTCCATGAGGGTGCCCAGAGCAAAACATGAAAACATAATGGAGGTCAGAGGACCTCTTCTCACTCTACCAAAATAGACCTGCTCTCTCTGTGTTCCACAGTGAAACTATGAGATTGCATCCAGTTGACTGCAGAGAACTCTAGAGTATGGAGGACAGACACAGGTTTTGGTTGGACCGTATAAAGACAACAGAATACAAACAGTAACTGAATGGGTCCACTGAACATCTCATATGGATTTATCTGTGTCTCAGTCACCACTCTACAGACCTGAACATGTGCTCATTGTGAGAAAGCAGAAACTAACACAGGATCTTTTCATATCTGAAAGTTTAGTGTGAAAACCAAGGTGTTTAAAGGGTACATATCATGCAAAATGCATTTTTTAAAATGTTTTTCCAAAACAAATATGTTGTCTGTGTAAGACCCTTAAATTAAAAAGAAGAAAATGTTTGGGATTTTCTATGCTTCCTACATCACATGCATAGATCATTTGAATACCTCACCCCATCCCACCCACCAGCTCAGCTAACCCCATCTACTGGTCACAGACACCTCTGCTCAGACTCACAGATCCTCCATTATTCTCTATTGTATCCCAGTGTGCGTCCAGTGCATTGGGGTCTGAGCCCTGGTCAATGTGTCTGTGTAGAGGTCTGCTGTTGGTCTGATGCGGGTTGACGGGGTGGGCTAGTCCATGGGTGGCATCGTGACCATGGCTCGTCTGACCGGCCCCGGTCCAGATGAACCGGACCCAAATGCGCTTCAGGGCATTTAACAGACTTGGACCTGAAGGCACCAGGGCTGTAAAGCTCAGCACTCTGTCCAGTTTGATTTTCTCCAGCTGATTTTATTTAATCTGTGTCTTTGTCTCTTTTTTTCTGCCTCAACTTTTTCAGGTTCCATTTCTATCTCTACTCGGTAGAATGTGGAAGAGAGGGGCAGAGTCAGCTGTGGCTCATTTGCATAAAAGCATGAGGTTTTAAAACGGTCTGTTACTCGCAGTTGAAGAGGCTGCTGTATCTCTTCATCAATGTGGTATTTTAACCAAAGCCTGTGTTCACTTGTAGAAAATGGCCATGATATGTCTACCTTAAGGGTTAAAGGTGTCATTCCACTGAAAAACACTTTTCCACGCGCCTTTTGGAATCTGATGGGTCACCCCGAGGTACCAACACATGCTGCGTTTGCTGCTTGGTGTGTCACCTCCACTGGCTGTATTTCCCATTCATAGAAAACAACACAGAGAAACGAGACATTCAGAAAAAGTCTGTCTATTACACATCACCAGGATATTGGTGTCACCCATGTGGGGTTAAGCCTGTCCCCTATTGCAGTGAATCTGAGGTAGCATTAGCATCTAGATGCACTACAGTTGCTGTACAAACTTGAAAAAAGTGGTGTCCCAGTCTCTGGTACTGACCACGGCCCAGCCCCCACATGCCCCTCATCGGGCCTGGCTTTCCCCCTGGGATTATCTGCTCACTGCTTCAGTGTGTATTCTCATGGTTGTGTTTCAGTGCCTTTTGGACTTTGTAAAACAGAGACTTTGCATATTGCTTTTCTAATGGTGTGTTGAACTTAAAAAAGGCTCTTTAAATATTAAGTGTGCATTCTGTGAGCTCTGTCTGGATCCATATCACATTCATTACAGTTTAGGTCTTAAAGTGTTAAAGGTGAACTTGGGGGTCTTTAAGGGTTAATGTGGCTCATTTTGGACTTCCATTTGTTTTTCTTCTTTCTTATTTATTGTTGGCTATGTAAACTGCAGGTTGTTGCCATGGCTGTAATTTAGTTTCGAATCAAAGTGAATTTAAAGTAAAATTACCTGTGTCAGTATGATTTAACACAGATCATAAAGGGCTGGGGGCAAAGAGTGGACGGTCCAAAGTGTTTCTGTCTGGTCTATTTGATTCTAAAGGGACGGTAGGTGGACTACGACTTTAACACTGGAAATGTTCCAAAGCTATGTTTACATGCATTGATGTGACTGCAGTAATTGAATCTCTTTCACACAAAGTTATTGATGAAGAGGAAGGTAGAGGTAATACATCTTCCACACACATATACACATATACTCTATTAGAATGTCTGCAATTAGAGCCAAGGTGAACAATCAGGACACAACACACACATTTGTCTCCAAGGAGGAAACTAATGAGGACAATCACTGATACATGCACAACACAGTTTGACTTTTGTTCTTCTCCAAAATGTAATTTTGGCTAACTTTTTACTCACATAGAGCTGTGATTCTTAACAAAACAACAAAACAGGTTTTCCTGTTGGGGTAGACTTAGGCTCAATCTTATTTCACCCCTTCCCCCTTCCCCTCTGTTTTGCGTGTCCACGTGTAGGGGCAGGTGTGTCTGAATTCATGTTAAGGCAGAGGGGTAGGGGAAAGGGCTTTATACCACTTCAAATGGAGATTTTCCAGAGGCAGACTTCAAACAGAGGGGTACAAGAAATTTCGCAGAATACAATGTGAATGCTTTTAAAAATGGCGACATCTATGAAAGAAAGACACAAATGTAGGATTTTCACTGTAATTAACTGTTTTTAATTTTTGTTTAAGCACATGAAAAAAAAACACCTATTTACATAAACATGTAGTAATCAGTCGATGCATAGCACTTATCTAATTCAACGCAGATATTAGTAAAAAAAAAATATAGCGGCATATCTCAAGTGAATGTGAGAACTAGCAGCAGACATGTTTGTTTACTTCTGGTTAAAGCTGTCATTTTTGGTTACGTAACAGCTGTCGGGGCGAACTGATGATGTAGGTGAGTGTTGAAGGTGCTTCCCAATTCATACGGGTTGCTTTTCAAGCCCTATCCCTTATAGCTCTGTTTGAAGGGGTAAGGGGTGAAATGGGATTTAGACTTAATCAACCAATCAATCAAAAGAATGGCATCAGTTACTTCAGTAAATCAGAGGTAGAGGGCTCTGAGTATTTATCATTCAGGTAAGTGAGGATGGTGTGCCTCATTGTGTTTACCAGCACTTCCTCATCTTCCTGAGGAGCAAGGAGCTTGCTGTTGAAGAGGTGCAGCATGGGTCGTACATAAGAAAGGGTGATGTACCCCTCCCCAGACAGCAACTCCTGGAGAGGACTTTGGTTAGTTCCCTCTCTTGTTCAACCACACGTTCCACCATTTGGAGATGAGAACCCCACCGCATTGGTGACTCTGTCATTAGATGGTGGGATGGCAAATTAATTTCAACCTGTGCTCCGGCCAGACCTTCCTCCGTTTCCAGCTGTAGGAAAATGCAGCCACGTTTTTCTTGCAAATATTAATGGCCCATGTGATCTTGGAGTTTTGCATACCATGGCCTGTAAACACAGAAAAAGCACACATTAAATTGTGTTTAACTGTAGATAATTCCATGAATTCTCGTGTTTTGTACTGTAGTACATTTTATATTTGTGTATTTGATTTAACTTAGTATTTCTAGAAAAAAAGCTGATCCAAAATAATGTGCTATTTTAATTTGTTACAACCTTTAAAACACTCACCCAAATACCTCACTCACTGGCAACACACACAAACAAAAACTCACCGATCGCCAAATGCAGCCTGTGCCCAAAACACTGCATCGTCAGCCACTGCTTGATCTGCACAGCACTGACAATGTTGGCTCCGTTGTCGGTGGTTATAGCCACAGGAATTGGATTCAACATTCATGTCATCGTCACATCACAGAGGGCCTCCGCAATGTTTTCTCCAGTGTGGTCTTGCGGGAAACAGGTTGTCTGTAAGCAAGCACTTTTAATCTCCCACTCGATGATGTAATGAATTGTTTCACACATGTACGACTCACACATCCTGCTGCTCCACATGACTGTAGTCAGGTCATAGTGGATGACTTTTGCCGAATCAGCTGCAAGGTGCTCTCTCTCTCTTGTGTACATTCAGGGAAGTTCCTGTCTAGCAAAAAAGTGGCGACTAGGAAGTTTGTACTTAGGGTCAAGCACGTTTAGCATTTGAACGAAGCTCAGTTGCTCAACAACTGCTATGGGCGTCATGTCTTTAGCAATGTGAAAGGCAATGGACTCTGTGATGCTGAATCACCTTGCACTTTTTTTCGTGATAAAGATGTTATGTTCTGTTGTGTGTTTTTGGAAGTGGTGGTGGGTTTACCCGGAAGCCGCAGCCTGGCACACTCATCATATAAGAGTTTGTGGTACTAGATGATTTGGTTGAAACATTTTTTGGCACTCTCTGCAAAACACCTCTTTCTGCTCCTCATCTGATGGTTTAAACCCAAAATATTGCAATACAATCGAGCCTTCGGTACCAATTCTGCCACGCAGGCTTCTGTGGGCGCCGCCATGTTGTTATCAACACACACACGCCGCTTCTGCACTAAGGGAAGGGGAACCAATGCCTTTGGGGGAACAAGGAAGAAGGAGGCAGGCAGACAGTTCCACAGCACAGTGAAGGAACAAAAGTGGTGAAACCTTAATTATTGAGAGTATTACCTCAAGATATTCGATATGCCAAATTCTTTCTCGATTTCATAAAACATCTCGAGATATTGCAAATCTCGATACATCACCCAGCCTTATGAGTGTGTTATCCATTTGACAGGTCGACTTAAAATGACATGATGAGTGAGCTACGGCAAAAGGAGTTTATACAGAACTGCAGGCTGGTGGTAATCGTCAAGGGTTTTTTAACACCATATTTAGCAGCAGAATTTACTGGAATATGGATTATTTTTTCTGTATGATGGTTTAAAATGAGCTTTTAACATAACATGACCTGGCAATTTAAAAAAATGACAGAAGTACCGCAGTTTGTATGGCTGTGTGTGTGAGCCGACAAAGCAAGTGTTTTCTTTTCTCAGAGACTAACTTCAAGCAGTTAATGAGGCTCACTGACTGGTCAAGATTTTTTAATGCATTTCGTCATCCTTAATCCACATCTAGTCTTGTGATTTCCTCTTCTGCTGAGGAGGTTTTGGAGCTTTTTGTTAGTGACGTTACCATAGCAACTGACACAATAAAATAACATCATCGAACGGTTCCATTTCTGTATGGAGACACATGCCTGAGAGGACCGGGCTAACTCGTGGGCTGGTCAAAAGTAGTTCCCCCAAAAATGTCCTGGAAGTTCCAATCGTGGAAACACGCCTGTAACGTGTCACATTATTTCCTGAGTAATGGTAGTGGCGATACAGCTATGGATAAAGTATAACTCTGTTACTCAAAATGTGGCTGCGTTAGTAATGCCGTTATACTCTAACACTGTTATTACGAGCACCAGTGATGGGTAGGTGAGGCCTAATGAAGTGTTTCGACACTTTGCCAAACTGTATTAATACTGTGTCACTGAATACTAATCCCTGTTGGACATTAAAAATCCCTCAGGTAACGTAGGTGCCAGATTCAACTGACACTAATTTGACCTAGTAGAGTGTTTCCCAACCTTTTTGAGCCATGGCACATCTGATGATTTCTCATGGCTTCACACTGGTGGGGAAACACTGACCTAATTTATACAATAACATAATTGAAGTCATTGTATTTTATATTGTGTTTCATATTTTCATTTGAATTCAAAATATCTCATATTTTTAGATACAGTTGATAAATAATGTGAACATGTATCATAAAGTGAAAATATATGTGAATATGTAGTGAATGAAGATGCTTGTGGACTGGGATTGTTTTTAACAATTTTCTTATAAAAAAAAAAAGGTTTTTCCAATATTTTGATATATAGTCTGTTGTGCTTATTTGATTCAACTACTCCCCCTCACATATTTCACTTGCAGAAAATAATCTGAATATTAAACTAAGTCACTTTGAATTCACTGGATCAAGTAGAAACGGTTTTAATTTCCTTATTTTCATCCTTTTTCTCTCAAATACCTTAGTTTCTGATATGAAATTCTAAACATTTTTGGCTGCTTCATAATTCCTGATGAATTTGACAATGAGCCACAAAAGATCAGAGATTCCTTTGGCAGATTCACCCCGTTGTGCTTCCTTAAATACAGTTTGGCATCGGAGTCCGTTCCAAACAATTGCTCTATCAGTCATGTGAGATTCTTGAGTGATACCAATACGAGTTTTGCTCTATGAGCTCGTCGAATACGCCAACGCATTGGTGTCGCTGGACTCATCACTACTTATTATTGGACTTTATTTTGACCAGTTAAGTTAGTTTACAGCATCAGACTTTTTGTTTTGTATGAATAATTTTGTTTGTTGTTTAGAGCACTCCCCTATCCTCTTTAAGTTGTTAAAATAAATATATTGAATCGTGGTCGATTTTCATGCTTTTGTACGTTTTGTAGTTGGGAGGTCAGTTGTAGGAACTTTTATGTGCGTCCTGGTACACCCCTAGGCCGGGACGTAACAGTTAACTCAGCCAATCATATCAACTGTCTTGTGAACATTGTAATGGAATGAAATAGTTTGATCATGACCCTGTAAGGTTTTGTAATTGAAAAGTGTCAAGTGTTAAGTCAAAGTGATGATTCAGAGGTAAGAAGCAGGAACTCATCCATGTGCCGGGAGGACATTCCAGTGACTTCCTGCCAGAACTAATCTTCATTCATCCTCTAATGCAGCACTGTCAAACTCATTTTAGATCAGGGCCAATAGTGCAGCAGTAATAGGCAATTCACGAACAAATCCTTCAAAAGAATCGATTCATTTAAGTCAACGAGTTCAATCGATTTTCAAATGCAGCTGAATTGATTCAGCAGCATTTTGCTAATATCAAGTTTATTATTACATAAACTGATTTTAAGATGGCATGTGGTACACATAGAGACTGAGGCAGAAAAGGAACAAAGACACATGTACTGACACTGCAAAGCCTGGGAGCACACTGGGACGGATCAGACAGATGGAACTGCTGTTTGTCAAGTGGATGGACACAGGAGAAGTGTCACTGTGTCCCAGCATCCACCAGGCCTTCAAGGCAGATGCTGTCATGACAAATGTGTGTGACAACCCAACTGGACAGCAGAAAAAAGGGTGGGGGCACCTGAGTGTGTGCTAGACTATAACAAAAACTAGGACCAATGTGTCTGCAGTTCAGCAGCAGTTTCTACCAACAATCAATAACCAGGTGACTGCGTGAGGTTGTCAATTTATCAGGTTCTGTTTATATGTTCTAGTTCTGTGGTCTGGATGAACATCAACCACCAAGTGGGCAGGACATTCACTAGAGGAGATTAGGATGGGTTACATGAACTACACTGGAAATTTTGGCTTTTGGAATCAACTGTGAGTCAAAATCAACTCAATTTTAGTGCACATGCATGACCAACGTATATACTCCAGAGCTGAGTAAACAATTTTTTTGTTTACGTTGAACCCCATTTTCTTAATTAATATTGTATTCTTCAGGTGTTCAACTTCTAATCTGATATAGAGTATATGTAGCACTAAAATGTAGTTCATTCAAATATTAACTCACATCCAGTCTTATGAGGAACAACTCAAAATGTATTTAATTCAACCCATTTTTAAGGCTCACATTATTATTAAAGAGAAATACTGCTGCACAATATACTGATTGGAACACTGTGTTTATACATGTTGAGTTACACTATTGAAACCTTAAAGGTGGTTCAATTGTAAAATAAAAACTGTCAGTAATATCATGTGGCATGGGTGAGCTTTGGACAGGAAGTTAGCCCAGTGCAATGCACCAGCCCAGTTCATGCTTTTGTTTTGACAATAACTGAAAAAGTCATTGTTTGACATATTACCTTCACTTATGGTGCCTTTATTAAACAGCCAGTAAACATCATTATACACATATGTCCATTAGGGGTGGCATGGTTCACAAAAGTTGTGGTGCGGTATACATTGCGAGTATTTTATCTTAGATAGGCTAACTCTCTTAAATACATAATAATCCTCTACCTATCCCTGAAGGGACACATGACACAGCACCTGACTGAACATTCCTGTCGGTTCTTAAAGAGTGCGTGTTATCAAGACAGCGAAAGGTCCGTCTTCCAGCAGTGAAGTCTTGCGGAATGATATTTCATAAGAGTTACAATGCTCCTACCTAGAACAACCATCAATGGAAACATGTACAAAGCACAAATATAATATCGCTATTGTTTTGGAAGAAGTGTAATGGAAACACAATGCTATGGTCTGATCATGACCGGCCAAATTCTGTAAATGGGACAGGATCAGTAAATGGTGGTGTCAAGTTAGTAGTTTGCATCCAGTTTGCATTCCATTTTTTGGAAACGGGTGTTTTATTTGTGAAAATAACTGGAAATGTGTTGCTCACTATGGCTTGCTAGCGATTTGCTGAATTCCTCTGGACAAAATTGTAAATAGGTAGTATTTAGACAACTGAATGTCATTTGGGCATCTAAAGAGGTACTTTCCTCACCTGATTTTTAAAAAATCAATAGGCTGATGTATTTAAAGTGAAATCACCTTCACCCTGTCAATTTTTGCTCGGATAAGCGCGCAATGCATTGTGGGTTATCATGTAGTACGGTACAGTGTAAAGCTTTGCATACTGTCCAATTGCTGAATAGGCAGTACAGAGTATGGAAGTATGTAGTATGCAGTTTCGAACACAGCCCTAGTGAACGGTTCAGGTTTCAATTCAGTTTGTGTCTTCCCGGAACCAGAAGACAAGAGTATTAAAAAAAAAAAAAAAAAAAAAAAAAAAGTTGTCTATAAGTCATAATGTTTAAAATGTTCTGTCCTATGGTCTGATTTTTAACTGGTGTACTCTGCTGATTAGGCTGATTGAGTAATCTGTTCACTGCCAACATGAATGTGTCACAAACCAGTTCTCTGTGCAGGTGATTCACAACACTAATATGAGTCACTTCATTAACCAGTAGTTCATTTACTCAACATGCTGTGACTCACTCAGCTCTCTGTGTGCAGGTTCCTGAGTCAATGAATGTGCAGTTTGTTCACTCAGGGTGTCCTAAATCACTCTGTTATGGACACAAAGAAGGCATCACATAGAATAGAATAGACTTTTCCCACTACAGTTTAAGATGTATGCTGACAATGAGCTTCGCCTGTTTGAAAGACCAGCAGCCACCACTGACTCCTGTTGACTTATATTAGACCATGTTTCCGGTGACAGGCAGCTCTTGATTATGGTTGAGGAGCTACACACTATTCTACAAATTCTCATGAACTTTACCAGGATGATATGAGCCAAAACACACATTCCAAGCTTTAAAATGTTATTCCATCACTAGTGGGTGGTGCCACAGCGGCTCCACCCACAGTCTTTTATACAGCCTATGGCACACGCTGACCAGTCTGTTTGTCAGGTACTAACTGTGCTTCATTGGGAACAGCTCTAAGCGGTCCTCGATCATTAAACATGTATTGATCTGTCTGTTCATTTATGTCAGGACATGCTTAATGTCTCTGGTGTGCATTTCAATGCACATGTACAGGCACTACAAGCATGTGCAACCTCCGCATGTTTGTTTTTAACACAGACTGAAATATTTATTTTTATTTTCCATTCATGCATCTAAATCATCTGTTCTTTGTCTCCTGTTCAACAGTGAAGCATGACTTTGCACTGAACAAGTCTAATCTGAGTGTGGATATAATAATACTAATAACATTACAAACTCTTCACACATTGGCACAGACATAGATTCAGAAATAGAACTGTAGCTCTTGTGTGAACAGGTAAATACTGGGGTCCTGTGGACAGCCTTGAGTCTAGAACCCACAAGAAAATATCTGTAATTCAGCCAGGCTTTAGGACTGTGCACCATTCATTGATCCATACAGTTTTAATGAGGATGTTTTCAGCTTTAAACTTCTGTGTGTGTGTGTGTGTGTGTGTGTGTGTGTGTGTGTGTGTGTGTGTGTGTGTGTGTGTGTGTGTGTGTGTGTGTAGTCATTAGTGCCAGTGTTAATTGCTGGTAAAGATTATAATGAAGTGGTGAGTGTGTGTAGGGGTGCATATAGACTCCATCGTTTTGCTGTCGTTAGCACTGAGTACTAATTGCTGGTATTGCGCATAATAAAGTACCCATGGTGTTCAGTATGTGTATGCATGTGTGTTTGTGTGCACAACTCCATCAGTCACTGTCCTGTCATTAGCGCTTGTGCTAATTGCTAGCAGACAGTGTAATTGAGTGGTCCCCCAGGGCAACTCGACAACCTGACGCTTCAATACAGCCAACTCTAATTCTGTGTGTGTGTGTGTGTGTGTGTGCTGATTGGATGATTAATGACAGACACGAGTGAATGATGTTTGCATTTGAGTTGTGCGACAGAGACACACTATCGCTAATGTACATGAGGACAGAAGAATTAATGACAGCTCTGTGTGTGTGTCTGTGTGTCCTTACAATGGTATGAGTAAACACTCTCCACAGAAGTTTCGTCCTGTCCTCTCAATCAGGCCTAATTTGAGGTTAACAAAGGAGGTCAATGAGAAGATGCCTGAGCACTGCAGTGGGTTCTTACAATCACTTACCGTTTACAGTTTAACCCTTTCAAGTTGACACCTGCTCATTTCTATTAACCCATACAGACCCAGTGCTACTTTTGTACCTGTTCCCACTGATGTGTTTCTCTGTATTGAAGCTTTATTGTAATATTGTCCTTTGTAATTTTTTTTGTTAAAAATCTGGTTTTTTCATATATTTCATTCATTGATCATGTAAATCTTGATAAAAACTAAAGTAACTTAAATTCTATTTCATCCCTACTGACCTCTAGAGGGCGGTACTGAAAGCACTGAACAGACTAAAACTGACCATGTCACAAAGAATCCTGACTACTAATGTCACCGAGATGACCCAGATCAATGGAGAGTCCCCACAAGGATATTATACAATCTGGTGACATGGTTAGTGAAGCACAGGTAGTTTCTAAAGGAACCCCTCTCACAGCTGCCCGCGAAGTGAAGGTACTGCTAACTGAATGGGTCATAATATCACGTAATAGAAGACAACCATGATCACGTTTGCTGCCTTCATCACCCCGGGTCCAAACACATGAAAAAAGTAGAATTGCACCCAAAGAGTGCAGACTCTGCCAATATTCACGTCATCTGGCTGTGTTTTGTTACGCTCATGCAACCATCAGGTTTTCTTCAAAATGAAGGACCCAATCAGTGTCACAGGGTGGGACTACCCAGCGGCATTGTGGCTGGTGTGACATAAAGCAGAAGCGACAGCAGTGTAGTCTTTTCAGATACACAACAATGGCAGCGTGCGTTAGGTATCTGGGGGTCCATATAGAATTGTCTATTTCTACTGTTTTATCTACCGCATGTTCATTCCTTAAAAGATGAACAGAAGACGGCTTTGGAAGTGTTTGTTAATGGAAAAGACGTTTTCACTCTTTGTCCGACCGAGTTTGGCAATAGTTTTATCTATCAAATGGCTCCACTGGTGGCGAAAGAAATAGGACAAGTGCAGAAGCCCATGTTTATTGTGGTACCCCCCCTGGTTGTGTTGGTAGAGGACCAAGTCAAAGAGGCTGGTAAACTTGGGCTGACAGTAATGGAACTGGGAGGAAGAAATGACAATGACATCCGCAACAGATGTTGCCAGCTAGTCTTCAGTAGCCCCGAGTCAGTCAAAATGACAGACAGATTCTTCACCTAATCACATGCAAGGATTTTAGATAAGGCCCCTCCTTTCAAAATGGATCGGTTGTGGAAGATGGTATCGTGAGACAGTTAGGTGAGATAAGCCCCACCAAATGAGCGCCTGGTTTTGCTTTCACTACCGTGAGTGCAGGTCTGCCCCAACGAACCGAATGAAACTCACATGTGTGCCACAGCCAGTTGACGCTGGTCCAAAAAAGAGCTGATGCATATTGGAGATGGCCCCAACTCTGCTATGTTTTACTTCAACAACACCTCGGTAAGCTTTGTGTCCACCTTTATCTACCTTGGATCCACAGTCTCTAGGACAGGTTACTTGAAAGATTGACCAAAGATGTAGACTGAAGCAGTGGCCTCCATGCAGTCCTTATGGAGGTCTCTATGGAAGCACGGAAACATACCATTAAACACCAAACTTCACATGTACAACTCCTCAATGATATCAATCCTCCAGTATAGAATACAATAGAATAGAATAGACTTTATTGCACTTAACAGTGGGGCCGATCTGCACCACGATAAAGGATTTGAGACCTGGCCCCTTAACAGACCCAGGCAGTAAGACTGGATAGTCTGAACAGAAGGTGTCTCTGGAATATCCTTGACGTGCGTTGAAAGAGCCCAACAGTCACCTGCCTCCCATCTTGCAGTCATATGGCAAGTCTTATGATTCGGCCAGGACGTCAACCACCAGTCTGCTGGCTGGAAGCAGCCAAGGGGGGGCACCCCACACCTGCTGGCTGGGTTGATGTTCGACCTGGGGTTGTGCAACATCCCCTTGGCCCAAGCCCAATAACTAGCAAACAACCACCCAAGTTAGAGGAAAGTGGTGGAACTGGTGGGCTGTACGCACATTGTGCAAGAGGATTGAGTGAGTGAGTGAGTGAGTGAGTGAGTGAGTGAGTGAGTGAGTGAGTGAGTGAGTGAGTAAGTGAGTGCCAGTATCAACATTTCCTGGAAATTTCAGCCATATGCATTCATAACTTTTTGAATTTTCTTGCCAGTCAGACAAGCAGATAAAAAAAACCTGGTCCTTGGCATAGTAACTAACAGAATAGTTAATTATTGATATGCTGACTTGTACCAGTTTCTGGGGGGAAAAAAGCATCTTATAGACTGGACCATCCAGTTTGTTTGTTTTCATCTCCACCAGCTCTGCACAGTCTTTACAGAAACTATGGCTCCACTACAGGACTCTACTGGGTCTACAGGATCCATGGCAGACTGGACACACACATCCTCTGCACATTTAGAGGCTGTTTCCAATGTAAGTGAAGATAAAATGCGCCAGCAGACAGTGAACCACAGGGAACTCAGCTGTGTTTCCTCCTGCAGTGCAACAAGTCACTTGGGCTGGAATACGACTCCCATGCAGAGCGTTTGGCTGCAGCAGGTGTAGTTACAGCCTGCATTCTATCAGTAGATGCTCTTAGTTTGGATGAATATTGTATGTTTCTCTGTTTGTTTTCCTCCTCAGTGACAATAAGATGACTAAATGTACTTTGTGCTCTGTCTCGCAGAAGTGGTAGAGTTTGACAGAACCATACAGTCCCACACCAAAGGAAATGTCACATAGAGTTGTCTTTTTCCAACCCAGTCTCGTATCAAAATGTGAAACAGCTATATTTGTCCAAGTACAAAACACATTTGTGTCATAGTTAGAGCCTGCAAATTGTAAAATGTTCACTTTTTTTGCCTGTGTTTGAGTTACATGACTTTCATGTCATTTTATGTATTTATTCAATTACAGGACCGTGTGCATTGGCAATAGTTACAGAGAACAAGATGCACTAGATTGAGCAGGGACATTTCTCTCATTTTTAGTGAAAAAAAGAACTCCCAAACAATATTTTAAATTAATTTGTGCTTAAAAAGTCAATTTTAATTTTCTATTCAAGGGTTTTCTAGAGGCAATCCCGATCTTTCCAACGGTACCAAACATGATAGGAAAATGCCGTGTTTTGAGCTGATTTTTCTTTGTTTTAGTGTTTTGTTTACAGTCTTAATTACTGTCAGTCAGTTGTTGTCCTTCTTAAGAGGCATGATTTGAAGCACCTATGGTAAGAATTTCACAAAAACTGTGTTCAGGAGTAATTTTACTTGGATATATATACATATTTTTTTAAATGCATAATTATGAGATTAAAAGTAAAAATTGTGAGATAGTCTTAATAAGATAAGGTCTAAAATATGAGATAAGGAATGCAGAATTATGAGAAAAAGAGTTGAAATTCTAAGACAAGATCAAAATTATGAGATAACTATGAGATTGAAAAAAAAGCCAGAATTATGATATATAACGCTTCAGTTTCTTGCCTCCACTGATTTTCCCTCTGAAGTGACTTATTTTTCTTACTGTCACATCTGTTTAGTTTGAAAACATAACAAGTCTATTCTGAGAATGTAAGGAGTATAAAGTACAAATATATATGAACAAATGTAGGGAGTAAAAGTCAAAAGTTGGCAGAAAACTAAATACAGTGGTACCTGATTTTGTACCGTTTAATGTTTCGTAAATAGAGTTGCATTTTACATGTAAAAGGCCTAATTCGTTCCAAGGCCCTCCAATACTTGGTTTTAAGTGCCCTAAAAAGTAAATTCCACTCATCAAGGGGAAATAATTCCCCCTGAAAATGGGACACCACTCGCCAAGTGAACGTAACAAACATGCTCACGTCACACGCTGACAAGTCTACCCCGCCAAATATGAAACCACCCCTCCGCGAGACTGACAGCAGCTGACTACTATTTACACGGAGGACAAATGCCGGTCCCAGCTGTGTTACCTGTTGTGTTGGTTCTGTTTATTTACCTTCGGGATGCGCAGAGAAGAAATGCGGCAAACAGAAGACGCATTCGCCGTCTACTTTGCCTTTCAGTCTTGTCTCAGGTATGTTGATTTATTTAAATATTTTGATGTATTTTTTCTTCAATAGTTGGTGATTTATAACATTAACGTTAGCATTACCGCTAGCTTGACAAGGTAACATTACCGGTCATAGCCTCTGTGCCAAAATATACTTACAACGAAATTGTTCATCTCCAGTTCCTCCAGCTGGGGCCGCCATTTTTGTTGTCAGAAATCAGTCGGCTCGCTGAGCTCGCAGTGCATCATGGGTAATTTCATTTTCCACTCAAAACGAAGTCCGCAACCAACCTCACTACATTTTGAGGGTTGATTTTAAGGGCAAAATCGCACTCCCACTTGCTCCCCTAGGTAATGGGACACCCTACCCCTACACATGAACGCGCAAAATCTAGGGTTAGGGGAAATTTTAGGGTTAGGGGGAGAAATGGGACAGGGCCTAAATCCTGCTTCAGGTAGTCCAGTTTGTTTTCCAGTGAGTGTACGTTGGCAAGCAGGCCTGATGAAGTGGCAGTCGGAATGGTTAGCTCTTAGCTTAGGTGTAAATCCACCACGACAGCCGCATTTCTGTCTCCTCCTGCGCTGCCTGGGACTTTTCAGGAGGTGGCCTCTGTGGGGGGGGGCTCCGCTGAAGGACGCTGGAGCAGACCGAGGTCACATCCGGTCCACGTCTCCGGGCTTGTGGAATCCAAGTTTTTAACAATTTTCCTTAAGCTGATGATAGTCTGTCGGTCATATACTCTTTTGCACAGTTCGGCTGAACTTTTGATACTATGAGCGCTGGTCCAGGTGGTGAAATTACCGTTAAAGTGGCTGTGTTACCGGGAGACACAGCCAAATGGTGCAGCTCCGTGATGAATGAGGGTCAAAGAGTAACAAAAAGCATCATGGGTAGCTCCCTTAGAGCCAATGGGATGCTATGTACAGTACGTATGTGACATATTTTCATAAATTACATAGTTATGTATAGTAATGTACTGTATTTATCGGAGGTTTCTTTTCGTAAATAGACCTTTCTTTCGTATTCAGAGACAAATAATTGAGGTAAAGGTTTTTCGTAACTTGGATTTTTCATTAGCTAGGGCTTTCATAAGTAGTAGTAAATCCATACAATTTTTTTATATTCTACTTAACTACAGAAACAAAGTAGTTCTACTTTACTTCCCACCTCTGTAGAAGGTTCAATACTTTAACAAAGAACATAAAAGCTGTAAACTGAAAATCATGCCACAGAAAGTATCCATCCCACAAGGCCAAACAAATAGCATACAAGGATTCAAATAAAAAACCCACGATGTTTTATCGACAAGAGAGAGTCAGCGAGAATGAAGATGGTAAATATGATGAAAAAAGACATTACATCATAAAATCAGAGCTAAACAGAAGGAATAAAACAACAGAAGACCAAATCCCACAAGACAACAAAAGGAATGACACAACTGGCAGAAAAAGTATAAAACAGAATAAAGATGATGAAATCACACTAAAGCAGAACTATAAAAATGAGTTTGAAAGAAAGCTGCAGCATTGGGTCATGATGGTTTATCATTTCTGTTAAATATCTGCCAGCCACATTTAAATATGCTTTACAAATGACCAGGGAAAACTGCCGATTCAAACAAACTAAACAGGAAGGAAACGGACTAAAGCCAGAGTCAGGGAAATGATATTTCATCGTTTGAAAAGAAGTAAATGCAAAATACACTGGTATACAAATAAAATGCTCCTGGAATAAAACTAAGTGATAAAGAAAACTCAAGGCTTTAATGCTGGTTGGCTCAAGTTTCCAAGATAAGTCTGAGGTCAAAATTTTAAATTCTTAGAATGAACAAGAGCATAGGTTTTTCTCCAAAGGAATATTGTTGTCAGATCTACTTCAAAACTCTGTCTCCACATTATGATCCATTCACTTTTACAAGTTGTTTCTAGTGGAATATTTAGTAATCCATTATATACATGTACATAAACCACAATATATGTGGAATAACACACCATAATCTATATTAATAACATGAGCTAAACCAGGGCTGTCGTTAGGCATAGGCAGACTAGGCGATCACCAAGTCCCACAGAATTAAAATAATAAGCTACCGTATTTTCTGGACTGTAAGGCACACTGAAAAGACTTAAAGCTGTCATTCCATTCATTAATATTACTGTGTTCTCCATTGTTCTCGAATACATTGTGTGTTGGTTCTATTTTTTTTTAAAAAAACATCCAGATTGTTTTGTTTCCAGCTGTTTTTTCATGGTAGAAAAATGACTTGAGGTTGAACAATAGAGTTTACCGATACTTCCTCATACATGTCCATGACACGGTTACAAGGCGTCTCTGATTGGCTCAGAATGTGTGAACGAACACTCCCCCATCCCCTCTCGCTGTGTATGTATTTACCTTTACCCAAGTAACATCCAGCTAGGTTTCGTGCCGTTGCTTGTTCTAAACACGTGCAGGGAAAAAAAACAGGCTTTATTTCCACAGAGAGCAAATGAACCAGTTTGATCCGAAATTTGTTTCCAGTTTGTGCAGCAGCTACTGTGGCTCCGTCTTCTCTTGTAGATGCTAATGCTAATGCTACTTCAGATTCGCTGCCGGGGATGGGTTTAACCCCACATGGGTGACGCTAAAGTCCATAATTTTGACCTTTTATCAGATAATTTTCACATAATTTTGACTTTTTGTTGCATAATTTTGATGTTTTTCACATAATTTGGGGGATTTATTGCAAAATTGTGACTTTTTATCACATAATTTTGGCTTTTTTTTGCATAATTTGGGGGTTTTATTGCATAATTTATAATTTTTATTGTATAATTTAGACTTCTTATCACATAATTTTTGAGTTCAGTAGTTGTCTATTTTTTCAAACAGTTTAATTCAGTAGTAGTCTATATCTGCAGTAAACTGGAGCCTTTATTGAAAAATACAGTGATTCCACCCATCACATAATGAGCGGGTATTATCTTTATCTATTATCTTTTTAAAATGTTTTTAATTTTATGGATGTGTCACCCGTGGCCGTAGGCCGGGCCGTCTCTCTCTCTTGTGTAGTATTAATTTCTGTTGGGGAGCGGTCACACCAATCACATACACGGAGGTTGTAATATATCATATATAATTTATTGTAAACGAGACAAGGTGAAAAAAAACAGTGCAATGGTTAAAAGAACTATGAAGGGTCCGGACAGGAGGCGTTTGTGTTGTCTTCACCCCCCCGTGGTTTTCCGGCGGCTGTCACTCCGCTCTAAGGAAACAGATTTTAACATAGAATAGCGCCGTCAATTTTTTTACAGTGGAAGAGACCCCTCTCATGCACACTCCGTACAATGACCCGGCACAGATAACCAAGATAAAACCACCGCAATCCAATAAAACACAACATGCACAAATAACACTCCACTGCACATTAAAAACAAACGCGGCCGAGGTCCACATGCATACATTTAGCCGTTCTCCGGGTCTCTGTCCGTCGGACGGCCTATATACAAATACCGATAGTAGACTAAGACAAAACACACATTCTCTACTAAGGAGTACAATTGGCGGCCGGAGGGCTAATTCCGGTGCGGTAAGCTAGGTGCAGGAGAGGTACTTAACTGGAGGAGGGGTGGAACGCGTCACCACCCCTCCGGTTTCCTCCAAGGCGTCCCTCTCGCAGCGTGGCGGGTCTCTCCGTGGTCGATACTCCGACTCTTAGTTACGGCCACCGTGTCCTCTCGGTGCTCCCGCTGTGTCTTTTCCCGTACTCTCTTTGTCTTGGCTCTTTTCCGCGCTGTGTCCGTCCCGTCTCTGGTCCGTGCTCTCTCTCTCGGCTCCGACTCCGGGTTCCTGGTTCCCCTCGCGTTCCCTCTGGCTCTGGCTCTGGCTCCGTCCGGCTCTCCGTCCGGCTCTCCGTCCGGCTCTCCGTCCGGCTCTCCGTCCGGCTCTCCGTCCGGCTCTCCGTCCGGCTCTGCGCCCCTCTGCGTCCCTCTGCCCGCTCTGCCCTCTCTGCCTCTCCTCTGCCTCCCTCTGCCCTGCGGTTTAAATACACCCCGGGTCCCCATCGCTAATCCCCTTCACCTGTGGCTCGGTCATCTCCACACGTGCAGGGCATTTGGGAGCAACTGCAATCTCCCCGGTGTGCCAACACGCATGCGCGCACACACATGCAGCCCACACCGCACATCTGCACCCCGTGACACTCCCCCAGACCAAAAGGTTCTAGTCCCGAGAACCATTCGTCTATCATCGGTACCTAGAAGGGCGATTACCTATGTTAGGCCTCTGAGAGCGCCTCGGTCCTGGCTCAGGTGGTTCCCCTAGGGTATAAGAACATTGGGTAGCCCGGTCCCCCCCCAGACCCGAGCTTTGCGCCGCCTGGACCACTCCCACCTCTACCACTCCTGGGCTCGCTTCCAGGAGGGAGACGTCTGGGCCCTCCTTCACACTCAGCGGATCAATGACGGAGACCGTCGCCAGCTTCTGGAGTCTATACAGGGTGACTGGATAAGGGTTAACATTCCGCACCCTCACCGGAACCCTCCCACCTTTTACCGTTACCAGGGCCCTTGACACTTCCACCCCCACATCTTTCCCAAAAGGCTCTACCAGGGCACACACACTCTTAAAGTCAGACGGGGCCGATACTCTAACCCACAGCAGGGCCTCACTCTGCGCCGGAACAGTCACTGCGTGGCGGCATGACACCCGAGCGGTGCCTTCCCACTGCTGCTTCGCCGTAGTCGCTTGTATCCGGCTGCAGTCTCTAAACACATTATCCCATTCTTTGCCAAAGTTGGGTACCTGGGCATTAGGGCAGAGTCCATCACAGTTCCTAAACAGTTGGTCCCAACAACCCCAGATCACATTCATCCCCATAAGTGCTTTACGTTCCCCCAAACAGTTGTCTTTAACAATCACAATCCCTCTTGCCGGTACTGTTATCCCCCCAATAATAAAATCTGCAACCATATACCCAACATACGGAATCTCCAGTCCGTTAGCTGCCCGTAAGGTCAACCATGGGAGGTCACCATACTTCTCCTGTTTGCCCTTAAAGAGCGCTTTACACAAACTTTCGCTAAATAGGGTGACCTGGGACCCAGTGTCCACAACACATTCAACAGCCACATCATCCACTTTGACCTCTACTATAGGGCAAGCTTTAGCAATGATGGCCTCCATTCCATGGTGGATAGGGTCGCATTTGGGGGGCCCAGCCACTTGACCCACAGTGGCTGGTACATCTAAAAACCCTGTTTTGGTTCTCTACGGGGCAATGACGCCATATAATGCAGATAATATCCAAAATATTTTATGTGGAGTATTCCTGGCGGTTTTATCTAATGTCAAGACTTCTCTTTTTGCCTCCCCATCTAAGAAACCCAATACGAAGTCTGCTTTTTGAGAGTCACTTATTGTTTGAAAGCTTAACATGGTTTCCATTTGTGTCTGCCAATCTCCCATCTTAACCTCTGACCCCGTTCCACCAAACCTCTGTAACCACGGCATCCCCATTACAAAAGGCATCATTGTAGCTTGCCCCACAGCAGGTCGTTCTTCCCCCTGCATGTTGACCGGTGCAACTTACTCAGACCCAACAGAAATCCTGCCGACAACGCCAAATTTATGTCACCCGTGGCCGTAGGCCGGGCCGTCTCTCTCTCTTGTGTAGTATTAATTTCTGTTGGGGAGCGGTCACACCAATCACATACACGGAGGTTGTAATATATCATATATAATTTATTGTAAACGAGACAAGGTGAAAAAAAACAGTGCAATGGTTAAAAGAACTATGAAGGGTCCGGACAGGAGGCGTTTGTGTTGTCTTCACCCCCCCGTGGTTTTCCGGCGGCTGTCACTCCGCTCTAAGGAAACAGATTTTAACATAGAATAGCGCCGTCAATTTTTTTACAGTGGAAGAGACCCCTCTCATGCACACTCCGTACAATGACCCGGCACAGATAACCAAGATAAAACCACCGCAATCCAATAAAACACAACATGCACAAATAACACTCCACTGCACATTAAAAACAAACGCGGCCGAGGTCCACATGCATACATTTAGCCGTTCTCCGGGTCTCTGTCCGTCGGACGGCCTATATACAAATACCGATAGTAGACTAAGACAAAACACACATTCTCTACTAAGGAGTACAATTGGCGGCCGGAGGGCTAATTCCGGTGCGGTAAGCTAGGTGCAGGAGAGGTACTTAACTGGAGGAGGGGTGGAACGCGTCACCACCCCTCCGGTTTCCTCCAAGGCGTCCCTCTCGCAGCGTGGCGGGTCTCTCCGTGGTCGATACTCCGACTCTTAGTTACGGCCACCGTGTCCTCTCGGTGCTCCCGCTGTGTCTTTTCCCGTACTCTCTTTGTCTTGGCTCTTTTCCGCGCTGTGTCCGTCCCGTCTCTGGTCCGTGCTCTCTCTCTCGGCTCCGACTCCGGGTTCCTGGTTCCCCTCGCGTTCCCTCTGGCTCTGGCTCTGGCTCCGTCCGGCTCTCCGTCCGGCTCTCCGTCCGGCTCTCCGTCCGGCTCTCCGTCCGGCTCTCCGTTCGGCTCTCCGTCCGGCTCTGCGCCCCTCTGCGTCCCTCTGCCCGCTCTGCCCTCTCTGCCTCTCCTCTGCCTCCCTCTGCCCTGCGGTTTAAATACACCCCGGGTCCCCATCGCTAATCCCCTTCACCTGTGGCTCGGTCATCTCCACACGTGCAGGGCATTTGGGAGCAACTGCAATCTCCCCGGTGTGCCAACACGCATGCGCGCACACACATGCAGCCCACACCGCACATCTGCACCCCGTGACAGATGCTGACATATTACATGTGGCCCAGTGACAATGGTTGAAAAATAGCTTTTTTTATGCTAATACTGACACATTTACAGAAATGTTCATTAATGTGTGCTGTGACAGCAGCAGATCAACAGGTTATTGTCTGATTAAACAATGACTGATTACTGTCCTTTTCCTACCTTCTTTACCTTTGGAATAATATGCAAAATGGTTATTATTTTTTAATTTGAGTGCTTCAACCGCTACCACCCTGAATTTAATTAAAATATTATTTTTCATCGCGTCATCCACCCGGTATGGGGTTGATCTGCACCGCACGTGGGTGTGTGGTTCAAACACGTATCTCTATTACAAATAAACAAACGCACTTAAACACAATACCCCTCTCCCCTTGGTGGTTGGGTAAGCTACAGCTGTGATGAAAGAAACACACAAATGTACAAATTTACTTAATCATCTGTTTATTTTCATTTCAATGTGTAAACACTGATGAGATTTTTGAAAGTGTCGACATATTGATTTGATTTTATTTGTGGAAAACTGTCATGGAAACCCAGCTACTGAAAATGAGGCGTGAAGTCTGTGATGTGAATCTGTCTGTGGGAGGAACTTGACTTCATACATGTGTAGAAAGTGCACAAGAAGTATTAAAAGGTCTTCTGACATGGATATTAGTCTTTTTTTTTTCTTTTAATCTCACTGTAAGTCTGTAATTATTCAAATCAGCCTCCCATGTTAGAAAATGAAAGCTCCACCCAATAATCACCAGCTTTGCTCCCAGTGAATGGAGGGTCATTGTGTCAAACAGCAGACTGATATTCACAGATGACAGACCACAGTGACTCCATCCACCAATCACAGCTCAGCATTCAACTCAACTGTGGGCTAAATGATTTTAATTGTCTGCTCAGTCCTGGCAGCTGACAACCTGAATGACACGCACATAACACTTAATGACATTTACAACACACACACAAACACACACACACACACTCGTTTCCAGGTCTCATGAGGACCAAGTTTGTAATGAAGTAGTCACTGAGTGTAAGCACATTAAAAAAAAATAATAATAATAATAATAATAATAATGATAAAAAAATTTAAATTAAAAAAAGAAAAATGAATGAATAAATAAATAATAATCATGTAAAAACACAATAAAATAAAGACTGTGTAGAAATACAAACACACACACACACACACACACACACACACTGGTGTCCACGTGTATTTTTCAAATAAAATACAAAATGAACATGTTTTAAATAAATAAATACAAAACTAAAGAAAATGTGGAAACATTTTTTTTTTAATTAATGACATTAATAAACAAAATTGAATTAAAATGAATAAAGAAAACACATATTCAAATCTTTGAAAAATACATGTTTCACTTTGCACCTTTTTCCTCTGTGCTTTATGGGAATCATTTGCATACATTTCTCACCTACATTTATCTTTAACCCTCATGGGGACCTGGATATTGGTCCCCATGGCATTACTGTGTAATTAGGTCAATGTCCTCTTAGAGACAGGAATAAACACATACACACACAAATGAGGTCTGTCTACTACTTTGGTATTAAAGTCATCTATAAATCGCTGCCAGATTGCGTAAAATAACTTTACATTATCGTTTAGTGAACATGTAACTTTCTCTAAATGTTAGTGTTGTATAATGTCTTTCACCAGAGTCTGATGAGTTGGAGGATCTTTGTTCCAGTTCAGCAGAATAAGGTGTCTGACCAAAACAACATTTAAGTATTAAGGTCCATTCCTGTTGGTTCCACATCAAACATTTGTAGCAGGATGAAATTAATTTCATGGCCAATAGGAGGCGCATAGTTCCTCCTTTGCACCCACTTACTTCCACCTTTTGACTTGGTTTCGCATGTGCCCCACCTCGCTAATGCCAGGTCTGAGTGTGCCCTGCTTTTCTCTTAAAAATAGAATTATTACCCATGGATTGCCAGTGGACTCCCACTGCGTCTGAATTAGACACTGAGGGACACCTTGTGCATCAGATGCTGACGTTTGGGATTGCGATCGGATTTTAAAGCGCTGCCCTGATGGAACATTTTGCCTCTTCAGTAAACGATTCTGTGTTTTTCTGGTCCTGGCGTTGTCTATTTGTTTTGTTTGTATTAAGTTTCCTGTAATTTTGTGAGTCCATGTTCGGCTGGACCTGCCAAACATTATTGATATGGGGACTGGAGGGATCCATCTTTTAAAAATATTGAACAAGGGCCATTTCTCAATGTGCGTTCTTGTCTGTATTTGTGTTCTCATGTCCCTCTGAAACATCAACAGTTGCACATATCGCAGAGAATGCTTGACATTCCCAGAAGTGTTCTCAATACGCCCATTTTATCGCAGATGCATCAGGTAGTGACTTGTGTGTACCTGGGGCAGAGGACCCACGGCTGTTAATTAAAAGTATTGAAATGCTACTGTTTTAGTATCACGGAATGTATTTTAAGATTATTTCATGTGACAAAGTGGATGTTAAAGCTTTAAATCTGTGGTCGATTTATCATGATAGTACATAGATTAAAATTAGCTTCAAAGTATTTGGAGATGTGCCGTCTTACTAACAGGACTACCAACATACCTTGCCAGCTGACGAGCTGAGTTGGTGATGTAATCAAGTTTGCTGCCGTCCCAATTGCAGAATAACCGTCCAGCGTCCTCCCACCCTCCAGAGACTTTTCTCCCAGGTTGAATTTGACTGAACAGCCAAGTACGTAAGTCTGAACATGGCAGACTTGCTATTGAGAAACAACAAAGGTTTCAAAGGTTTCAGCTCAATAAGTGGATATTTTGGGGCATATCCAGAACATGTGTAGCAGTGAAAATGAGCTCTGGACACGAATTCACAATGTTATTTTAATTTAAAAAATGTGCCTGTTTAATAAATAATGGTTGAAACTAATTTCTGACCAGGATGTTTGTTTTGGTTGGATCTGGTCCTGAAGCTAACCAAACAACCATGGAATTACCTCCTGCAGAACTGACCAAAGTCCTTCAGGTTTATCTCAATCCCAACTGTCTTGTTAGGACTGAGATGTCAGACGTGCTCACAGGTAAAGATCCATGGAGAATGTAAGAGAGAGGAGATGAATATGTAGTGTGAATAACAAACAGATTTAGTGTGAGGGTGAAAAAAAAGAACATTAAAAAGAAATGATGACAAACAGCCGAGGCAATAATCGATCACACAAACATGAATAAATGAGCAGAAGTAAAAATAAATAAATAAATAAAATAAAATCACAGGACTTAAATGAGTGACAGCAGTGTGTTTGTGTTTAAATTAAAGGATAAATGATAGTCCTTTTCTATAGCACTGAGGGTGTGTTTTGACTGAGCCTCACATCTATAATGTAAATGTGCATATATGTCGATATATATATATATATATATATATATATATATATATATATATATATATATATATATATATATATATATATATATATATATGTGACCCGCACACCAGGAAACCAGGCATAAGTCGCGCTGAGCCATTCAGAGCTACAGCCAAATTTAGGCTGGAAGGCTATTTCTTATTTGTGTTTACACCTTATCAAAAAACGGTACCTTAACACCTCTATGTTCAGTTCCTGTGGTCATTACATTGAAATCCAATCAATAAAGGTGTTTATTGAGTCAATTATTTAAGCGGCGACAAAAGTTCAGGGATTGCTGAGCAAAGACAAAGACGACTTCCACCTCTTTTCGCCGAACAAACCGATCTCCGTTCCGTGAGTAAACATCCAAGTGTTTGGTACGAGGTAAAAGCCTATATTGAATGCTCTGTCCAATGGTGTAAGCCAAATGATTATAATACGTCGCACTTCTGTCCTATTATTATAATATATAAAACTTCTGTGACATGTCCATCAGAGTGTCCTTTAACATCTGTGAATATTTTTTGTCAATCGGATACGAATTATTATGCGTTGCTAAGGACTTCCTACCCCAAAACAGACCAAACCTTTGACGGACAATTTCTAAAAAATGCAAATTGCAAAATATGTCCAAATGTGGATATTAAAATTACCATAACTTTGGTTCTACTTGGGATAGAAACATAATTTTTTCACCATCTTAAACCTTAGTTTCCACTCTACCAAGCTACACAGATAACTCAGTTTTGATTTCCAGACACTTATGCCTGGTTTCGTGGTGGTGGGTCACATATATCGACAAGTCGCATGTTATTCTTTCCCTCCCTCAGCGCATAAACACAGACCAGTCAGACCTAAACCAGTGGACACATTGTTGCTGCAGGTAAAACAGTTGTGCTGAGCTGACAAATCAAAAGAGTGACAGACACAACATCGCATTTGTGGAAATACTTTACCTTAGATGAAAAAAAATGGCATCCGCTAGCTAACCTGAGTGATATGAACAGCAGCACAGTCAACATGCTCTCTTTTTTTCCAAACATGATGTGGACAGTGTGGTGTGCATCTTGGTGGCCGCTGACTTAACACGTTTGCAATTTATGTAAAAAGTGCCTGAAGGGAGAGTCTGGTTTTAGAGCCGTGGGTCCAGACAACATCCAGACATATGTTCACCTTACTCATGTTGTGCAGTTAAATTTAAAAGAAAACTCTTTGTTTTGTTGGTTGGTTTTTGGTTGATTTATTACTTTGCACATAAGAAACATATCACAATAACACATGATAACTGAATTAAAAAAAATACACGTGCGGGGGGGGGGGCACAATGCTTATGCGAAGCCCTCCCTCTTTTATCAAATTAATACAAAGCATATATAAGTAAGAAGTGAATTATTACAAAAATCATGCCATTATATTGTTCACCTGGATGTAGTATCCATCAATACATGAGGAAAGATATATCCTTTTATTGGATCCCATCAGATGCTGACCGATCGATGGCTCACAGCCACTATTGGGAAACATTGCCAACCCTTGACATAGCAACACTTGTGTAGCAAGCGACCAGTTTGTTGGATGTAAGATGACTAAAATTAGCCTGAAAAGGCCAACATTGCTTTCAATGTTTTGAAGTGGGAAGTGTGTAACCAAACGGGACAAAAGAACCCATTTTCACCTCTTTGTGTAGGGGCTATTAGCTAATGCCGGCTAACGGCTGCAGGGCAATTAGTCCAGCAAGGAAGAGTCATTTAGTTAATTACTAATTTATATTACTACATGCCTCAGTTTGGCTTGCACATCACACATGCTCTGGTTCTGGCTGAGGTCACCGGTGCAGGGCAGTGTGGGTTTCCAGATGAGGCTGTCACTAATGAAAGTGAAGTTAGGGGTGATTGATTCAATAAGAACTGCTGCACTGTTTGTCCCAACCATGTTTCATTTAAAAACATACAATCAAGGTTGTGATTTTCAATAAAATAATTGATTAGGAAGGATTTCCCAATCAAAGATCTCAGAAAGTTCAATTTAACACGCTAAAACCCATATTGTTCCCATGTTGTGGTGCAAACTGTGGCTGACATGGAATGTATATTAAATTTGTAATTAACATATTCCTTTCTTTGTGCTGCACATTGTTTTTCCTGATGCTAGTCAGAACAGAAATATCAGATCTTAAAAATGAATTTGGTTTTTGCTTAGTCACCTTTCCCCTATGTGTAAGGTCCTGGTCTGTACTAGGTAAACAAATACGGGTGGTCGTTTCAGCCCAGGTCGTACATGTCGTCCAACTGAGGAGACAAATGGAGGAAAGTGTTATGGGTTGACTGCCCTATCTCTGGTGAAACTCATAAGTTTGGGTTTGGTGTGACCTGAATATCTGCTAATAGCTGTCGTTTGTAGATATGGGGGGAGGGGTGACCTGAGTACAGTTTGGGGGCAGGGGTGACCGGGGTGCGGGATGATGTAATGAGGAGAGGTTTTTTTCTGATAGAGACCGCTGGCTGCAGTGTTATTGTCACAGTCTATGTGTAAGGTTCGGATACCAGGCTGAAAGAGTCACCACTGTTGGAATAAATGGAGTGGGAAGAAATCAGTTTATAATAAATTTATTATAGTTTTTAAAAAAAAAAATGTAATACCCGGGCACAGAATATAAGTATAAAATAAGCATTAATTGCTTACCCTTTAAAAATAAATTGTCCACACAAAAGAAAGAGTCCCTTGGGCTGTCCTACCCCCCAAGAACAGTCAGTAGAGCGGAGTCCAGCGGGTACCGGTCCAGCTTGTGCACTCCGTCCCCATCAACTCTGTGCCTTTAACCTCTGGGCAGCTCCTCCACCACGTAGAAGCGGATCTCCTCCACCGCACCTCGCTGCCGTCCCACTTTGTCCGGCTGCTATTCCTCCCCTTCCCTGCACCTGTCTCTGTCCCGCTTAATCTAGCCGCCGTCTATTTGCTCTCTCTCTCTCGCACCCACCACTGCCCTGCGTCATCTCCACGGCGTTCCTCCGCTCCTCTCCTGTCTGTTCCCGTGCTACTCCCCTCCATCGAGTCACTCCGATCTTTTTATACTCAGCTGTGCCCATCAGAGGAGACAATCAGCTGGAGGTAATTAACAGCTGCTTGCAATTGTTGTCATTATTGTGCTAAGCCACAATCTTGCTACATTGATGGAGCGTTGTGATTGGATGGGTAAAAATTTTACCAGTCCTGGGTGAGGCTCTATGGAGCATCACTAGTCCAATTCAAGCAAACATATTTTTTGCCAATAGAGGCGGGCTAGTTTACTAGGCTAAATGGCGGCTGTTTTGAAACCTAAAAAATAAGAGAATTGACCAAAAAGTGGTTGAAGTTCACATTTTATCATACAAAAATCTTTCATTTTCCATCAAGGTCACATTGGTACAATTTAAGTTCGTAAACAATATTCAATTAGTGTTAAATATTATTTTGGGTTTTCATAATTTACCATTTGTTACTAGGTGAATATACCAAAAGTGACTAGAAGAGACCAAAGCTGCATTGATTTAAAGGGTTAGAGTTAGGGTTAAAAGTAACAGAATATGACGGTTAATGACAAAATGCAAGAATTCCGACATTCATATTGCCTGCGGGGGCTGTTGCTGAACTGCATCATGGCTCATTAGCATACGATTCGCTGAAGTTCAACTACAAACCATAGCTCAAGTCACTCAAATCACCCAAATGGCTTTTGTCTCTTCTGTTGTCAGCTCCTCCATACAAAATCAATTACTAGTCTTGCTCAAGTCGCTTTGGTGTGTTTGTGCCGTTAGCATTTTGAAGTGTGTTTTGTTGAAATCCAAGTTTCAAAATGCTTTTGTTGAGTGCCCTTCTGACTGTCAGGTTTCAGTTTTGGTTGTAGCCCAGCTGAGGTATTGGACTACAGTGGTCATTGAGATTTGTAGTAGGCTTAATACAGTATTGGAGAACAGTGATCATCAAGTAGCAATCATTTAAAATTGATTAACAAGTCATTGTAACTTTTCTTAAAAAATTAGTTGACAATCTTTTTGAATTATTACATAGCTGTTGAAAAAAACTGAAGTTCATTGTAAGGATTAAGATGATACATCCAGAGGAGATTGAAATATTAGCTGCAGATTTAGTATAATCAGTAATCAAATGTCTATACACTAGGGGTGTGACGAGACACGACACGAAATTGGGTTCATGAGACAAGACTAAATGTCACGACCTCTGCTCCTGTGACCTTTCCCCCAGTGCTCTCCATATCCACCTGGTCCTGCACCGTGCAGCTGCAAGTCATTGCTAATCTGCAGTATTTAAGCAGTGAAGCTTGCAGTTGCCGGTGCAAGACCATTCAGTATCGTCACCTCGCCATCTCCCCAGTCACCATAACCCAGACATTCATCATCGCCACGGACTCTGGCCGATCTATCTCCAGGTGTTCGTATTAAGTCTGTCTTGCCTTTATGTTGTTTTTTTGTCATTAAGTCTGTTCTCCCTTCAGCACTGAGCATTTGAGTCCCTCTCTTCACCTCACCCCCCCATGACACTAAATTACAAATATGAATGGACAACAGACTTTTATTTAACTGATTTGCACGCGCTTGCTCTTAAAGTTGTCCATCCTTTTTCTCACTGAGTCACTGTGTTAATATCGGAGCAAGCTAGCAAAAGAAACTGGAGGTCGCTGGAACAGAAGTGAAAAGCATCTGCAGGAGTTCAGGAAGTAGAGCAGAACATGATTCTGGCTGCTTGCTGAATAACAAATCTTGCAAGACAGAATTTTAATGCAAATTACATCTCACGAGATCTCGTCCCATGAGATCTCATCCCACCCCTACTATACACTTTAAATTTGTGATTAATTTGTTTCTGATCTGTCTACAAAGATATTTAAATCAATGGGAAAAACTATTTGGTTAACATGTGGTTATTATGATTCTGAAAAGAAAAGGGGTAAACTGGACTTCCTGTGGTCATCTTGACGACTGTGGAAAAGCCAAAAGCATCCATGAACAGATGGTGAATTAAAATGCTCTGTTCCACCTATGAACGCTGACAACAGCAGGGTAGGAAATAACCTCCCAGAGACATAAAGAACAACCCTTTTTCCTCTACTTTCCTCCATACAGATTCCACAGTACATGTCTTAGGCAGGGAACATAATAATCCAGCTGTTTTTGTCCTGATTTTCCTCTTTTCTGACAAAGGACGGCAAACGTCAATTATCTTATAAGATCATCGTATCACATGATCCTGTGCCTGTGTCTTGACATGGAATTTGTCACGATAATCATCTCTGACATGGCTCAGGGGCCAGCAATCGTAAAACTGTAGTGCTGTCCAGTTCCCCACCTCTTAGTTGTTTATTCTAAGCATACATCACATTAAGGTAAACCCTGCATGCAGTCTTATATTAATTATCGATGTCAAAATGGTTTTATAACTCTGTTTTCTTTTCCATGGGAAACCGGTCTGAATATATTTACATTTGCCAACCCCTGGATTAAATTCAGCAGTCTGCATGTGCCCTTTAACTACACCCCCACCTGCAGACTGGACCTTCATCATCAGACAGACATCTATCATTCCTAGTGTATCTACAATCTGTCTGTTCACAGGAGTGGAACTGTCCTTCACTGTGGTTCTCCCTCTGGTTTGTCTTTTTTCTCACTGGTTTTTCCTAGTTGCTTTGCCGAGAACAGGAAATTTCCGGGACATTAATCGATTTGTTTCAACTGTTTGCTTATTTTCATTCTTAAAAAAACCCAGAACAAAATATATCAGTGAAGCGTGAGTCGATGTATAAACGACACGCAACAGACCGCTTTTTTAACTAGCCCGCCCGCCACTCGGACCTCAACTAATGTCTTTGTAAAGGATGGACCCGACCTGCTTCTGGACCCGCATTTTTAAAGAGTAGTCAATGGTCTTTATGAACATCAAATGACATACCTGCATTTATTTCTGTGTTAAAATCCCATGTCATTTCTTGCACGCAGCATCTAAACCAGGGGTAGACGACCTGTAACACCCAAAGAGACATTTGAACTCGCTTTCCATGGAAAAGAAGACGCTGGGAGCCACTCATCATCTTTAAAAATCTCAGTGAATGTGTCCAAACCTGACTTTCTTTGTTTGTATGTTTCCGGAGTTTACACGCTCCCAACTTGACTTTCTCTCTTGCTCCCTCCATACCATAGGGTACTTCCAAAGTTGTACATCACCCTCACGGAAATTCAGTTAATCAAGTGCATTTACCAGGTTATTTTAATCTCTGTTAGAAAGCCCACACAGTTTAATTGATTGTTTAATTATATTTATTCAGGAACAACTCATTTTCTCTAAGTTTTGAAATATCCCACACTGTTGAACACACCAGTGATGTTATGACGGTTAACAACATTCGTCTTTGTTGTTGGTAGGTAACCGTGCCAAGATCGCCATCTCTCCTTCTTTTTCCCTTTATTCATATATTCCTGGTCTATTACTGTGTGTAAATGCCACATGGTGACATGATTAACACAGTACAGTTCGGATACATATTAACATGGTGTGTTTTATCTGTCCATAAGTTAATGCTGTTTAGCGCCGGTATGTTGTAGAAGCTAATACGGTAATAAGCTAGCTTTCATCTGTGTGCTTTCCGTGAGGTGATTTGTGTATTCAATCACCCATATGATACATCTGAGTGACTTATACAGTCTATGATCCTCGTTAATTTACTTAGGGTCAGCGCGCGCATCACATCATCATATATATATATATATATATATATATATGTGTGTGTGTGTACTTGTCTTCTGCCGCTTCATTCGGGTCGCAGGGGCAGCAGCCTCAGCCTTATACTATTATATGAAGCGGGAGACGATGAGTGTATATATATATATATATATATATATATCTCAGTGATGCGCGGGCTGACCCTAAGTGAGCGGGTGCCCATGTCCAACCACAGTTACGGGTCATTTAAAAATATTTTTGATGATATCCAGGTTGCTGTCGGTCCGGTCATTTGAGATATACATTAAAATGGACAGCGTGGGGTTATCTCCAGGTTTACTGGCAAGGTGCGGGGTTGTTGTTGTTCCGATTAAAGAACTGGAATACAGATGTCCTCATTGACGATTTATTCACTGCGGTCTGTAATAACACAGTAACAGTTAACATATATATATATATAATTCATATTTTGTAAAGTCCTGTGAGGCAACTGTATAAATAAAATGTATAGTTTTCTACATGTTTTTTTTTTTCCAATTACAAATATTTGTCATAAGTCATTTTGGGGGTGTTGACATCTGTCCATCTGTGCTGTAAGAATAGTTCACCATCTGGACTTAATTGTCAGTTACTATTTACAGGAAAAAAGGAGGAATGTATGGAAGAACTGGTGGATTAACACATTGTTGTGTAGCTATGGTAACTGTAATGACTCCTCTGCAGAGATAATACTATAATGAATGATATCTTGTATATTTATAGAAAACGTGTGTCCAATGGCTTCTGTTTAATTATGTCCATATTACAGGGAGAGAGGACAGAAAATAGACTCATTTAGAAGTCCTCTGATTTGCATTGCATCACGAATGGGCTGGTTTTGTCAAGGGAGGACGGTTTGTGCCACATGTTTGACAGTCTTATCTTTTTTTAATGCAAAATAAAATCAAACCAATGAACAAACTGAAGTTTAAAAAAATATTAAGTATCAGAATATTTCACCATATGGATGTTTTCTCACACTCCTAGTAACCATGTATTTCTTAACATTAAACCAAAATATTTTGTTCCTCTGTCACAGCATGCCTATATCTTAACAGTAGGGCTGTCAAATTATTAAATTGTTTTTAATCGGATTACTCACAGGGTTGCTTTAGATTAATTCCAATAATTGTTAAATATTCATTTTTAAGCTTTATTTCATTTTGCGTGAAAAAACACTCAAAGAACTGTATCGGTACTTAACATGTTTGTCTAAGCTACGTGATGCATTATCTGAAGTGTTAGCAGAATCTCCACTTAACATATGCTCTCTGTTAATGTGATGCTTTCTGATATTTTAAGCTGAAAGTGCTTCAGTAAAAAAATGAAAATTGTCAAGACTGTCATTCACCTGTTCTGTCTCTGGGTTTTGTTGTTTGGAAGCAAAACATGCTAAATCCACTAAAACTTGCAAATAATCTACAAGTAAAATGCTTCAACAATAAAACAAATGCTGGTTGGCTCAAGTTTCCCAGATAACATTTCATTAAAGACTTAAGTGCTAGGGGTTGCCCTGTTAGCTTGGTCCTGCCTTGCTGTTATTCCTGTTCTGGGCTTCAGGGTCCTTCACACTTGCATGTTTGATCGGGTCTCGCCAGCTACTGCCGAGTCCCATTTCAGTGAATGATGGGACCCGCCAGAATGTGCTGAGAATCTCTACCCTAAATTCATTCTCTTTTGCACTAGTGTCCTCTTCTGGCCTATTCTATTCTATTCTATTCTATTCTATTGCATTCTATTCTATACTATCAAGTCATCCACAATTATGGTGCTCAGTACCGTTTTGTTTAATTATTTATTTAGTGAATCTCTTTTTCTTTTGTGCTGTTTTGGTTTTCTTCTCTTTTTTCGATTTATTTATTTATTTTTATTGATGAACAGTTAATAGTTGGGAATAACACACCACCTTAAAATCTTTAATTACAATAGCACCGCCTGTTAATTTCTTTCCCTGTCTGTCCTGTCCAGTCTTTGTTTCCCCCACACATCACTGAGGTGTAGCACTGCCCTCCCTGGCTTATAATAGAGAGTTCTAATAAAGGATGTCTGCTCAGCTTTCAGGGAGGACCGATGATGGTCACACACATGCACTAAATATTAAAATATTTGGCTGCAAGACTAAAATATGCATTGATCTCCAACAATGTTGACTCCCTCTCTGTGGTGTTAAACAATGAGAACAAATGCAGACAAAAAAAAGTAGAAAAAAAAAGACTTGAGTTTTATTTATCATTAACACACTTGGTAAGTCTCGGGTCAAAATGTGACATTTTTAGAATGAACAAGAAGATATCATGAATTAAAAGAACTGACATCCATAAAATAAGGATGACTAAACATTACACCCATTTCATCTCTTGGTTAGTAAATGACTTAATAGGTGATTATGATATTTGGGCTCTGACTCAAGTTTGGCTTCAGCAGGATGAGTATGTGAGACTAAATAAAATAATTATCCACCACCAGATCATGTGACCTTTCACACAGGTGGATATGAGAGGAGTAGCAGTAATATCACTCTCGACTTTAGAAAAGGTGTGATTACTTTTAGGGCATAAAGTAAATTACTGAACCCAACTACAAAAACCAGTTCTATTTGTAGTGGTCTAAGGCTTTCCTGGTCCATACTCAGTACTTTTCACAATTCTGAGTTTTTATACAGTGTAGGTAGTTAGTTAGTTAGTTAGTTAGTTAGTTCAAGTATTTATTTCGAGCTGTACAGAAGTAAATAACAGTAAGCAACATAAAAGAAGGTAATAAAAATTGCTCAAAAGGGGAGTGGGTAGAAGACATGCTTATGTGATCCCACCCCCTATTTAATCTTTCATCTTCTGTGGATGCAGTCTCATCATCATCATCATCATCATCATCATCATCTTCTGTGGATGCAGTCTCATCATCATCATCATCATCATCATCATCTTCTGTGGATGCAGTCATCATCATCATCATCATCGTCGCTGTCTCCATATATTTTCCTTCATACTAGAATATGCTATATATATATATACATACCCATACAAATGCACACATACACACAATAATAAACACAAAGCATTGATTGGCTGCATCACAATATCTATAATTAGAATAATAATTCTCATTGGTGATCATGGTGTGTGTCGTGAGCCTGTTGCCAGAGGAGGGCAGCCCCCAGGAAGCAGGTCCACTTGTTGCTAACTGTCCTGATCTGTGCATTAAAAAGACAAGTTTTGGGAGCCTGATCCAGAGGGGACGAGCCTCCAGCATCAAAGCTCCCACTTGCCTGCCCTACACTTTGTGATGAATGTGCAAAAACATCTGTTTGGGGTTCTTGATTTATTTTATTTTATTTTAAGTTATCTGTATATGTTGATTTAACGAGTTTTAATTTAGTTTTCACCATCACCACCAACATGTTTATTTACCTCATTGTTTTGTTTCTAGTTATATATCGAGATAATTAAGTTGTTTAATATAATGGTGACAGCAATATGAAGTGTAGTGTGTAGAAGGAAATGTCCTCGGCTACATTTAGCTAACTTCAGGTACTTGTGCTTGTATACAGGTTAAATGACGTCTTTAGTTTCTCTCTGAAAGTCTTAAGAAACTAAATTACAACATGCTTTCAATTTACTCTACTCCAGTGGTTCTCAAATCCAGTCCTCATGGTCCAGTGTCCTGCATGTTTTAATATCTAGTTCAATTAATGATAAGCTCTTCAGAAGCCTGATGATGATGTAATGGCTTCCAGGTGTGATGTAAAAGAGAGATTTTTTTTATGTATTTATTGTTTTGTTTTGTTTTTTATTAATAAAACTTTGCAAATTATTTCACCTTATCCAGAAGAGGGGAAAAAAGCAGAGGCACTCTGAGATTTTAATAAATATATATTAACAAAGTATTTAATAAAAAGATGCAAAAGTTAAAAACACATCAGCCTACAAGTTGCAGCCAAGGGCTTTCATCAGGGCATACACTGAAACAAACCATAGGTCAAAGGGTCAAATAGGCACCAAAGGCTGTCAAAAGGGGGTGGGGTCCTCAATCATGCAAGTGGAGCAGACAATTAACTGATGAAACACAAACTGCATATTAAAATAAACATACACATTAAAAAATACATATAAGTATATAAATAAAATACTATTAAAAATGTTTATTATTAAAACATTTATATATATATATATATATATATATATATATATATATATATATATATATATATATATTTATTTTTTTTTATTTTTTTTTAAGTTCTTTAAAAATACAAAAAAAAGTTATAGAATTAAAACATCAGAAACACACATGAGTACATACGTCATAAAAAATACATCATAAAAATGGGGAAAAGTCATATTCCGAAAGTGGTCTGCACCTCTGAAGGGTTTGGGGACCACTTCTATAACCATCACTCTAAGGGAGGAAGCAGGGGGATGATAGTGGGTTATTTAATGGGTTATTTGCCCTGATGGCGTACTAGTGTTCCACCACTCTGTCCTTTAGTCTTCTTTTAGTTCGGCCAATATAAAAGCAGCCACACTCACACTCCAGTCTGTAGACCTAAACATTTGTGTTACAGTTGGCAAACGAATGAACACTGAAACTTTTCCCCGTAAAAGGTAGAAGATTTGACAACAGTGTCACAGTTCCCACATCTGTGGTTACCTTCAAGTTTCTGTAACCCAAGTTTTTCCTTATTTACATGAAGGTGACTTTGCACCAGTTTATCTTTTAATGTTGGTGCACGTCTGGAACAGAAAGAGGGGGATCAGAAAACACTGCTTTTAATGAGGGGTCACTTTGCAGGATCGTCCAATTGCTCTTTATTATTTTCTTGATTTTCAGAGCAGTTTTACTGTATCTTTTTTGTTTCTGCCTCTTCACCAGTAGGTCATTCCTATTGCATAGATCGACCCTCCTTTGAGCTAGTTGAACCAGTTCTGTTTTGTACCCCCCATCCTCAAATCTTTTCATCATCTACACTCCATTATATTATCTGTATTTATTTTATATTTTTTAAATAAAAAATGTTTGTTTTTTATTTATGTCTTTTATTTTTTATTTTAAAAAGAGGGAGATATTTATTTATTTTTACATTTGTTTTAATTACATTTTTGTAATTTAAAAAATATTTTACAAATATTTGTATTTTTTATTATTTAAAAAAAGACAGTGACATTTTTCTTTTATTATTATTATTATTATTATTATTATTATTATTATTATTATTATTATTATTATTATTATTATTAATAATAATAATAATAATAATAATAATAATAATAATAATAATAATAATAATAATCTTTATTTGTATAGCACCTTTCATACAAACACTGTAGCCCAAAGTGCTTCACATTGATTAAAAATTAAAGTCAAATTTTAAGACAGGGTGAAAAAATACATTATACAAAAGAAGCTGATTATAAAATTTCAATGAAGTGCTTCATATTGATTAAAAATTAAAGTAAAATTGTTTTGATTATAAATAAAAATATGTATATTTTTTATTTTATATTTTAAAACTTTTTTATTGTTTAATAACAAATATTTGTATTTATTTAATAAAAAAATATTTTTTTATTAATTTTATTTATTATTTATTTATTTCTAATTGCTCTATTAACATTACAAGGCCAGAGAGGCGACGCTATAAGTAACTGTCTTTGCCTCTTCACTCAGACAGTATTTCTGTGCCTGCTTAGTCCACATGCATCTGTAGGCTTGATTAGTCTTTTATCACCTACTAAATTACAAAGATTTATTACAGAAGGATGTTAAAAAAACAAAACAAAAAAAAACAACATTAACAGGATTGATTAGTCTTATTTTCCTTCCCACAGGAGCCCAACATACCATTAAACTGGAAAAGGCTTTTAACAATAGAGGACATGTTAACACTGGTCTATGAGTAAAATGCTTCTGGAATTAAACTGACAATTTACTATGTGTTACTGATAAATGAAACTTGAGTCTTAAATCCTGTTTGGCTGAAGTTTCCAAGATAAGTCTGGGGTCAAAATGTAAAATTCTTCAAATGATCAATAGAATAGGTTTTAGTCCAAAGGAATATTGTTCTCAGATCTACCTCAAAACACTGTCTGCACATTATGATCCATTCACTTTACAGGTTCTTTCTAGTGGAATATTTACTAATCCATTGTATAAACCAGCATATATGTGGAATAACACACCATATATATATTAAACATTTTTCTGTTTTATTTAACCCTTGTGTGGTTCTCCAGGTCAAAGTGACCCAGTGGTCCACAAATGTGCCTTTTCATACGTATGACGCCATTGCTTATAATATTTGCGATTCTGAAAATGGTAAGATATCCTTGGGGATCAGGTGATGAGTCAATTTGGACTTTGGAATGTGGGTCTGTAAGACACGGCCTGTGCGCCATATACAGAGGACCGCACAAGGGTTAAAGTATGTAAGATTTAGCACATTTAATATTTTGAAGTAAATACTTTCTAAAAAAAAAAAGTAGATTAATGAAAGTGATGAATAATCCAAAATATATTCTAAAATTCTTATAAAATAAAGAAAGAAAACCTCAAAAGGGATAAATTATCTATATTAAATTAACATATTTATTCAACAACTTTGACAGTTTCAACAAAACGGTTCCATTTAACTCAATGACTGCCACAATGTTCAGAATACAGAGCTCCATACTCCCAGAGTTTTGGGCCATTTTCACTGTACTTTCAAGACCCAAAAAATAGATGTCCCAACACCTTGTATTGTCTCGTTCGTGGACACATGCACACACACACGAACAGCAATATGTTGTTGTCACGCCTTTACACTCCCAGAGTGACAGTGTCCGCTGGATTCCCGGAGATGTGAGGATGAATCTGCCACCTCACCCTTATCAATCGTGGCTGCGACACTCTTACTAGCAGATCCACTGCCAGACAAACTGTGCCAATTTCATCTTCCGCTTTGGCATTTTCTCTCTCACTCTGGCACAAGTGGCACAAATCTACAGTTCGCTTTTATTGGAAAATACATTGGCCACAACCAGTGCTGGGAATAATGGCATTAGAGCAGGCATGTCCAAACTGGTCCACAAAGGGCCGGTGTGGCTGCAGGTTTTTGTTCCAACCAACCAAGAATTCACAGTTTGACCAATCAACTCTCCAAAGACTGTGATCAGTTGATTAATTGAGTCCAGTCTGGTGTGGTGCTGCTTGGTGGGAACAAAGACCTGCAGCCACACCGGCCCTTTGGGAATGGTTTGGACATGTCTGCATTAGAGTATAATAGTGTTACTAACGCAGCCACATTTTGAGTAACGGAGTAATTACTTAATTACTTTATTCATAACTGTATCGCTGTTACCGTTACTCGGGAAATAATGTGATGCGCTACAATTTGATGAATTGGGGCGTAAGTGTGTCCCAGGTACAGACAACAACTGGGAGTTTCAACAACACGTCAGTGCTGCATATGTCCGTACCAAACTAAATACCAGCTAGGTGTAGAGCGAAAGAAAAAGAAATCGAAAGAAAGAAATCGATCATGATTTGCAAAGAAGTTGGATAGGCGGAGTCTACACTGTCCTGTTCACACACACACACACTAGAGGTAAGATCTTTAGCCCGAGCTGGCCTGAAACTCGGGTCGGATCGGGCCTAAAATGTCAATCATTACGTTCGGGTCCGGTCGGGCTCGGGCTTCTCTCTCTCGCTGACTTTTTTTTTTTTCCGCTGTAATATATGAAGTGGACGAAGCCATGTATTGTCAGTCTACCTCTGTATTCTGTATTTATTCTGTGGTCCCAACGACAACACAGTTAACAACACCTTAAAGTTACAGTGCCACCTAGAGATCAAACTGGGAAACGCACTTCTGATATTCCAATACACTACATCTGCGCGTAATTAAGCGAGTGCGCATCAAGATCTCTCTTTCACTCTCATTGTCTGGCCTCTTATTCTGTGTTCCAGCGTTATTACGTTGTGTAAATGATGATAATAAAAATATGTAGATTATTTTAATCTTAAAAAATCTTGCTTTTTTTTCTGCCAAAAATACTATGGGATAAATTGAAATTTCGGGTGTGCTTTGGGCTCAGGCCTGCAAATCAAGTTAATTGGTCGGGCTTTAATGCCTGCGAGCCTGGGTTGGGTCGGGCTGGATTTTTTAGGGCCGATCTTACCTCTAACACACACACACACAGATGATGGCAGCACCAAATCACAAGGTCTCATTTCAGCTTCGTTTGTTAAAAATAACAATTGCACTATTAATATTTTCTTTAATATAATATAATAGAAGAAGAATATACAGAAATCATTGTATTGTTTTTTCACTAATAATAGAATAATATTTGAAAGACATCACTAATTAAAACTAACATTTTGAACAAATTCAAGTAACTTTCAACAAATATTACAGTTGACAATTGCCAAATTGTCAAAACGCGTTAAGGTTTTTATAGGATTGTATAGGTTTTTGTAACCAAGCCAATTTGATAAAGGCTTTTTAATTTTCACTAATAAGAGAGTGCCTTGGAATTTTTTCTTTTTTTGCCTTGCTGTTTTCCCATCCAGTATTTAAAATGTATTTCCTGTTTATAATCTATTGCAGCTTGTTTAACTTTTACCATTGATAATAGGTCATAAAGATCTTTGATAGTGTTTTTAAGGAAGCATCTTAAATCACATCCAAAGTAACATCACAGAACAAGGATAAATACCCTGTTAAACTGGGGTTGTTGTTTTTTTTTTCATTTTTAAGCAAAAAAAAAAAAAAAAAACTTCTCCCGGTAACTAATTACTTTGCTGGTGGAGTTTTTTTGGGGGAAGTAACTAGTAATTGTAATTTTTCAAAGTAACTTACCCAGCACTGGCCACAAGTCTGAAATTCACACATGATGTACAAGACATTGATCCACTGCCCCTGTGAAAAAATGCAAAAGACATGTATATATGCACTATATTACCAAAAGTATTTGCTCACCTGCCTTGAAATACACTCAAGTGACATCTCATTGTTAATCTATGGAGTTTAATATAACATTTCTGTGTTCTCCAAGTATGTGTGTGTGTGTGTGTGTGTGTGTGTGTGTGTGTGTGTGTGTGTGTGTGTGTGTGAAAGAGAGAGAGAGACTTTGGATATTTTCATGTTGCCAAGTTTGTAGGAAGAGTCGTGCATAAAGTAAGGTCCATAAAGACATAGGTGAGAGAGTTTGATGTGGGTGAATTTGAGTCCTGACCTCAACTCCACAGAACACTTTTAGGATGAATTAGAGCACACACTGAGAACCAGGCCATCGCTCCAACGTCAACGTGTGATCTCACAAATGCTTCTGGGAGGAATGGTCCCATAAACACACTCCTAAACCTTATGGAAAACCTTCCCAGAAGAGTCGAAGCTATTGTAGCTGCAAAGGGCGAACCCATGTGACTGTATGGATTAAGAATGGGATGTCAAGTTCATATGTAAGTCAAGGCAGATGAGACAATACTTTTGGTAATATAGTGTAAGTCAGAGTTAATTGCATAAAAATTTTTTAATCAGATTAATCATGATGCTGGATTAAGCAAGGGATAATGTATTGCCAATGAGTTACTATCAGAAAATTATTCTCCGTCTGGGAATATTTTTCGATAGTAACTTGTGGGCAATACATTATCCCACTTATTCTACGGGTTATTACAGTTTATTACTGTTATCACGCTAACAAACTGGATAAAATAGCCATTAGAACTTAGTGAATATTTAGTTTCAAAGTGGCCGAACTACCTGCGGAGTGATATGGTATTTGAAGTGACAAAACTCGTTGCCATTGACAGTGGGCATTAACAGCGCAGTGGGCAGTTATTAAAAAAAATCTGCCCGCTGTAGGTTGGGAACGTCAATTCAAAGTGAACGGGAGCTGTCGCAACGTTCTAGAGGACCGTAGAATAATCAGTGTTAATTTTGACAGCCCTAGTTGACAATAATAATAAATATTGCATTTGAGGGCTTCGTGTGTGTGTGTGTGTGTGTCAGCTATGATGGAATGACCGTGTTTGTGGTTGATTTGAACGTCAGTGGAGCTGTTCTATTCTGTCCTCACCTTGTCACTCCTCCTCCTCTCCTCCGTCCGTCTCTCTGCGTCTCTGTCTGCACCTGTCACATCATTTCTCCTCCTACATGTTTTCTCTGGTTGTTCCAATGTCGACCTGCCCTCAATTTCACCTTATGCTACAAGAACTTCAGGTACACAGGAACACACACTGGTTCTTCTGTATGCTTTCACCAGTACTTATTCTTTTGTTTGTTGTCTTTCCTAAACCTGGGGTCAAAATCCAACATTCTTCTTGGACCAGTCTTACAGGTCACCAACTAGCAAAGGTGAAGTCTGTTTAATTTTTCCATTAAAGTAGTTGAAATTATGAAACCTTTATATTTAGGGTTTTTTTTAGTTTAGTCATTTTATTTTGAATATGTCAAGCACAAAAACATTTGATGTTTCAAAAGCCAATAATTGATCAAATAAGACTAAGACAATATTACCTAAATAAAAAAATAAGAAGGCACAGAGATATAAGAAGATATCAAAGATTTGTTACTAGTGCTGTCAATAAAGTAATTTATTAATCTGATTGAGATTAATGATTAAAAGTTTTAATCATGATTAACTCACTTTGAATCTATTATTTGTTTTATTTTCGATGAGCTAACAGACTCAAGAAATGGTGAATATATCTGTACTTACTGTTTGTTAGAAGTTGGGTGACGCCTTCGGTGAAGTGCTAATGCAATCCCAGACTAACGTGAGGCACGTTAATGTGATATTTTGAACTAGAAGTGCTTCATACAGTGTGCAAAACACTTTCTCTCAGGGGATTTTTATTTATTTATGTATTTTATTTTATTTATTTTGGCATACTAAAGCATACAATTACAGAAGTCATAAAAAAAAGTCCCACAGTACATCTTTGCCAGGAAGAGGCAAGAAACCCTCAACGGGCTTCTACAAGGCCTCCATTTTGATGATTTTAAATTTCCATTATCACATTAGCACACCATTTTTACATACTCTGTTATACAATGATACAAATGTTTAATGTTTATCCCCACTAAAGTGTCTCAGTATTACAAATTAGATTGTTGTGCGTAACTTGAAACATTGGATTGCATCATATTACATATATACCTTCATTCAAAGTGAGAGAGAAGAAAATGTAGCACTTAAGTTTCTATAGTTCTATTCTTTATGGTTCTATCTTTAGCAAAATATTAAGTTATTGTTTCATGACCAATTTACACCACCTTGTGTACTGTTATTCCAAAACTGTACACATATATGTATGCATACACAAATACTCAAAATTTCCACAACCCCCTACCAAAAAATAGATGAAAATATTTTCAAGAACTATTCTAAAAGAGAAAAGCAAAAAAATAAAAAAAATATTTATATATCTGAAACATGTGCAGAAATATTTATATGTATGTAATTGCATGTTTATTCAACACCTTCAACAATTTCACACAATCACTGTGTTTTACGGGTTAGGGTTACGCTAATGCTAATGATAACCCAAACCGTTAATGCTTAAGGATGGGTTTACATTGCAGTGAGTTGGAAGCATCCGACCAAAATCCTGGGGGAGACCTTATGTGTCAGGAATTGACATGATCAAGCGCCTGTTTTTGACATATATGCCATGTTTATTTAAAAGCTATTTTTCTCGTAACTTCCATCAAAATCTATTTTCTTTAAATTCACTTGACTAGAGTTGTGAAAAGGTAATTCCATGGTATATTGCATACTATACCATTTGTGATACACTTGAGTCAATGCAAGAAACATAATTGAAAGATGAGTGTTTTGTTGAAAATGATATTTTTTCCATTTGGTCCATTTTTATGTGCAAGTACGTTACGAGCTGAAGGTTTCTCTCCTTACGTTTCCATTGACCCTCAAATTGTACAGACTCTTTTGTGGGTTATCTTTTGACATAAGACTGAAAACGGCCTCCAATGAGAGACCACACAGAGCTATGTTTACAAGGTTATGTTGGTTAAGAGACCACAGACAGTCATCTATTGTCTGATATTTGAGAATGTTTTACAAAGTTATGTTCGGAGAAGGTTTTACAAAGTTAGGTTCGGAGATTGGATATGTACATTGTTGAAGATGTGAAGCAGTCAGGAAACGCAGGAATCTTTGTACTCATTTTCAATGACGTTGACAGAACAAAGGTTTCATATAGAGCTGGTTCCACAAATAATAATCTGCACAGGCACTTCAGAACCATCCATCCATTTACTTATATCACCGAAGTAGTAGGGTATTAACAGACACCTCCTCTGTCTCTGTGTGTATGTATGTATGTATGTATCTATATCTCAAGTATGGACCTGTGACAGACACTCCCATTTTAGAGCCGTGGGTCCAGACAAAATGTGGACATATGTTCACCTCCTGATGTTGTGCAGTTACATTTAATAGAAAACTGTTTGCTAACGTTAGCCTTTGTTTTGTTGGTGTTAAAATGTTGATTCTTGTGTCTTGTCAGTGGACATTATTACGTTGTAGTGAATAATACAAGTTGCACATTGCTGTACAGACGTGTGTCCACGGTGGGGTTTTTTTTTTTTTTAGCCGTGTGTCTGTTTTTCCTCAGCTGATAATGTGATGATGTCATCACGACCCGTCAACTTGATTCCGACTTCATTGATGTATAAGTTGACTTGAACAAAACTGAAGTTGTTAATGCCCTACTGTAGAGTCTATAAATAAAGGTTTATTTAAATAATAAACGTGATGATTTTTTTACATTAGTAATGTATAATGCATATTGCATTATTGTTGGTAATAACTTAAGCATCAAAAGATATGAAAAGCCACTTGGGAGCCGAAAGAGCAATTCTCCAAAATAGTACGAATGGGATTTCTGGCTCTTTTTAGAGTATCATGACTTCTGGCAGATGCATGGTGGACATGACCGAACACTGCCGAGGTACTTGTCGGGCTTCAAATGTGACCAAATCCAACATGGAACGTTTCTATATAGCCATAATGGGCAACAATGAACCACCCATACATGGCAATAATTTACTTGTCTCAACACTGAAGGAACAGCTGCCACTTGTCCATGAACCCCACCCTGTCCACACTTGGGTAATGCTAACAACGCCATAAAAAAAAATATGTGAAGAGCAACTAGATGCTGTTCAACTGTATTTAAACAATCAGGTGGAATATCATCCAGCTGCAAATTATTTGAGCATTCTGGAGACATAAGACCCTTAGAGTTTAAGTTACATTGGGAAGTGGACATGGTGTTTTACAGCTGTCAATACATGTATATAAACATGCCTCAGAATTGCATGAGTCGGTAAGAGCTGCACTTTGACCTTTACCTATATACTGTTCTTTTCCACAAACTAACACCTGGTACTTGTATAATAACTTAACACAAACAAATATATTCAGACCCACCTCCATGTAAAAATTGTTGGAATACAAAATTATAGCTGTTCCAAAAATAATTGCCAAGGCACTCAACTTCTATAAATTTAAAATGCCTTTGTTTTATGGGCAAGTCATAACTAAAATACTTCGACCCGTTTTGGCTACAAGCCTTCGTCAGGAAGTGAGCAGTCACCTCAGGTGTGCAGGTGGGACTATCAGTCAGTGGTAAACCAATCATTGACAAGGTAAAGCCCAACATATCAAGAGTTAAAATTAAAGCTTTTTTACTTTTCTTTTAATATTTTTTCCCCCTTCACATTTGTGGTATATTTTACTACACTGTATATGTAATGATTTAATTCACACTTTAACAGGCTGTTCTCACAGCTTGTTTTTAATTGACATATTTTTCTTTACTTGCAGCTGTTACTTTTTCTTGGTACAATATTTGTATTTTCGTGAAGCAGCTGCCTTAACACGTACTTCCCCTTTCTCTCAAAAGTCCACAGTCTCTTGATATTTTTGCCTAACTTTGTCCCTAATAATTGCTTTGTGTGTGTTCGTCTCTGTATGGTAGTCTTGACCTTCTCTCTATGCAACTCAAGGTTTGTACATTTCTGTTTACAAAACATCTTGATCCATGTTTAATTAGTTTTTTCCTATTCTCTAAACATTGATGGTACTTTAAGAAAAGAAAAAAAGCAACATGATGCACACAAATTGAAACATAATGTACAGAGAGATTTTTGCCATCCACAATATTCTGTATTCAAGTTTCTACCTATTTAGATCTAGTGTTATAATCACTTAGTGAATTATTGACTTGGCAACAACAGTTATTTTAACACAAACTACAGTTCCATAATGATTATTTTCAAGGTAGATGCCATTTATTGACAAAAACATCCACACCTAAACAATCAGCACTTGCTTGTATTTCTAATTCTGTTGCCCAGGTCTTCACTTCATGCATAATTGTTTGACTTGTATATTGTACCACAGACCAGAAGCCTTCACCCAAGAGAGATTTGTATTTTAAACCATCATTTTCCAGTTGTTTGACACGTGCAAGTCTAATTTTCCTGCATTTGTGTGTGTGTGTGTGTGTGCCACCAATTGCCAGTGAAAAGGGGGTGGGGGTGGGGGGTGGAGTTACCATTTCAGAACACCAAGACATCCTACATTTTTAGGATCAGCTACAGCAACTACAATTTCAAATTTCTGCAAAGTGCCTTGCAAACACTATCACTATGTAGATTAAAAAGCATTGGGGCTTTTTAAACACCAGTACACTCAATATCCAAGTACATCAGTGACAAAAGGATGTTTGGAATTTTTTTAATTCCATGTCTGGATAAAGAATGTGTAACACAGTGGCAGCTAGACTACCTGTAATTTCAAACTGTTGTAATTCCATACCACCAAAACACTCAAGCGCAAATATGCCTATACAAATTACCAGAAGTACTAAAGCCCAAAACCACAATTTTACCTTCAGAATGGATGATCCCTATGGTACTACCACTGCAAACCTTTCATTTACTTTAACTGCACAACTATTTTCACATAATGTGAAGAGACATGCGTCATACTGTGCAAAGATACATTTTAAACCATCCTCTAAAGTCATTCAGGCACCCGCTTGAAGAACGATGTGCAACTACATTTACAGCACCACTATACACATGTCTAACCAAAAACTAATTTCAATAACAGACCATCCATTTCAGCACATCGACAACAAGTAGCAGGTACCAGTCAAATTATTCTCCCTACAATCAGTATAAAGCACATTACCCAATCCAAATCAGCCTGTTTCCACAAAAAAATAAAAATCCATGTGAAGTTGTGCGAGTCCCTAAAGCCACCAGGGCCATAATCGTACATTGTGATATTTGAAACATCTGCACCCTGATGAAAAGTCCTCCGAATGCAACAAGGGAAATCTCCTACGACACTACCATAGTCACTAACCACTTCCATTTCCCCATCAGAGCTACCAAAACTTATGTAACCTTCCAACATTATCAGAACAGATGCAAGATTAAGCTTTGCATCGTTCTTCTGAATCCCTCTTCTTTTGGACAGCTGGTGGTATGGTGCGAGGCGACGGCTGTGGAGACAAAACAACTCTTCTGCATCTGCAAGACAAAACAAACTTTATTGAATGCATTGAAACCTTTACCAACCTTAATTAATTTATAGCACTTCTCTAATCCTGGAAATGATAATTAAGGTTGATTTACATGGTCCATGAAGACAACATGTGTCTGCAGTCTCCCTCCGATCTTCAAACAGAAGCTCATCTGCCATGAACTCCAGCAGCTGCTCACTGGTGGGTAATGTTTCTACTTTCTCTTCACAACTCCTACAAGACAAACTCGATTTGTACATTAAAATGTCAATATTTATTTATATAAGAGAACAACAATGTATAATTAACCACTGACCTGGTTCCCTCCATCTCAAACATGGAACTACAACAGTCACCATTTTATTAAACTTATAGGGGAACTTGCAGCCATGTTTTCTCTCCTGAACAGATAACGAAGAGTAATATTGTAATGTATTGATTAAAGTTAGCAATTATACTGTGATCATTTATTAGTTTAAGAATTTTTTTATGAAACCACTTGTAATACTACATACAAAAATAAAAACAAGTATGGTGTTATTCCATCTAGGAATTGCCAAAGCTGAAACATGAAGGCAGACTTCTCTCTTTCATGTCAAACATACAAAACAAATGGAAACACATGACCAGAGTGGCAAAATTGCAAGGTTTTTGTTTTTGTTTTGTTTTTTAATATCAACTTAAAATAAGGAGAATCAAATTAGGGTTAGTTTTCTAAAGTTGCCTCTCATCTTACCTATATCAATCTTCTAGATGGAAACTTCAAAAACTGTCAAAGAAAAGATTCCCACCTTTAATCTGTTACAAACTTCTAAACACAACTGGTCAAACAAAGTAAGAAGCCTCCTGGAACTAGTGTCCATTGTCCTTTTATGGCCCCAGCTCACGCACACCATGCCTGCTACTCATCCTCCAGCCATTAAAGGAAAAATAAGAGCAGACCAAAACTAATGTGTATATATATATATATATATATATATATATATATATATATATATATATATATATATATATACACACACAGTATAGACAGTCTCGTGTCAGTGGTGGCTGATCTCAAATGGGCTTCATTGCTGAGACATTGCTTCTGCTTGAGGTTCAGAAGAGGATGGTCCACAGCGTTTACATTATTCAGCCAAAAAAGGATGTTCTGAAGATTTTACCACACACACACACACACACGGGAAAGTTGACCTTGATTAGGAACTAGTTCAAAGTTCAGTTCAAGTTACTCAATATGAATTAGTTCAGTTCATCGTTCATTCTTCCAAATTATGAACTAGAAGTTCATGGATCCCAAAATGAACTTTTTTGTTCTTTTTTTGTGTTATTATTGTAAACTTATTATTAACCGTTCCTGACGTTATCCTGACCGTAGTCAGGAAATCAGGGGAAAAAGCCGCCCCTCCAGGGCTGAAGTAAGTACCTTACCCCGGGGTTAACTTCCCTCTGCGGGTTCTTAGAACACAAGGAGCGGTTTCAGTGAGTTTCATTGTGTTTATTTCCAAGAATGGGACAACACCTGCTCTGGTCACCGGACTCTTTTTCTCCGCTCCCAAAAACTCTCTGCACCTCTCTCTCTATCATTCGTGAACGATCGTTCAGGTACAACAATTTATATATATATACACATATATACATACACATACATACATACATAGACACATACATACACTCAAAAATGGAAAAAAAAACAAATTACAGGGAACTTTTGACAGAACCCATAGGGAACCAGTGGGTTCTGCCATTTTTATAATTTAAAGTAGGCCCAGATAAGTTCAGGTAAATAAACAATCATGTGATGCCTTAAAATCAGCACAAGATTTAAAAAAAGGATGTTGGAGAGGCAAGACTGAGATTGGTGATTTAAAAAAAAACAAACAAACAAGCACACATACACCTCAAGTGCATCAAACAAAAACACAATGTACACTTATCAAAGTCACTGTATCGAATCACTACCGGTGAGTAGGCTATAACACACTGAAGATCAAAACCCATCACAAAGGTTCAACAATCCACATGGTAAGAGTTTGTCACGTTCACCAATAACATTAAGACCTGATGTGTTTAAAACATTTCAAAAATAGAATTACATTTGACCTTAATATAAGTTCCCCCATTTTGTCCTGTAAATAACACATGTTCGTTACTTAACTATACACAAACCTTTGAAAATAAACATGCATTAATACACAAAAAACCCAGGTGAACAAAAAATACAAAAAACTAAGACAAGACTAGAACAAAACCTGGGGTAGATCAGCCAGAGTCTGTTATGTCTGTCTGTCCATCTGTCCATCCTAGAGTCCTCACAACATGTCTGGGTTCTTATGAAAACGACAATCCTGAAATGGATCCCAGACCTGCAACTGCAAGCTTCACAGCCTAAATAGCTATTGATTAGCAAAGACTTGCAGCTGCACTGTGTGGGCCAGGTGAAGATGATGGAAATTGGGGTTAAAGTTCATGACAAATAAATGGTTAAAGCTGTCTGATAAGTCTAATTTAACAAAAAACAGGTTAAGAACAAACACAGGGAAAACCGTGATGTCGCTTTTTTCCCCCGCGGGAGGAGAAGGCCATGAAAGGACAAAATGAGCAACGAGGCTCCTAGGTGTGCCCTTTCGGGGTCCCCTTCTGACGTTCCCGCCCCGTGGAGGTTGAATTTATTGGAACCACACCCCCCGCCCAGTGACGTCAATCACTGGGTAGAAAAAGACACATAGTCACATATAATTGGATACAGTAAGAAATTCGTATTTTCATAAGAACATCTCATTGGTTAAACACTTCTAAGGAGTGGCTAATTCCCAGGCGGGAAAATTCTAACCGAGAACAAAGAGATTCTTAACACTCCTTTGTTCCCTAATGGAAAATAACTAAATGTATGTATGCATGACTAGATTAAGGTGACTACAGGAATCCTAAATACACACATGTTAAAATATTTACTTCACATATCCCTCCTGTTGTTCTTATGAAATATCAATTATTACCCGTCCTAAAGGCTGCATAGTTATGCATAGGTCCCTCTTCACCTTCAGTTCCCTGAGCTTGCATCTGAGTGTTCATGACATGATTGTAATAAGACAAGACATAAACAACAAAAGGGTCAAAACAAAAAACAAAGGACAAAAACAAAACAAAAAAAAAACATAAAACATACAAGGCTATATATTAGGCTATTTGCAGAGTCGTCACTCATAGGGCAATAAAACCATCAATAGTTATGTTTATAAACACACTTCCTCTAAAATTCAACATTTCAGCCAACATAACTTTAACAACTTCAAGGTGCAGCAAAATGACAGTGTAACTGTCGCCTGTGGACCATTGTTTGTATTCAGGGGGGAACGTTTGATCCCCTAATAAGATTATGAAGTAGCGGTGCCATCTTCATAAATGTGCATGTATAAAGTTTATCATTGAGAGTGATGTAGGTTTCCTATATGGACTGTATCAGCGGAAATAAAGGTTCACACATCATCGTCAGTTTCTATCACTGTCAACATAATCGGAATCATGTTCAAACATCACAGGTGGGGGCAAATCATCAGAAGAAGTCTACATATAGAAACCTGCAGGGACTATAAAAGAAATCATTAACTATATACCAGTCATGTCACCTGTAACCAGCATCATCAGAACCACTTCTCAAAACAGGAAAAAGGACCTTCAAATATATAGTCTGAGTCAACACAAATACAAAATCTGACCTTGGGAACCAAATCAACCTTAGCACAGTAGTCTATTTAAGGAGTCTTTTCCTTATTTAGTTCACATTGTTGCTGAACAGTACTCCGTCTTCTTTGTCGCTGGAGACTCTGAAAGTTCACAACACAACACTCAAAAGCGTGGAGGTTTTTATGGGCTTTTGTAGGTTGTCGTTGGGAATATTGGGACATGGGACAGTAATCTGGACTGTAAGTACAGTCCCCACCAGCAGCAGTCCCATGACCCCTGCTATGGTGGGTAGGGGGCTCGTTGTGATGCTGCAGTGCCCAACCAAGGTTGTAAGAACACTGTTGTTGTCTTGTAGCAATGACCACTAGTGGCCACTGTTGACGTCACGGCTTACCAATGAAGTCCTGAGTCTAGGTGATCTAGGAGATCAGTTGGACCTTAACTCGTGGCTGGTAGGTTGGCATCAGTTGGTATCTTCAGCGGGCAAGGGTGTTTGTACCGCCCGTCTTCCAAACCAACCCAGAGCTGGTCAATGTGAGACTCAGAACCACCATTATGCAGTGTGACAGCCGTTGGTGTGGTGGTCTGAACCACAAACATACCCTTCCACCTTGATGACAACCAGTGCTCTCTCTTGGTGACTTTGATCAGGATCTGGTCAACCTTTGTTCTGGTCAACCTTTGTTTCAGCTATTCCTGTGTAGGGTAAAAAGAGACAAACGGCAGATCACAAGCATTTTGTCCTGGAACAATTTCTGCATTCTGCCTCACCCTCAGTCTCTGAGGTGAGTTTTCCCTCCCACATTGGCAACCTAAATGGTCTGCCATGCACCATTTCAAAAGGCGTAATGCCGATGTGATTAGGAACAATGTGCATGTACATTTTGACTAAAGATAGACTTTCGGGCCATGATTTGCCTATGTCTTCCATAGTTTTCTATAGCCTAGCTTTAACTGGGCCATCAGTGCGTTCCACTAGTCCTGCTGACTGTGGATGTATGCGCAAAAGTGTTTTAGGCTACTATCTAGATGTTGAGCCAATCTTTTGACTATAACATTAACCAAATATGGACTATTGTCACTCCATAAGATGTCTAGAAGTCCAAACTGTGGAATTGTCTCTTTGCAGGGTGCTTTTCCTACTTCTCAGTGCATCAGCTTTCAATGCTGAAACTAATTCTACCCATTTGTAAAATAAATCAATACTGGCCAATGCCTGTATGTGCCACTACATGCAAGTTCAATGAAATCCATGTGTAATATCTGAAATGGGTATGTGCTATGTGGTTTGAGACCTCTCTTTGGTCTGACATTACCTCGCAAATCATGTCTGCAACTCGTCATGTAACTTCTACAAAAAGTTTTAAAATAGGTATTTAACCCCCGTGTTGTGTTAAATGCCTGTTATGTTATATTAACCATCCCCCCTGTTGAGACATGGAAAACTCCATGACTCAATCTCACTGTCAAAGGATACACCGTGTGGAAGGCAGAGTCTGCTTTCCACGTGGTGGAGTCCGCTTTCCGTCCGGACTGCCCCAGCTATTGTCCACTGCTCGTTCTCATTTGGCAGAGCATGACTCCGCTTGGGATGGTGTCTCTTGGTTCCTTGGTGAGTGTCAACACCTCTGTGGCTCTCTGTGTTGCAGCTTGGCTGATTTGCATACTACAATTTTGTCAGGTGATTGCGCTGTCTCAATTCGTATTGCGAGTAATATTGCATGAGCTACTGTCTTTCCTGATGCCGTTTTCATTCCTCTTCTAGCCCATTGGGCTTCTTAAGCATGCAGTGTTGAAAACGCACATTGTCTCTCTGTGAAGACCGTGACCTTTTGATCTTGAAACAGTTTCAACATCTTGAAACAAGCTCTAGTTAGCACTATGAGTCCTGCTGCTTGTGTTGAGCATGTACATGGAAGTCTCTTGGCTTCCAGAATGGTGGTATCTGTGACCAAAGCATATCCTACCAGGTTCTGACCTGTAGGGGACTTTGAGGTGGAGCCATCCACGTACACATGAGTGCTGTCTTTTAAAGGAATGTCTTCTAGGTCAGGACAACATGCAGCTGTTCTGAATCCACACTTATGAGGATCTCCATCTTCCTGCATAGGTAGCAGGGTAGCTAGGTTCAGAGTGTTGCATCTCTGAATTTTCAGGTGTGGCTGTGATGGGAGTATTGTCAGTACTCCTAAATGTCTCGCTGTCCATAGATATGATCAAAAGTTCCACTGTAAGTGGGACTTTCAGTATTACAGGGTGGAAAAGTGCAATTATTCTCCTTTAACTTTTCCCAAAAGCTCTAAATATTCACTTCCTTTGAACGCATTGTCCTTAAACAACACGCACTCTAAATTCCTATCAATGTTCATGTATATTCTCAAATGTAGAATTCCATTTGGTTAAATGAATAGCTTAAAACAAAACATCGAAACATTCTTTTAAAAAACCAAACAAAAACTTCATTACTACACTTCGGTAGAAGAGTTGAATCAGTACTTCTACTCCTACTGAATCATATATTCCTTTACTAATCATACCTTACAATCTCTACATTTTTGTTGTTAAAGTCTTATGTAGGTCATAAAAGTAAAACAAAACAAAACCAAAAAAAAATAAATAAATAAATAAAATAAAAGTCTGTTCTTGTAGTCTACATACATAAATTGTCTTCTATCTCGCTTAGTCAGTATTGCTGTCTCGAAGTCCACTGTGCACTTAAAAAACGTTGTCGTTTTAGTCATGTCGTCGTCAAAAGTCTGTCATCTTTTCATCGAGTCCATCATATCTCCTATCTAATTCATATGACTTCAACAGTCCTTAGATCTCATTTTACCACTCTAAAGAATTAACCTCTTCTGCTAATTCATTTATCACACTAAACGTACTTAATGTTTTGAAAATATCCAACAAATTTGTATTTTCTGACAAAAATTCAGTCCAATCAACGTACGTTGTCTGAGCAATTAATTTAAGATTTTACTCCTAATGCTATAATTCATAAATACAACACTCAAATAAATTAACATTTATTTGTTTCAATGTGTCCCATTAACAGCTCAGTTTTTGAAAAGCCAAATTTCAAATGTTCTTTTTTCTTTCCAAAAATAACAAAGATTTCCTTCAAAAGTATTTAAGGATATCAATTATGTTATTACATTGATGCATGTTTTTATGCATAATTATTTATATGAATATTTTCATTCGTATTTTATCCTTATTTTATTAATCTGATATTTTAATCTTCATTGACTATAGAACCTCTGCAATATTCAAGTAGACTCAAATTAGCCTAATTAAAGTTCCTGCTTTCCCCTACATCTTTACTATTCCTTTATTATTAATATTTTTATTCTAATTTAATCTTAATCTTTAATTTAATCCTACTTCAATCAATAGTAGTATATGTTTAAGAATCTCAATTCAAACTGTTTATACTAATATGGTACCTTCTTTATTGTCTTGTTCTTCTCTGAAAGTACCACCCCCTATCAAAGTGTCAGTTCCCAAATGACTTATTCTTCTATTTTTAACCATTCCCAGGTGATTCATCACTATTTATTGTATTATATTCTGTAGTTTACATTTCAAAGTAAAACTCATCTATTTTCCCTCATGTAATGTACTGATCATGTAGATTTTTTAGAAACGTTTAGTTTAGACTTATATTTTTCAGCAAAATATATAATTAAATGACCAGAAATCAAATGTCTCCATCCCCTGTTTAACCAACTTCATGGGTTTCACTGCTGTATCCATACTGTATAACATGACTGTCTTTCCACAGTAACCACAGAACCTCCAAATGTCTAGATGGGTCATATCCGATGACCATAAAGAGAAAGAAATTTGTATTTAAAACAATTATTTACCTGTATTGCTAAGAATAGTGGATCAACACGTATTAAGCATTTTATATCCGCAATTTTTCCTTTAAAGTTATTGTAGCTTCATGCTTAAACCTGTAAAACCCTGGACTGTTTGTTTCCATTATTTTCTCTCTTTTATTTTTTTTTTAAACAATGAATTAACCAATAACAAATGCCATTCACATAAAATATAGTTATGATCGTAAAACAGCAAAGTCAAGGCAAAATTTGCAATAATTTCTTTATAATGTGACCTTAATTTTTTCACTTCTTTAAGTAGTATGAGGGCCAATAGGTCTAAAAAGGCTCCAGAATGCCTGTGATTTGGTGCCAGGTATTTGAATGTAGGCCTAATGAACAAATTTTCATGCAGATTAGTCCATCATCATGATTAATCTAATTAGAAATCTTAATACCGTTACCCACATACAGGGCAAAATAACTCAACTTCTCTGGCAATTTATTTGAGGCAATATTGTCCATGTATGTCTAACAGCATTTTGGCCTCTGGATAAAAATATGACAACCAAAAAAACAAAACAAAAATAGATTAGTTAGTGTATCGTGGTTCTGTTAGAGGGGTGCTCATCCTGGATGAGGAGTGGGGGGGGGGGGGCAATGGCGCAGGCATCCCTGCTGGCCTCTCCACCTTTGTAGCAGTCACATTTAAGCCTAATCTCTGACTGCATCGCTTTTCATGGAATATAGCATCTTTAGTTCTCTTCCCATCTTCTCATTCTTCAGCCTGTTGGAACCAGGCTCTTGCTCCAAGTAAACCTAATTTCACTCCCATTTTTGTGGATCTGGGGGAGCGTAAGTGTGGCCAGTGTTGGGTCATGGCAATAGCTACTTAGTGATTGTCTTTCTGCTGTTGGATTTGGAATGCATATGAGACCCACTGGAAACTTCATCTTTGCTTGTGACACAGTGTTTGATCACTAATGGATGGATGGAAATTGTTCATCGGGTGTTATGTCTCGTTTCACCTGATATGGGAAGCTGCGTCGTCATGCACCTCTGTGTGACTTCTATGTCACCTCTTCCAGTCGGCTGCAAAACAACATGGACCTGGGCTTGGGTGATTGATTTAGTGCGGTGACCACAGGGGGCGTAGCAGGACCATGGCGGTAATTGCGTTGGAGGGTCATCAGGGGGCGCTGTTGGTTGGGGTGAGGGTTGTGCGACAGCTGCTGTTGCTGTGGCTCTGGCCGCTTCCTCTTCCTGCCGCTGTTACCTGCAAAAATAAAAACTTCTCCAAACAAGTTATTACCTGTTCTAATGCTCTCATTATTTTTTGTGTCGGCGTTTTAATATAATTATATTTTTTTAATCGCGTGCGGACTTTTAACGCGACGTAAATCCGGTGAACCGTTCGTTTTTTATGGTACCAGTTTTGTATCTGATTATTACTCTGGACGTCCTTTTGATAATTTTATATAACGTTTTTATATACCCGCGGGTTTATCATCTAATTTAACCATCGATTTTATTCCACAATGGGATTTTAGGTGCAACACTATTTTACGCGTCGTACTTTCACTATTACTATCGGTCCGAAGGAAATTCATATATAGTATTAAAACATACACATTCATATACACACACACATCACTGGCCAGATTTCCTTCTGTTTGGGCCCCAGGCCCAATATGAAGTACTTCAACACACTCGGTGCCGGTTCTGCAGCGAGATCCCAGATCTCTGACCACTCGGTACCGGTTCTGTGGCAAAATCCCAGATTTTGAGCCACCCGGTACCGGCTCTGCAGACTACAGCTGTTGAACCCCAGGTTCAAATCGAAATCCCAGATTCCGACCCGCTCAGTCGGTACCGGTTCTGTGACGAGTTCCCAGAACTACAAACCACCCGGTACCGGTTCGGCAGCAGCTCCTGGGCCCCAGGCGAGACCCCCAATCTGTCACGTGGAACAGTTTAAAACACACACACACACACAAATGACATCAAAAAGACAGACCTGCTTTCGCTCAAACTCCGAAAGAAGTCGGACTCCAGGCCCGCCCGTTCTGGCCTCAGACCAACTATCTACTTGCACACGTCTGTACAATTAGAAAACAGTGTCTGCCTTACCGGTTTTCGCTGTGTGGTCTCTAGCCCGTTGGAATCCTTCGCTGGACTTCAAATGCGGCAAGGAATCGAGCTACAAGCCTCACCTGTGAAAATCCAGGTGCTGTCGACAGCGGCCTCGATCGATACCCTGACGCAGAGAAGTCTCAGTCCGAGGATTCCCGGGTTTCGGCACCAAAAACTGATAAGTCTAATTTAACAAAAAACAGGTTAAGAACAAACACAGGGAAAACCGTGATGTCGCTTTTTTCCCCCGCGGGAGGAGAAGGCCATGAAAGGACAAAATGAGCAACGAGGCTCCTAGGTGTGCCCTTTCGGGGTCCCCTTCTGACGTTCCCGCCCCGTGGAGGTTGAATTTATTGGAACCACACCCCCCGCCCAGTGACGTCAATCACTGGGTAGAAAAAGACACATAGTCACATATAATTGGATACAGTAAGAAATTCGTATTTTCATAAGAACATCTCATTGGTTAAACACTTCTAAGGAGTGGCTAATTCCCAGGCGGGAAAATTCTAACCGAGAACAAAGAGATTCTTAACACTCCTTTGTTCCCTAATGGAAAATAACTAAATGTATGTATGCATGACTAGATTAAGGTGACTACAGGAATCCTAAATACACACATGTTAAAATATTTACTTCACACTGTCATTCCATTATTATTTCATTAATATTGATGTGTTCTCCATTGTTATTGAATAAATTGTGTGTTGGTTATATTTTTAAAAAATGTCCGGGTTGCTTTGTTTCCAGCTGTTTTTTCATGGTAGAAAAATGACTTGAGGTCAAACAACAGAGTTTACTGGTACTTCCACATACATATTATTTTATTTCTATTTTATGTTACCACATCAATCTGTCAAAGAGACTACAGGTGGAAATTAGCAGGAAATGCTACAACCTGGTACAGGAATCTCTCCTTCATCACAGTTGTTAATGTTTTATGTACACTGTACTACTGATAAAAATAACAAGGCAGTAGAACAGAGGTTGAACAGAGTTTACCAGTACTTCCTCATACATGTCCATGACACTGTGATGAGGCATCTCTGATTGGTTCAGAATAAGTGAATATGTGTGTTTACCTTTACCAGAGTACCATCAAGCGAGGTTTCATGTTTGTTCTGAAAATGTGCAGGGGAAAAAAACAGGCTTTATTTCCACAGAGAGCACATGAACCTGTTTGGTTCAGGTGGTGGTCGCAAGGGATGGCAAGGGCCTTTGAGACTGCTTGCAATTTTAATTTAGTAGAGCGGGTCATCCATTGACTGAAGGGTTGGTGGTGCGATTCCCACACTGTCCTACTCAATCTGTTGTGTCCTTGGGCAAGACACTTCGCCCTCCTTGCCTCCAGTGTCACTCACACTAGTGTATGAATGTTTGGTGATGGTCGGAGGGACCACAGGTGCAAAATGGCTGCCACACTTCTGTCAGTCTGCCCCAGGACAACTGTGGCTACATATGTAGTTTACCACCACCAGAGTGAGCATGTGAGGGTGAATGAATAATGGAACACTAATGTGAAGCACTTTGGGTGCCTTGAAAAGTGCTGTAGAAATATCAGCCATTATTATTATTTTTTTTTTTTTTTTTTTTTATTCTGCAAAACTGAAAATTATGTTTTTCTTCTGCAATTTTGAAAATATTTCTGACAATTGCTGAATGCATAAGGGTATTTCCAACACTCCAGTTTGGTTTGACTACAGTCCAACTAAGGTGGCTTTGAAAAGTTTGATATTACCTGGAGTAAGGCAATAATTAGAATTCCTATAAGTGCATGTAAATGTACTGAGTGTTTTTTCCTGCTGATCTCAGAGGACTGGTGGAGTCAAGTCCAACTGGTTTGTAACGCAGGCGGAACTGCTAAAGCACAGACCAAAGGCTTCCGTACTGCTGACTGTGACGCCTGCTGTTTAAACCAAAGCCGCTTCAGTGTTCGTCCTGCGGTCATTAGCCACGGCTGAAGACTCGCACAGAAGTACTGGAACCTACACACACACACACACACACACACACACACACACACATACGTTCAGCTGGAGCCCCACAGAAAGCCTAGTGTCAGCGTTTATCTGGGACTAATGAGCTCCATCTCTTCTCATCCACCCCCCACACCCACCCATCATCACTCTTTACCTCTTTACCTCTGCCTGCTCCCTCTCTCTTCTTTCTCTTTACCTTTCCCTGCTCTCTCTCTTTAACTCTGCCCGATTCTCTCTTTCTCTCTAACTCTGCCTGCTCTCTCTCTTCCTTTAACTCTACCTTATATCTCTCTCTCTTCCTTCTCTTTACCTCTGCCTGCTCTCTCTCTCTCTCTCCTTTCTCTTTACCTCTGCCTGCTCTCTCTCTCTCTCTCTCTTCCTTCTCTTTACCGTCAATGAAGAATTGGCAGGTACTTGCGGGAGTACCCCAGGTATGTTGAAATTCTCTCTAAAAATTGTGCTAAAAAAAAAAAAAAAAACATGCATGCAAACAGACAGGCTCCAGGCCTGATATTGAACCTCCAACCCTCTTGCTGTGAGGCAACAGTGCTAACCACTACACCACCATGTCATCTTATGTCTATTTGATATTGTTTGTAAAAATTACAGTCATTTTATAAAGCTTTTGACAAAATAGCTCCTTTTGGCTTGCTGTTCCTAACAAGCAAAGAGTGGATGAGGTAGTGGTCAATATGATCAAAGACTGTCAGCCACTCAGCTTTGTTTAAAATGAGGGATTCAGGGAGCTCCTGAAGCTTGTTGTACCCGCATATGCTCTACCAAGCAGGAAGGTAGGTTTAAGAATTTTTATTATATGTTTGTACCAACTATATAACTATATTTTATCGGTGTAACAGTATTTGTATGGTTATTTTCAGACCATGAAGAACTGTGTGAGTCAGAGATTTGTTAGTCAGCAAAAGGCAAGTGAAGCAGTGAAGAGACTGCAGTTAGAATGTGCAGAAGAAATGAGGAGCAAAGAGCCTGACCCAAGAGAAGAAGAGCCCAGCTCTTCTCATGGGTCAGAACCCAGTTCAGGTATGAAAATACATTTCTGTGGCACTTTGTGACGTGATATATCATGTGATAAAGTAATGATAATCCTTTTTTAGGGCACAATGTCTGGAAAACTTTAGATATGGAGGTTGCAGAGACCCAGAAGACAGCCGACTCCATTATTGAAGTCCAACACTAACTGGCAGAAACAAACACACCCAGAAACCAAGATCCTTTTCAATATTGGAAATGCCCACATCTTCATCAAGTTGCACTTAAAACTCTCTGCTCACCATCATAGTCTGTACCATGCAATAGAGTATTTTCCAAGGCTGGGGAGCTGGTTTGTAAGAGGAGAAATCGCCTTGTAACAAAGACACTCCAAAAACTTTTGTTTCTCAATAAAAATTCATGAACTAACCACTTTGTCTTTTATTTCATATGATTTAACAGTTAACAAATGTGCACATAAGTAACAAATTGTAACTGAATTTTTACTCTAATTTGCTATATTTTACATACCAACTCAGTTTTAGCATTTACACAAACAAGGAATTTCTGTACCTGCAATGATTTTATAATTACTGCAGGGGTGACTATTGGGTGACCAACACAGTATCAATACAGTGCCAACAGTGTCTCAATACACTCCTTGAGGTTTCATCATCCCATCACTAGTGTTTGTCCCATTTCATGAATTCTTGGTCGGTAAGTGGACCCCAGATCTCGCAACCATAAAGTAAAATGGGTTCTATGACAGAGTCCAATATTTGAAGCCAGATTGGAATTAGGATGTGTAGTTGAATTCTCCTTCTGATGGAATACAAAGCCCTCCTGGCCTTGTCCCTCAGGTCATCCACTGCTTTGTTGAAATTACCTGTGGCGCAGAAGTTCAGGCCCAAGTAAGTGTAATTATTTATGCGTTCTATAGTTCTACAAAGCGAAAAGGCAGTAACTGCATTTTTACTTCATAGGGTAGAATAGCTTTAATGTTTAGAAAGAATTTGTGTTTGTGAGAACGGGTCCATTTTGGAACGTCATTTTTCTTTCTGATTAATGTCAAAACCCAGGTTTAGGAGAACTGGTGTAGTAGACGAAAGTGCTGTTGGAGCCCTTCTTGGGTCGGTGACACGAGGGCCAGATCATCTGCTAACGGAAGACATTTGTGTTAAGGACAGATGAGGAGACCCAATTGCAGAGCCTTTCAAAGTGCTTATTAAGCACTGGGAGAACAAAAACTCAAGGGGAAAAAAACAGAGGCAGACCAAAATTTACAAAACACAAAAAAACAACATAACAAAAATCTTCAGCCAAAAGGGCAACACAGGGGGAAAAAAACAAAGTAGCAACATAAACACAAGAAGCTGGGCAGGCAAATCTACCAAAAGTCTAACAAAAATTCAGGGAAATCTACCAGGAATTCAGAGCTCAAGAGTACTCACTATGGCATGGACAGACAATCTGACATGGAGCAGGGGATGAACAGGTCTTAAAAAGGCAGAGTGCGCAATGAATAGCACCTGTTCCACTCAGGGCAGGTGGAAAACAATTAACAAGTCAAAGGTCAACTAAAAACAAGGGCACACGAGAGACATTGCGCAAAAGGGCCACAAGAGGTCAGCAAAGAGTGAATAAAAGATGACAGGTAACATTCTGTAACAATTTGACTTGTGTGTCCTCTAGTCTAATGCCGTTGCTAATTTATTGATGTAAATGTTGAAGATGGTTGGACTCAGCCTTATTTGACCCTCTGGCTTTGAGCGAACAAGTTAGTATGTTTTAGCCCAATCTTGACAACGCACTGGTTGTTTGTGTACATTGAGTTTGTGATGTTTTTCCTCCAATGCCTCTGTAAAGCAGACCATCATGCTAAATCGAATCACAGGCTTTTTTGAAATCGACAAAACAGGAAAACAGTTGGCTTTTGTTTTGGTTTATTTGAGCGTCAGTTACAGTGCTGAGTGTAAATATGTGGTCTGCTGTACGATAATGTAGTAGAAAGCTAATTTGTGATTTACTCAGGATGTTATTTTCAGTCAGGAATATTGTGAGTCTTTGGTTTATGATCATACTTAATATTTTACCAAGGTTGCTGTTGACACAGATCCTTCTGTAATTATTGGGGTCGAATTTGTCTCTGCTTTTATGGAGTGCTGAAGATCCCAGAGCTAAGGACAGTGTTAAAGAGTTTTAAGATGGCCAATAGGAATGTGAGGTCTGTGAATGTAATCATTTAATTCAGGATGCCATTAACACCACAGGCCTTTTTGTTTTCAAGTCATTTGATTTCCTGTAGGTCTTTTAGAACTACTGGTCTCTCTCCGTCTCTCTCTATATGTCTCTCTCTTGCTCTCTGTCTCTCTTTCTCTCTCTCTTTCTCTCTATGTCTCTCTCCCGTTCTCTGTCTCTCTCTCTCTTTCTCTGTCTCTCTCTCTCTCTTTCTCTGTCTCTCTCTATGTCTCTCTCTCTCTAGGTTTCTTTCTCTCTCTATTTCTCTCTCTCTCTCTCTGCCTCTCTATCTATGTTTGTCTCTGTCTCTCTGTCTCATATTTTTTCCTCACTGTCACATACTTGAAAGTAGATCACCACCAAACTTTGATTAGTTGTTGTTTGTGCTACTATTAGCATTTCTTCTTCAAATTTCGTCCTAATCCCTACAGAATTCTTTTAGTCATTGTGCTAACAGTCAAAAAGATAAACGTAGCTAGATGAAAGCATGACTCTGCTGTTCCTTGGCGGAGTAATATCTGATCAATCAAATGGTAAAAGAGCAACACAAATGTACTCAACCTCATCACCTAATCTCTAATCAGTCATTCATCTATCAGAATTGATTATCATTACACTCAATCATTATATAATTTCAAAGCAAACCAATAGAAGTGACTTGGTGATCAACGCTCATACATAGACAGACTGAATCCATAAGCAGAACTTCTAAAGGCATTAATATACAGAAGTATCCACTATATTCACATAGAGCAGACACATCTGTATTTTAAATAGATGTAGTTTGCTCCTCTTCCTGTTCTATCCCCCCCACTGACCTCCTCTTGTTGAACCGTCTGACTGTTCTTCAATACCCTCCTCCTATCACCTTCATCAATACTCCTACTGCTTGATAACATCATCAGATTAGCTGATCAATAAATGCCGCTGTATCAAATTATAGTTCGTTGTTATCTGCACCCACGCCTGTGTATTCAATTAGAAAGCGGCGCAGGTCGATAAGAGGCCACTTCTGCCGTCTTATCAATAGTAGCCGTCATCCTGACAAATGATAAGGCTCATAAAATCAATAGGTTGAATCAATGCTGCGTTGCCCTGATGTTACGTCATGTATCAATTGACCAACACACGTAGAGACAGCCATGTCCAACTGTTACTTCACACTGTTATTAGGAAGTTGTGCGTTGTGTTATCAGTTAGTATTAAAGAAGCTTATTTCATTATAATAGAGAACACAGCTCATCATAATGACTACTTTGATCTAAAACTGACTAATGACTGTAGTAAGGATCCAAATGCAGATTACAGAAGATGAACGTAATATGAAAGTTCCAGGCACTGCTAAGAAAACTGTTTAAAGAGTTTTAGTTTCCAAATGTCCTCTTAGCACTTAAAATGCCCAAACTCTCTCCATAATATTAAAGATGCCGACACAGTCTCTACATTTAAAATTAGGCTTAAAACATTCCTGTTTGAGAAAGCCTATGGTCAGGTTAGTTAAAAAAATTATGTGGTGTATGAGTCACAGTTCAGTCTAGACTGCCCTAGGAGTTAGAATGCTGGGGGAAGTACAGTACACTGAGTTCCTTCTTTCTTCTCTTTCTCTCCCTCACACCTGTTTCTGTAACTTTTACAACCTATCTTTCATACCAAGTCTGTTCATGACTAGTCACCTGGTGTGTCCCCCCCCCCCCCCCCTGGGGGGAGTGGTGGCTCTCCTGACAGTGTCTGCACGGGAGCCATGGACGACAGGATCTGCAGTATCTCGCCTGTGCCGACCTGTGACCCCGGACCACCGCCCCTGCCTGTCTGGACCAGCCCCCCTTCCTGCATCTATATATGGACGTTCATCTATAGCCTGTCCGTCCATGGGAGTGGATCTCTCCTTCAATGTGGTTCTCCTCGAGATTTCTTCTTTTTCCCAATGGGTTTTGAAGTTTTTTCTTGCCGAGAAGGAGGGTCTAAGGACAGGAGATGCCTGGGACTTTTTTATGTATTTTTGTAGTTGATTGTGTTGATTGTGAAACGAGTTGCTTTTTCATTGTCTTATTTTTGGTTTCATTTTGAAAAACGAATGAATGAATGATACACAGATTCTTGTCAACTCCTCCAAATTTAAGTTGACTTGTGCTACGGGAGTCGACGTGTTGACTTGTCGATGCGCCTGTTAATGCCCTAGTGTATCATGTTTTGGAACCAAGATCGTCACTTCTTCTCACTCCTTGAAGAATAAATGAATTATATGGCCAATGTCATGTGTTGAAGTGTTTAGTTTATTTGTCTTCCTCTGTTTTGACATTGATATTTGAAATAAATACATCAATAACTTGGTGTTCAAAGCCTTTTTTGCAGGTTTTGGACAGTGTGTAGTTCACCAGGCTGCACAGTTGGTCTACGGATTTAAAACATAAACACACAAACCACAAATGGGCTCCTGTGGGTGAAGCTGCACAAGATCTGAAAGGAGGTGGAAAAATCCCTGAAGCCACGACACAACAAAAAAACTACAGCTTTTTGAACAAGTCAAAGGAAAGTGTGATCAAACAGTTTAACTCAGAAGGGTCTTGTACAGTAGGAGTCTGAATCCCAAACATCATTCTACTCTGAACATCAGACAATGAAGAAGGTTTGGAAGAATCTGACTGAGAACACGTAGAAGGAACATGGACATGGATCATATCGATTAATTATGGTTTATGTCATTGATTTGTAGTGAAAGTCAATGTATTTTCACTACTAATTAATGCTTTACTAGTACTAGTACTTTAGATGATCATATCAGATTGTATGAGGTGAATTATAAATAATTCATGGTAATGATATAATGGACATAAAGAAGTATATTGTGCGTTAATGCAGTATCTATTTGGATTTTGGTTTGTAAAAGGGGGTGGGAGTTTATAAGTTTTATTTCTTCCCACTCCTTTTCGAATACAAGAAAAAAAATAAAAGTTGACCATTTTCATTGATGTTTTGAGGAGTGTGTGCTCGAAATAAAACTGAACTGAACACCTGTGATTAAAGGTTGGACCACAACTAGGACTGGGTATAGAAATGGGTACAAAGGTTCTGTAAGGTAGCACTGTAAACCCAAACATTCAGAATAATTAAATATATTCACTTGTGAATACCCAAAATTTCAGAAATAGTACTACTAACTCAAATGTATTAAGTTACTGTAACATGTTCTTCTTTTTAAGTACTGTATTGAAAAAAATAAACTCAACTAATGTAGTAGATGATGAAATATAATTTCAGATCACTCCAAATAACCACCAATATCTATCACACCAAAAAAAATTACAATCACAAAACAATAATTTTATTCAGGGGCGGCTGTGGTTCAGTTGGTAGAGTAGGTCGTCCAATGACTGAAGGGTCAGAGGTTCATGTCCTGGCTCTGTCTGTCCACATGTCCAAGTGTCCTTGGACAAAGACACTGAAACCTGACTTAGTATTCTAAGGTTCTGTCAGTCCTACTGGCTGGGGCAGGTCTACAGGGGTGGCTGGGGGTGGCACCCGCCACCGCTGGAATATGATTGGCCACCCTGCTGGCCACCCCCATCAGAGCTGCCAATCAGTTTGTTCGAGTCGAAATTAAAAAAATTACAGGATTCACTCTGGATGCATTTCAACTCTGTCTTGCAGACTTGCACTGTTTCGGCTTAAAACGAGAAAATAAGGGTAAGTAAACAGTCGCTCACAATGTGTCGTGTTTAATGATTTACAAATGTTTAAATTAAGTTGATAACTAAGTCGTATCTAGAGTAAGCACAGTGCGCTAACTTAGCATAACGTCTATGGGAAACATTAGCCTGCACCGGTAAATGTGGGGAAAACAAACCGCAACCCTAAGCTAGACTTATCGACTACAAAGACCTTTACTGTGTGTGTGTGTGTGTGTGTGTATGTATGTGTGCACCTAATGATATATATCATTAATGGACGATATAATTGCATGTTAAGTCGTATCTAGAGTAAGCACGGTAGGCTACGCTAGCTTAGCATAACGTATTGAAGTCTACAGGAAACATTAGCCTGCACCGTTAAATGTGGAGAAAACAAACCGCAACGCTTAGCTAGACATATCGACTACAAGGACCCTCACTGTGTGTGTATGTATGTGTGCACCTAATGATATAACGTTATATCATTAATGGACGATATAATTGCATGTTAAGTCATATTTAGAGTAAGCACAGTGTGCTAGCTTAGCATAACGAATTGATGTATATGGTAAACATTAGCCTGCAATTAGCCTGTTGTGTCGAAATGTGTTTGTCCGTCAAGATCTGTTTATCTATGGTGATGGCATTGATATACGCGAAAGCCTCGTTTTTATACAACTAATCTTCATACATAGTTTGAGTAAACACTGTGATAGTGTTTCCCACCTTTGCTGAACAAGAGTTTTATGTAAAAGAAAAAAAAATGCGGTGAAAAATATGTCCCTAATAAACGCTGGTTGATTTCAGTGATTAACACAAATAAACTCACAAAACTAAAAGCACAAACCTATCGCTCAGCAAAGATGGGAAATACTAGCCTGTCAAAGTGTTTAATCAAACCAGTATGAATATTGCTTGTATAAAAATGAATAACATATCAATGCCGGAAACAGATCTTGACACAACACTGGTAAATGTGGAAAAAACAAACAGCAACCCTAAGCTAGACGTATTGACTATAAAGACTCTGTGTGTGTGTGTGTGTGTGTGTATGTATGTGTGCATCTAATGATACATATCATTAAAGGATGATATAATTGCATGTTATAGCTACCTATCCTGTGTGTTACAGTTTAAGGAAAGTGATTTTCTGACTTAATATTATTTCTAACCAAACAATATGCATGATTTCTTCAGAAACAAAGATGGAGGAAGGAAGGATGGAGGAAAGAAGGAAGGATAGAGGAAGCGACAGAGGAAAGAAGGAAGGATGGAGAAGGAAGAGAGGAAGAAAAGGAGAGAGAAAGTAAGGAGGATGGGGGAAAGAAAGAGGGAAGGAGGGGAAGAAAGAAGGAAAAGGAAAGGAGGGTAGGAGGGAGGACAGAAGAAACATTCAAAACAGATTGGGTCAATTTGACCAGGGATGGTGACAGGAGGGTTAATGGCACATGTACAGGCAGACAAGTGTTTTGATGTATAGTGAGATTTATTTATTTAAGTGTATTTGTGTTCTTAAGTTCAGCATTACTTGTTAATGGCAAAGGGATTTTTGATGTGTACACACTATGTACCTGTTATGACAGTTGATTCAATAGCACACACACACATACTGACTTGAATTCTTTCAGTTTGTGCTGCCATATAATTTAAAAATGGAAGTCAAAAAATAAAGTCATTCATCATAACTAAACTCAATTGGATGTTTCTGTCTTTCTAAGTTAACAAAGAGGTAAGCTTAGATACCTATGAAACACAATCGTTTATCTTGATGAAAACCTATACTACTACTAGGTTACTAGATACACCAGTATACTCCTCCACAGCACAGATCTACCCACTCAAACAAAAAAACATTTTACTCAGTCAAATCAGATTTCTAAATGCTTGATGCTACACTGTTCTGTACATTATTTGGGTAAATAAAATAGTTATATCATTCATACTTCAGCCTACCGTTTATTATGATCTAAGACTGTAGGGCTTTTTTTTTAAAGTCATTTTGGTGTGCCACCCTTCCAATGTCTGTGCCCCTAGCTGGCCCCCCCTAGAAAAAAATTCTAGACCCGCCCCTGCCTACTGGGAGACTAAGTTAATAAGTAATGTTTTAATTTAAGTGTATTTTAATAAACATCTACATTTTAAGTTCTGGAAGGTTATATTTTTTAAGTTTCATCAACTAAAAATAATTGAGGAAATTGATTGCCTTACATTTTTTGAGTTCTGCTAACTTATACAGGTTTACAGTGTAGAGTAGGGTACAATATTGTAAAGTAGTTCTGAACAACAAGAGCTTCAGGTCTGAAATGTTCATCATTATTTCACAGTAAACTATAGTCCTAAGAAATGTGAAAATGTTTACTTCAAATTTAGAATTGCATGTTACAGAGAATGACTGATAATTTTAGGAATATTACTATTGTTTTGCGAAAAACTGTATTGGAAATATAGCCATGAACGTGTTTCTATTGACAGTTGTTCTAGGCAGGAGCATCGTAACTATCATCACTGTTGGAAGATAGACCTTTCCATGTCTTGATAGCATGCTGCATTTCTCTGCTATTTGCTGTTTAAAGTGGCAGTTATGTTTTTCTCGTGAATTATTTCGAGAAAAGTCTCCAACATGTAGGTACCCAAAGTGGGCGGAAGTACCACCTATCAGGAAAAAGGACATGGTGTGTCGTGTTTTGATATTCTTAATAATACCCTCAAGTATTTGAGGATATAAAGTAAGACAAGTAGCTCTCTGGATAATTATCTCACACCACCCTGAGGTAATAGAATGTAAACAAACTGCATAGGGTACTTTCGCCCACATTGGGTACCTACACATCTCCTTCTCTATGTGTATCGCACCATTTTCACTCAGAGAGAAGTGATCATGTGACCATGTACATCATATCCTGTGAGATCTAATTGTGGAAAAAGTGTTTCCATTGCATTTTTGCTCTATATTTAAATATCAAAACGTCTGAAAAACCACCTAATGGAAGTTTAACAAAAAGTATTTATACAATATTTGAGTGTTTTTTTCGAAATTCAGGTGTTTCCATTATCAGTTTTTTATAGCGCAATTTACATTTTGTGAATTTCCAAGGGTAATGGAAACGCAGCTATTGTTGAATTTTTATCCATCGCAAACTTTGAAAATGCTACTTTTGTCCACCAATTACACAAACAATTATCATCATATTCATTCTAAATGTTCTGTGCTGTATTTAGTCTACCTGGTGAATGCAGGTCCTATGTTTAATGGATGATATATGGAGAGCTGAAAAAAAAATTAAAAAATCTGTCCCACCTTCAGATTCAAAGGTTAATATCAACATTTAATATATAACATGAAATTTATAGTAGAAAGTTCAACTTACTGACAAAATTTAGAGCAATTCCTGTACTGCCACATGGTGTCTTTTATTTTGCGATACTATTTATCACACCTGCTTATTAACTGTGTCCACATCAGACGAATTATTGAATTTGGAATTAAAAGAAGAACTAACCACTGACTTTATTTGGAATTATATTTAGATGGGAATAGTCATTTTCAACTGGAATTAGGTGTTTATATGGTTCATCTTAAAGAGGAATTAACCTTTATTCAGAAAGCTGAAATATGGACTTAAATCTACGACTAAAATCCACTTTCCAACTGAAATGATCCTGATGCTGAATAAAATTGTGAACTTCTGCCAGTGACATGTTCACATGGTATTTTAAAATGACATGAATGGATAGATTTTACTTATACCAATAATACAAATGGAATAAAAAAGAGAAAAAGCTACAAAAAGAGAGAGAGAGACAGGCCCATATCAGCCTTCCATATTGTGTGGTCAGCTTTATTTCATCAGTAAATTTACATCCATCCTCACATTCAGGCTCATGTTCCAGAAAGACTTCACTAGAAAAATGATGAATATTTAAAATGTCATTTATTTCATAAACAGTCAGTGGTGGGTGTGGGTAGTTTGGCCTCAGGAAAAGAGAAACACACATACACACACACACACACACACACACACACACACACACACACACACACAGAATCAATGTGTCTGTATAATGTATAACAGCAAAAATACATGAAAGAGACCTCAGATGTAAAAGTGAGATAGACGCAAAAAAAATGTTGATCTTACTGAGTGTATGTTTCTCATTTCTTGTCCCAATACCTCATCACACTTAAAATAAGCCAAAAAAAACCTACAGAACAACTTTTCAATCAGATATAAGAACTGTGCTCAGAAGATGAAGGGATTAGAAACTAATGATTCTAATATTTTCTACTTTTGTCAATATAATATCAATATAATTGTGAAAACACATTTTTGGTGACAGTGACCTTTGACCTACATTCACCAAAATTTAATGGGATCTATTCTGGACCACCTCGCACCTTTTCTGAGAATGGCATAGAAGTTGGTCTAGTAGTTTTTGTGTTTTAAGCTGTTTACAAACAAACAAAGAGACCAACAAACAAACCAACTCAAAAACATTACCCCTCCTCCCCTTCAGGGGGATGGGGTAACAAAACTATTACTTTCATGATTTTCATTCCTCATCCAAAATACCCTGTAGTCCTTCATTTATCCTCTTCCTCCACCTCCTCCTCCTCAGTCAGGTTGCATTATGGGTACTGGGTGACACCGTCCTGCCCACAGCAGCAGGTTCAGAACACACAACTGGACCACAGAGGACAGCAACCGCCTCCTTCCTCCTCCTTCTTCTTTCTTCTTCTCCTCATTCTCTTCCTGCTTTCATTCTGCTTCAACTCTCTCTCCTTCTTCTCTGCCTCCTCCTGCTTCTTCTCCTCTTCCTCCTCCTCTTTCTTTTCCTCCTTCTTTATGTCCTCCTTCTCCTCCTCCATCTCCTTCTGCTACTCTTCTTCCTTGTCTTACTCTCCCTCCTCCATCTCCTTCTTCTCCTACTCGTCCTCCTCCTTCTTCTTCTTCTCCTACTCCTCCTCCTCCATCTCCTTTTCCTACTCTTCCTCCTCCATCTCCTTCTTCTCCTACTCGTCCTCCTCCTTCTTCTTCTTCTCCTACTCCTCCTCCTCCATCTCCTTTTCCTACTCTCCCTCCTCCATCTCCTTCTTCTCCTACTCGTCCTCCTCCTTCTTCTTCTTCTCCTACTCCTCCTCCTCCATCTCCTTTTCCTACTCTTCCTCCTCCATCTCCTTCTTCTCCTACTCGTCCTCCTCCTCCTTCTTCTTCTCCTACTCCTCCTGCTCCATCTCCTTTTCCTACTCTCCCTCCTCCATCTCCTTCTTCTCCTACTCGTCCTCCTCCTTCTTCTTCTTCTCCTACTCCTCCTCCTCCATCTCCTTTTCCTACTCTTCCTCCTCCTTCTTGTTCTCCCATTCTTCCTCCTCATCTCCTTCTTCTCCTACACTTCCTCCTCCTCCTTCTTCTTTTCCTACTCTTCGTCTTTCTCTTTGTACTTCTCCCACTCTTCATCCTCCATCTCCTTCTTTTCCTACTCTTCCTCCTCCTTCTCGTTCTCCTCCTCCCGCTCTTCCTCCTCATCTCCTTCTTTTCCTACTCTTTCTCCTCCTTCTCGTTCTCCTCCTCCCGCTCTTCCTCCTCATCTCCTTCTTCTTCTCCTACTCTTCCTCCTTCTTCTCCTTCTTCTTTTCCTCCTCTTCCTCCTCCTTCTCGTTCTCCTCCTCCCACTCTTCCTCCTCCATCTCCTTCTTCTTCTCCTACTCTTCCTTCTCCATCTTCTTCTGCTACTCTTCCTCCGCCATCTGCTTTTCCTCCTCCTTCTCTTTCTCCTCCTCTTCTTTCTCCTTCTCCTTCTCCCACTCTTACTCCTCTATCTCCTTCTTTTCCTACTCTTCCTCCTCCTTCTTCTTCTCCCATTCTTCCTCCTCATCTCTTTCTTCATCTCCTACACTTCCTCCTCCTCCTTCTTCTCCTACTCTTCCTCCTCCTTCTCTTCCTCCTCCATCTCCTCTTCCTCCTCATCTCCTTCTTCTCCTACACTTCCTCCTCCTTCTTCTTCTACTCTTCCTCTTCCTCCTCCTTCTCTTACTCTCCCTCCTCCATCTCTTCCTCCTTCTCCTCCTCTTCCTCCTCCTTCTCTTCCTTCTTCTCCTACACTTCCTCCTCCTTCTTCTTCTTCTACTCTTCCTCCTCCTTCTCTTGCTCTTCCTCCTCCATCTCTTCCTCCTTCACCCACTCTTCCTCGTCCTTCTCTTTCTCTTCCTCCTTCTCCTACTCTTCCTCCTCCATCTCTTTCTCCTACTCTTCCTCCCCCTTCTCCTTCTGCTACTCTTCCTCGTTCTTCTCCTACTCTTCCTCCTCCTCCTCCCCCTCCCACTCTTCCTCCTCCAACTCTTTCTTCTCCTACTCTTCCTCCTCCTTCTTCTCCTACTCTTCCTCCTCCTTCTCCATGAACAGGTCTGTTTCCACCAGTTCCACCTCTTGGTCTCCTCTGTTCTCCCCTCCAGGTTTCAGAACATAACTTGTTCCGAACCCACCACCACCAAAATCTAATCATCTCTGAGATCATTTGCATAACAATCCTGAAGAAAACAAAAGTAACCTTTTGTCATTCTTTGACTTCTATGAAACCCACTTAGAATAATTATGTGGGTTTGGAGAATGAAACAATATGAGCAGATATTTAAGATCTAAATTAAATATATCACAAATGCATGAACTTTTATTTCCACCACTGTTTTAATCTTACATGCATTTGTATCTGATCATGTACAATAAAACAAGTCCCAACCCCCCCCCGCATATATTTGACCTGATTTATCCTATCTCCTATCATGGCAAAAATAAATTTTTCAGGACCTTTGACCTACATTCACCAAAATTGTATGGGATCTATTCTGGACCACTTTGCACCTTTCCTTAAAACGTCATAGAAATTGGTCCAATAGTTTTTCTGTGAAGCTGTTTAATAGCAGACAGACACACTGACTCAAACCCAATATCCCTCTACTCCTTCGGAGGGGGGGGGGGGGGGTAATAACAGGTTGTTCTTGTGACGTCAAACCCACTTTTGCTTAAACACCTCCATGTCCACGCTGCAGGTAGTTTTGTGTTGGTGCTCCTCATTCTTCATCCTCCATGTCTATGTGTGTGTGTGTGTGTGTGTGTGTGTGTGTGTCAACCACCTCTGCCTCAGGGATGAGTGTGTGTCATGTGTCCACTGATGCAAACACACTGACAGCGCTAACACCTGCTAGCAAACAGCACATTGATGTCACTGACCCATTCATTCACACCTTCAGTTTGCAGTCCCATCTGATCAGCAGTTATTATCCTGTCCCCTGAAGGCGGGAGGGGGTGGGGGTGGGGGGCTATCTTTTTGGTTCCGTTTGTTTGTCCGTTTGTTTGTTTGTCAGGAACTTTACGCAAAAACTACTGGACCAATTTCCATGAAATGTTTAGGAAAGGTGCAGAGTGGTTACGAATAGATTCCATTACATTTTGGTGAATGTATGTCAAAGGTAAACAAAATGTCTTTTTGCAATATGACATAGGGCAAAGAGGACTTTCCTTTTCATTCCTGCAGGCATGGCTCATTCATATGGGCAAGGGGGCAGTGTCCCTCCACTAAGAAAAGTAGATCCATTCAGAAATTGTAAAGAACATATTGATGGGAACTCATACAGGGTGTACCCCACCTTCACCCATTGTAGCTGGATTAGGCCCCCAGTGACCCTAGTGAGGGTAAAGCAGGTTCAGATGACGAGATATTGATTGGAACTTCAATTACAACAGAAATCACATTGCTGTCTGTTGTGATTCCTGGCAAACTTTTGGGAAGTCATGTTGTTATTTTTTGGTGAAATTTACCTCCAGTGTGTGTCACCTTACGATAGAACCTATGGTTGGGCAGCGCTGGCTTTGCTCCAGGGCTGAGCTCACAGACACATCTCTTTTGTTGCATTCAACCAGAAAACTGTATTTCTACACATTTTGCTTGTCTATACATAAGCATGACATAACACACACACACACACATATGGCTGTGGATAAACCACTTTAACATCAAGACTGAATAAAACATATTGTTCCGCCCATAGTCTGAGTGTGGTGTGATGACTAATTTCAAAAGCCGTGGCATTTTCAACTGCAAAGTGAATTTCCCCCCCAAAGTTGTTTGAGAAAGTGGAATAATAAAAATGTCTCATCCATATGACAAACCAGACACTGTATGGTTCTGTTACGAAGGATAAATGTCGGGGTTCACATTTGTGGTAGGTTATATATTTATTTACCCTATAGTTGTTAGCTATTCCTACATTGACACATTTATCCAAAGTGGCGTGTTTGATAAGACATGCACGACCTCAGTCTGAACCATTTGTGTAATTCATTTCAAGACCCTCGCCTCGACTAATTGTTTTTCATGATGCATTTGTGTTGTTTGTATTGTAGACTTTAAGTGTGGTTGTGTACATTGTCCCCTATCAAGTTACTATTATAACCTATCGTTGTATGATCCATAAAAACTGATTTAGAGGTAAGATCTTAAGTCCGAGCCTGACCTGAATTTCAGGCCGGGTCGGGCCTAAAATGTCATGTTCTGTACCTTGTACTTTCTGTTTTCTTCTCTGTCTGCGTGTTTTTTCTGCTCTGTGTTTTCTGCTCTGTGTTTCTCTCTGTATTTCACCTTTCACCTCCTTCTGTTTCCCTTCATGATTTGATTATGCGACTCACCTGATGGACCCAGGTGTGTTCATCAGGTGAGGAGCATATAAACCCGCATTCTGGTCTGAAACCTTCGCCAGATTATCATGACCTGTTCCTCTGATTTTCCCGCAACCTATGTTACCTGTTTTCCGTGTACCAGTCCTGTTTCTGTCCGACCTCTGTTTTCTGCCTGTGATCTCTGCCTGCCTTTTCTGATACTGAACCTGGACTGGACCCTGTTACGCATCTCGCCGCCTGCCCTGACCCTGGAACGAACACCGACCCTGATCCCAGCTGCCTGCCCCGACCCCGGGACAGACCCCGACTACGAGACCCGCTGCCAGCCCCGACCTTGGACCGGAACCGACCTGAATCCAGTCTCGCTCCTGGATCAGAGGAGATCTTCCGTGCTCCGCCTGGATAAGTACATTCCAGCCCAGAGAGACTTTAAATGGGACATTTCCTCATTTATCTGTATTGTATTTCTAAGTAGTGTGAGAATAAAGTACTGCTTGGACTTTTACGCACGCCTCCTGTTTTGCACTTGGGTTCTCTGCGGTCCGTTACATAAAATGTCAATTGTTATGTTGGGGTCAGGCCAGGCTTCCCTCCCGCTTACTTTTTAAAAAAAATAAATATATGTTTATAAAAATGTTTACTAAAACAATGCGTGGATACTAAACTAAGGAATACTTGTTATAAAACTAATAATTTGGATAAAACAGAGAGGGCACTGTAAGGTATTTAACTACTAAACAGGAACCACAGAGCCAGAGCATGCTGTGCAGACGTGAACGCCGAACTCTTAATAATATTCCCCTTCGTAAGTCTACAATTTGCATCTATTTTGACCTGGTGCTGTTACAGAGTAGCAAGAAATCAGAACTAAAGACAGGGGAACTGAAAAGGCAAACACACACCGGTAAGAGTGAGGTGTGGAAAAGCTTCAAATTCTTACAGAAACGTGCATTGGCTTCACTGAATGTAGTCAATGTGGTGTTTTGTTTTCATTCGAGAGCAAAAAGACTGGCACCTCGACGCTGAGCAGGCATTTAAACAGCTGTATTTATAGTTGTTGTATTTTATCTAGCTTGCTTATTTATATATTATGTTAAATTTCTCTACATTTCGTTACAAGAGACAGGGTTTAATTTGTTATCATAAATCACTCCTCCTCCTCCCAAGTCCTCACAAATAAAATATGGAATTTTGGGTTTGCAAATTAAGTTAATTGGTTGGGCTGGGTCGGGCTTTAATACCTGGTTCGGGTTGGGCAGGATTTTTTTAGGCCCGATCTTACCTCTACTCAGATGACCTGCCCAGGCGGCTTTTGTATTCCTGTATACTCATATAGCTTCTTTTTGCTCTCACTGTTGATGTGTATTGACATCAGAACCTTAAAGGACACATTTGAAGACTCTAGGTCAAAGGTCACATTACAGGTCAAGATTGCAGTTTGAATATAACATCTCACAGATTTCCAATGAGCACCAAAATGCTGGTCTTTCAATTTTGCATCTTGTGTGTGTATAGACTTTGACCTATTGTTTACCCAAGAGGTCAGGGGTCACTTGCTCGATCGTTTTAAAACCTGAAATGCTTTTTTTTTTTCAGTGCTTACAAAGTCATATTTTTGTCAAGAAGGCTTTTCCACCTTTTTCCAATCAACCACAACAATATGCTTGGGATAATATGTTCCTGAAGGATCCATTACAGAAAGGAGTCTCTAAAATCTACAGTGTCCCATAAGTCTCCATACACAGGAGACATAATACATTCCATACATATACGGTACAGATAACCCAAAGAATGCATTTGAATAAAGAGTAACAAATTGAAATGTCAGTCATATAGAGCATATTATATAAATAAAAAGGGTTTATTGAAATGTATAATACACATACACATGTATTATACACAATACATATAATTACTTTGGACCACTTAAAAGAAGGTTGGTCTAATTACTGAGAGTAAATGGCCTAAAGCACAGGAACAGGTCTATTTTTCTGATCTATCTGCTGCAAACATGGACTATTACAGTTTAAAATTTTACACAGGTTGCATCTGTCTGAACTGGAGATGTTCTCCAGAGTAAACCTTCTCTGCTACCGTTGTGTCCAGAGCTCAGCTTTACTGCCACACATGTTCTGGATATGTCCCAAGATCACCACTTATTGGACTGAAACTTTTCTCTAATAATTTTTAAAAGACGGATCCCTCCAGACCCCATATCAATAATGCTTGATGTGGAACCAACAGGAATGGACCTTAATACTAAAGAAAAGTTTGTGACTACTGGTCAGATGCCTTATTCTACTGAACTGGAAGAATAAAAATCCTACTGAAAGATATTATATTTGGAGAAAATCAAAATTTCACTAAAACATAATGTAAAGTTATTTTACTCAATCTGGCAGCCCTTTATAGATTACTTTATAATAATAATAATGGATTAGATTTCTATAGGGCTTTTCAAGGCACCCAAAGCGCTTTACATTATTAATCCATTATTCATTCACTCTCACATGCTCCCTCTGGTGGTGGTAAACTACATATGTATCCACAGTTGACCTGGGGCAGACTGACAGAAGCGTGGCTGCCATCTCGCCCCTTTGACCACCACTGCACATTCATACCCATTCATACACCAGTGTGAGTGACACTGGAGGCAAGGAGGGTGAAGTGTCTTACGCAAGGACACAACGGACTGACTAGGACAGAGCGAACAACCAACCCCTCAGTTAATGGACGACCTGCTCTACCAACTGAGCCATGGCCCGCTTTAATACTAAATAAGTGTACAGACCTCCTTTGTGTGTGTGTGTGTGTGTGTAGATGTGAGTGCAGATGTAGTCTTTTGTTCTGGCATCAAACATCTAAGCTGTATATAATTGTATAGAACCTTTCATGATGTCAATTGTTCAAAATGAATAAAAAGAGTTGGGAAAAAAACTGAAATGGACAACAACAACCAAGTCTCACTCCCAACTGATGCTTGGTCCAGGCAAGGGTACGTCAATTTATTTTATTTTATTTTTTTAACACTTTGTTTATTAAACAAAAATATTTCAGATATTTTCTCAATAATGTACTTTTTTCCAGTTTTTTCACAAAAAATAAATTAAAAAAGTATAATTTCCTCAAACCCAAACAGAAGTAACAAACAAAAGGATACACACATCAGTTAGCAAAAGGTAAATATAACATACGTCCAGATAGGTACATAAACAACGGCATCGATCATAATCGACAACCACTGCCCCAAAAACAGCCCGATCCCAAGAAGCCGAATACATAACACAAAACCACTAGTAACCATTCTCAAACCCATGTGCACCTCATCCCGACCGTCTATGTACCATTCAAAATAGTTAGTTAATTAATAGTAGTGTAAATTGATGATACTCAGAATGTCTATCAGTTTAGTTGAACATGGACTGTGAACTGGAACACATTGTACAACAACTATTTGAATTTTGGCCCATCAGGTTCTGTTTTGGGCCCTAAAAAAATAAAAAAATAAATTCAAATGCTTTCTGGCACTTACTTCAATTCAGGGTGCGTCAATTTCTGATGCACAAGGTCTGCCTGCCATAATCAGGTTAACGCTGAAGTGAATGGATGACAGGGTCAGCCACTCTGAGCATCTCATATTAGTTTAATGCACATTGGAGTGAGTTGGAAGCTCACTATGTCTGACCTTTTGTGTCAGAAGTTGACACGATAGGTCACTGACCAAGCATCAGTCTTTGATACGCTCAGAGTAGAGATGCACGGATGGCGTATATTTCCATCTGCAACCGCTTCTTTAAGTCTGTATCCACCCACTATCCATTTGAACGAATGATTTTCTCCAATTTTCAGAACTGAACCCACCTGCCGCCCGCTGATTAGTTTTTAGGTCAAATGAAGATGTCTGGGCTGTTAGGATAATGACTCTAGTCTTTTTCAAACAGTGTAGTTCAGTAGTAGTCTATATCTGCAGTAAACTGGAGCCTTTGATAATATAGTGAGAGTCCACATCACAGCGTACGTCACCACAGTTGGCAATGTAACCTGGTGTCCAAAAAACACTTTATATGAACATTTGTAACTTGGTTGGAATATATTCCAGAGTGACACCAAGTGAAGGGAAGATATCTGCCATCACCCAGTTCCAGTCATGTCTGCTGTCTGACATCATTAATCAACTAGACATGCTGAGGAGTTTACAAAATAACAGGAGAAAAAGAACCGGGTCAACATTCTGAAAACATTTCTATTGTTGCAACAACATTTATTCAAGAAAGTAAAGAAAGAAAATGAAACAGCTACGAGAAAACAGAGATAATTGTTAAGGAAAGAAAAACACAAAAAGAAGGAGCTGGAGTTCATTATAAACTACATGTTACTAGCTGACAGTAAAGTAAAGAAAGTCTTTTTGAGGAATAGTTAATCTGGCCCAGCCTGACCCAGACTGTACCTGCAGCAGCCCCTGGGTAAGTAGAGTTTAAGACCCCTGTTGTAAACCATCAGCAGCCTGTAGACCAGCGGACTGATCATCCATCACATCTGTCAGCTGAGTTAACACAACAGCAGTTGTGTGATGGAAAATAAAGAACTGAACTGAATCACATCCGACATTTATCTATAACTTTCTACTTCTTCCTACTCCTTTTCATGTATATTTAATTTCATGTATTTTCTTATATATGTGACCCGCCACCACGAAACCAGGCATAAGTCGCGCTGAGCCGTTCAGAGCTACAGCCAAATTTAGGCTGGAAGGCGATTTGTTATTTGGGTTTACACCTTATTAAAAAACGGTACCATAACACCTCTATGTTCAGTTCCTGTGGTCATTACATTGAAATTCAATCAATAAAGGTGTTTATTGGGTCAATTATTTAAGCGGTGACAAAAGTTCAGGGATTGCTGAGCAAAGACAAAGACGACTTCCACCTCTTTTCACCGAACAAACTGATCTCCGTTCTGTGGGTAAACATCCAAGTGTTCGGTACGAGGTAAAAGCTTATATTGAATGTTCTGTCCAATGTCGTAAGCCAAATGATTATAATACATCGCAATTCTGTCCTATTATTATAATATATAAAACTTCTGTGACATGTCCATCAGAGTGTCCTTTAACATCTGTGAATAATTTTGTCAATCTGATACAAATTATTATGCGTTGCTAAGGACTTCCTACCCCAAAACAGTCCAAAACTTTAACGGACAATATCTAAAAATATGCAAATTGCAAAATATGTCCAAATGTGGATATTAAAATTACCATAACTTTGGTTCTACTTGTGATAGAAACATAATTTTTTCACCATCTTAAACCTTAGTTTCCACTCTACCAATCTACACAGACAACTCAGTTTGGATTTACACACACTTATGCCTGGTTTCGTGGTGGTGGGTCACATATATATAATAATAATCCCTGATCCCTGCAGCTATAGCCGCCCTGAACAGCAGGCCCCGCTGATCTGTCTGCCCCCCCCCCCCCATTGTTTTGTTTGTCACTGTTTTCCCACTGTCTCCCACTTGCCCTCTTGTAGCTGTTGTTTTGTCTGTGATGTGTTATGTTGTCTTTTTCTGTAATGTACAGTCAGTGAAGACGAATTTCCCTATGGGGACCAATAAATCTAAATCTAATCTAATCTAATAACTAAAAAGGCACTCTGAGAGCGCAGAGCTCCGCCAAGGTAGACCCCCACCCAGATCACCCCCAAAATCAAATCAGTTCTTCCTGTTCACATTTCCAACATATCCTGAAAATTTCATCAATATCCGTCCATAAGTTTTCGAGTTATCTTGAACACAGACAAAAAAACAGATAAACGCCGGCAAAAACATAACCTCCTTGGCGGAGGTAATGATACATTTTATTTGTATAGTGCTTTTCATGGCACTCAAAGATGCTTTACATGCAGTAAAAACAGAAAAATAGGAGTCCAACAACAACAAAAACAAACAATAGAAAACAAAGCAATCACAGATTAAAACAGACAGAATAAAAGTAATTAAACATTAAAAGCAACCTTGAATAAATTAGTTTTTTAAAGTTCATATATATATATATATATATATATATATATATATATATATATATATATATATACACACACACATATGTATGTATGAATGAATATACTGCCCCCCAAAGTAAAACGCCAGTAACTGCACAGACACCAAACTGAGAAAAATGACCTTAAAGTTCTGTTGTTGTTCAGCTCCAGTAGCTGTAGGTAGATTATCCGACATGAGGCAGTTATTGTTACTGCATATTAACTAGTTCTACAAAAACCACAGTGTGCCTTATATATGGATTAATTCTGGTAGTGCTGAGTTCCATCACCAACGTACGATCACTGGAAAACAAACTGGACTACCCAAAGCTGGATTTAAACGCCAAACATGATCCACCAGACTGCTGGACACTGACACCAACATTAGCCTGGACGGGCTAACAATACTCAGATACGACAGAACCCATGCTCTCACAGGTAAAACCCGGTGTAGTGGTGTTTGTATCTACACTAACAACAGCTGGTGTTAGCCTGGATGGGCTAAAATCTAAATCTACATTTTCTTTTAACATATATTTCATACAATCAATTTTAAAGGGTTTGAAGGGTAGTATTGGAGGTCTTGGAAGGAGTTAGGCCTTTTACGTGTAAAATGCGACTATATTTACGAAAATTACACATTGTAATCATGAAATTATTCTATTTTACAGATAAACTGTACAGAAACCACTTGTGGTCTCCAGAGGGTTCAGTCTGGCCCCTGGGATGAATTTATAAAATGCAAAAATTACACTGAATAGATTAATCATTTTATTTCAGGTTCCACAAACAGACCAGTTTAATATGCAGTGGGTCAGATCAGTAAAATACGATCAGAATATCTTATAAATGCTCCAAACTCCAAACCTTTCTCCTTGTAAATAAAAACAGGAAAACAATAATTTCACAAAAATACAAATAACCTAAACAAATATGAACATTTTCAAATATCTGAAGAATAAATCCCAGAATCAGAATTCTTTATTTGTCACGTGTGAATGTGCATCCACAGTGAAATGAAAGTCACATTCCCCTTAAGACCGTACAAAGATGCATTACAACTATACAACTATACAATAGAATATACAAATATAACAATATACAAAATATACAAGATAACAAAGACTAGAATTTGTAAAACATAAGAATATAAAGAAAAATATTACTACTCCAAAGTAGTAATATAACAATACTATTGACACCACTTGACAATAATTCCTTTGTTATATTATGTGCAATTAATATATACATATATATATATATATATATATATATATATATATATATATATATATATATATATTTACTGTTTTTCTTATTTATCATCTCCACATAGTTTTATTCCTTCTGTATATATTTTTTAAATTTTTCTCAATATCTCTGTTTGTGTAGATATATTATTTATTTATCTATATGTTTCTTCTCTTTGCTGTCCCTCTATTGCCCTATATTGCTGTATTTCCCCGTTGTGGGATCACTAAAGTCTATCTTATCTTATCTTATCTTATCTTATCTTATCTTATCTTATCTTATCTTATCTTATCTTATCTTATCTTATCTTATCTTATCTTATCTTATCTTATCTTATCTTAAAAATATAGCCCAGGGGGAATATAAATATATACATGGATATACATATGACAATATGCTGAGCTGTGGTGGTTGGGGGTAGATGAGTGGGTATGTAGTTGTGTGGTGGTGGTGGTGGGGGTAAATAGTTCAGTGTCCTGATGGCCTGGGGGAAGAAGCTCTTCCTCTCTCTGTTTTTTCCTGCAGGCATTTACCTGATGGCAGCCACTGAAATGATCTACCCATGTTCTTCCTGTTAAGTGTTTTATGTATCTGTGCATCCACTGTGACCTGTAGGTTAGAATATACATGTGGAGATAATAAAGTCAAGTCGAATATTGTTAAAATTATCACCTTAAACCAGACTCTACACCAGTAGAGTCAAACTCCAGTCCTGGAGCGCCTGTGTCCTGCATGTTCCAGATGTTCCTTCTTCCATCACACCTGTAAACCATTGCATCATTATGAGTATGAAGTGATGAGGAGCTGATTATTAATTCTTAATTATCAGTACTGACACATTCTGAATGGATGGTTTAGTTTAAATATTCAGAAAAATTCAACCATTTTCTTTCTTTCTTGTTGTTTTTACTGTGTTTTTACTGAGTGTCGAACACAAATTAATTCAGAAAAAGGCAAAATTAAAATAGCTGGGACCAAATTTCAATACTAATTCTCTTTTTTCTACCTTTTTTAGTAAAAAAAAAAAAGGTTTTTCCCATGTCATTTATAATGTTGCAAATATTTATTAGTTTTTGTTCATTTTGTTACTCATTTTATTCGTTTTTCTACATTTAGTTTTTTATTTTATTATTTTTCTTTAATTTTCTTCCATTTGTCTTACTTTATTAATGTAACTAATTACTTTTTGTTAATTCTTTTATGACTTTGGCTGTTTTTGTTCATTTCGTTGGTTATTTTAGTCTTTTACTGTGGAATTGCTAAAGTCTCAGGAGTTAAAGGGTTAAACTGAATCATGTGGAAGAGGGAAATAACTAAAACATGCAGGTCACCGGCCCTCGTGGACTGGAGTTTGACACCTGTCCTCTACACAAACCTGGTTGACTCAGAAGCCCATTGGTTGTTTTAAATGTCACCATTGTAATTACTGTTCCAATATTCAACAAGCTCAAACTTTCCAGGATTCTGTCTCTCTAAAACAACATCAGATAAATAATTTTCTAAACTGTAAAACCACCTTTGTTTTCTAAAGGTTGGAGTGCCCCAGTTGTAAAGTGTTCTATATATGAAGAACAAAATTATGCTTACAATACAGACTGGCTGAACATAAATATGCAGTCCGCACTTGCTAACGTAAACATCCCATGACAAGACACCATAAGAGTGATCCATCTACTTTACAGGCTGTTGGTATTGATCATATCCCACTGTCTCTTAAGAGGGGTGATAGCAGTGTTGGGAAAGTTGACCTTGATTAGGAACTAGTTCAAAGTTCAGTTCAAGTTACTCAACATGAATTAGTTCAGTTCATCGTTCATTCTTCCAAATTATGAACTAGAAGTTCATGGATCCCAAAATGAACTTTTTCGTTCTTTTTTGTGTTATTATTGTAAACGTATTATTAACCGTTTCTGACGTTATCCTGTAGTCAAAAAATCAGGGGAAAATGCCACCCCTCCAGGGCGGAAGTAAGTACCTTACCCCAGGGTTAACTTCCCTTTCACAAGGAGTGGTTTCAGTGAGCTTCACTTTCAATGTTTATTTCCAAGAACGGGACAACACCTGCTCACACTCTGTACATTTAACTCTTTTTCTCCGCTCCCAAAAACTATCTGCACCCCCCCCCCCCCACACACACACACACACACACACCGAATAATACAAAAATTACATCTATGATAATGCTGTGTTTTGATCCCATTTTATCCCTTATAGGACTCAATAATTACAACGTGATGAGAACGAAATGTGAACTACATAAGAGCGCAGTTCAATAAATGCCAGAATAACCGCGTTCACAACTTCCTGTTCATTTGGCAAAAGTGAACGAGTCGTTCACGTTCGTTAAAAATATGATATAGTTCGTGATAGACAGAGAACACTAAACTTTCTGGATTGATAAATTACAGGCCACTAAGTATCCACGAGGACCTTAAATTTTCGTGCTTTCCTCTTATTTTTATTGTAGAATGGTTTGAATTCTACTTATCTTTTTCTTTTTTTGATGTTTTTCTGACTTTTCCTTAGTCTCCATTTCCTCTTTGGTGTTTTTTTTTTATTTTACTCCATTACAACGTGGTAGTTCTTCTTTCTTATGTTTAACTTGTTTTGTTAGACCTTGTTTTTATTTTGTCTCATTGACTTTTGTAAGAATGACACCTGGTAAAGGTTTTATATATTACACTGTTTTTATATATTACATTTTTTTTTTACCTGAGTAGCGCTGCAATGTGGAGGTTTCTGATTGGTTTACACATTTAAAAAAAAAAAAAAAACACCTCTTCCTGCTTATGTTATATGTTTGACTCCCTGATGAAGGCTTGGATGTGGAAACGTGATGGGGTCTTTTACGGGTTTGTTGTAACCGAGCCAATGTTAAAAAGGCTTTTGAATTTTTCACTTATAAGAGAGTGCCTTGGAATTTTCTCTTTTTGTCACATTGTTAATATCAAATTTAGTTTTCATGTCATTCATGTTATTCATATTGGGTTTTTATGGCAGAAACATTTTAAGCACATAATTATACTTTTTTCACTTTTAAACATAGAGGAACAGTTGGAGTTGACATTATTTATATATTATGTTATTATCTCTGATATTGTATATTTAAACACAATGGAAATTATGTTTCATGCAAAGTACAAGAGTCTGTTTGTTTGCAAAGACATTCTAAGTTAATAGAAGGGAACTATAAGTTAAGTTGTGTTTGAAACATGTAAAGTCAGAACAAATGTTAAATATCAGTAGCTGTGTTTCCATTACCCTTGGAAATTCACAAAATGTAAATATCGCCATAAAAAAACTGGTAATGGGAACACCTGAATTTTGAAAAGTCAAATATCGATAAAAGGTTTTCACACTTTCATAAGGTGGTTTTTCAGACGTTTCGATATTCTAATATATGGCAAAAGGGCAGTCGAAACACTTTTTATGCAATTATATGTTACAGGATGTGACTACATAGTCACATGATCACTTCTCTTGGAGTGAAAATGACAGCTTCAGTCACTGATAACCATGACAACCATTGGCTGCTTATAATTTGTTGTTGTTGTTGACAATGTAGGGACCACATGTACAGACCCTTATAATGTTAACCAGCTGATTTCTTTTACATGTTAGTGTCTTTAAAGAGTTCGCCAGTGACTTTTACTGACGAGAGAATTAGCTGATTCATTCACTCTAATATCAGGGTGATTGCGGTCAAGTGATCTGAAGCTCTGAAGGTGACAGCAGTGAAATGTCGTGGGATGATATTTCACGAGAGTTACGACAGTCCTGTCTAGAAGAACCGTAAATGGAAACACGTTCAAAGCGCAAATATACTAGGAATATCGATATTGTTTTGCGAAAAACTGTAATGCTAGTGTTTCTGTTATTGGCGTGAAATTTTTGAATCAGCTGGAGGAACAAGTGAAAATGTGTGGCTCATTGTCGAGCTTTAGAAAAGCTTTAATTTGTCAGATTACTGATGGGTTTGAAAGTACAATGATCGGGATGTGACTTTAGAGAAGAAATGTAGATTCATTTGTGTTGTTGTTTTAGTTCTGGCAATTTAATGGATGTAAGTAGGAGAAGCAGAAATAAACCCTTCTTCCTTTTTCAGTTACAAATCGTGTAAATTGGGTGCGTTTTATGTATATGTGTTTCTTTTTATTTTATGTAACGGAAATTGATTAATGGGCAGCACAGTGGTGCAGTGGTTAACACTCGTGCCTCACAGCAACAAGGATCCTGGTTCTATTCCCACACCAGACCTTTGTGTGTGGAGTTTGCATGTTCTCCCCGTGTCCGTGTGGGTTTTCGACGGGTACTCCGGTTTCCTCCCACCATCCAAACACATGCACTGATAGGTTAATTGGTTAATTTAAATTACCCATAGGTGTGAATGTGAGAGTGATTGTTTGTCTATATATGTTCAGCCCTGAGATGAACTGGAGACTCATACAGGGTGTACCCCGCCTTCACCCATTGTAGCTGGATTAGGCCCCCAGTGACCCGAGTGACCCGAGTGAGGATAAAGCGGGTTCAGATCACGAGTGAGTGTGTAATTAATTAATGAATTTATTAATGTATTCATTCATTCACTCCACTGGTCCATCCCACTGTGGACAAAGGAAACATATTCTGCATTGAAAATAAACTGATCTGCTTTAGAAACTGACGACAGAAGTAAAAACAGAACAAACTAACGAACCTTCCCCATCGTCTCCTCATACCCCTCCCCCTCCCCCCCCTCCCCCCCTCCCCCCCTCCCCCCCTCCTTCCTCCTGCCCCAGTGCTATCTCGGAAAACTGGGTTTAATTATTCAGTGATGCCGAGGGAGGTGGAAGAGGAGGTTTGATGCTCACTCCACTTGTCTGAATAAAGAATCCGTCAAGGTCACGAATACACAATTACCTGCTCATGAGCTTCAAGGATGCTGTGAGGCAAGCAGAGCAGCATCATCAGTACTCATTAATAAATGTATTGATCTAACAAGCTGTGAGGCTTTGAAGGTCTTCAAACTCTGCAGAGTCGTACAAGGTCAGTGAATAAGGAGGATGTGTGCATGGAATGTGCAAATGCTGACGTTAGTTTTATTAAAGGTATGGTCCATCAGTCCTTCTGATTACATTTATAATTACAGCTTCACACTTTGAACAGTGTGAACTGTCAAACATTAACCTGCTGTAATATTTAAAGGTTCAATATGTGATTTATGGAAAAAGCCATTTCCATGTATTTAGCACCATTTAATTTAAAGTATTGAATACAGTCTTCCCTCATTTATTGCTGGGGGTTACATTCTAAAAATAACCTACAATAGGTACAATTTGCAAAGTAGTCAGTTTTTTTTTTAAATAATTACTCTGTAGGTTTTAAGGCTGTAAAACCCATCACCATACACTTTATACACTCATCTTAGATAGGAATTAACATTTTCTCACCCTACAGCCACGAATATGGTGAATATGAGAGTGAGAATTTCATACATTATTATTATTATTGTTATTATTATTATTATTATTATTATTATTATATTGATATTCATATTAAATAATTGATATTTAGAGATCATAGGGAATGAAGATTGGGGTTAGGAGTATAGAAGTTTTTACTTATTCCTACTCTTTTTCAAACATATTTAATTTAATTTATTATCCCACTCCCCGAATGTTCTCCCTGTGTCTGCGTAGGTTTTCTCCAGGTACTCCAGTTTCCTCCCACCATCCAAACACATGCACTGATAGGTTAACTGGTTAATATAAATTGTCCATAGGTGTGAATGTGAGATTGTTTGTCTATATATGTTCAGCCCTGAGATGAACTGGAGACTCATACAGGGTGTACCCCGCCTTCACCCATTGTAGCTGGATTAGGCCCCAGTGACCCAAGTGAGGATGACGAGATGAGATCCCGCCCCCTGAAGGGGAGAGGAGTATTGTGTTTGAGTCTGTCTGTCTGTTTGTCACTTGTAAGGATGTTGATCAGTAGCATTTACTTGTTTGTTAGTTTGTGTCAGCAGGTTTACGCAAAAACTACTGGACCGATTTCCATGAAATTTTCAGGAAAGGTGTAAGGTCATCCAGAATAGTTCCCATTAAATGTTAGTGAATTTAGGTCAAAGGTCAAAATCACCAAAAATGTGATAAGACACAATGATAAAGAGAGTGCTAATCAGGTAAAATGTGTGGAGGGGTTGTTGTGCTGGGCACCACTTGTGTTGTTGGTCACTGGTTGGTCACTTGTATTAATGTCTGTTCTTTTTAATGATAACATCAACCTTTCCAGGGACCACAGGTTATCACTAGTGCTACAACCTGGAACACTACACATGACCTGTTTAGAGTTAATGTATGTTGTACATTGTCACCAAGTAAATAAAATGAAAGCCATATGTGAGTGTGATGTAAACCCAGTGTGCCCTGATGCTGTCCTCTGGTTCACCTCATTAGTCTCCTTTGTTTCACCTGTTGCCTCCAGCTCTTCCTAATCAGCTGGTGTGAATAGAACCACCCACTGTCAGATTGTCTCCAGTGTTTCTCTGTTACTTTTGCTGTTCCTACCACTTCTCTTCTCTCCAGCCCTGGTAACACTGCTCTAAAGTATCTGCTTCAGACATTAAATGTCCTAAATCTTACCTACTTTAACAAGATGAATAAGAAAACAAATGACTTTAGGGCTGGTTAGTTAATGTTTTTAACATATATGATGGTGCGTTATTCCACATATATGGTGGTTTATGTACATCAGAGGTCTTCAACCCTGGTCCTCATGGCCCACTATCATGCGTGTTTTAGATGTCACTAGTGATGGCCGTTTCGAAATGGGCTCGTGACACCTGTTCGAAGCCTCAAAATACAAGTCAAAACACTGGTCACATGACCCAAGTGTTTCATGAACCCTGTGATGTCACCAAAACGATTCATGAATCACTGTTGTTTTGAAGGCGTTTCCCTAGAGCAGGGGTCCCCAAACTATTTCCTGTGAGGGCCACATAACTTTTCCCTTCTCAGATGAGAGGCCAGGGTCAGTTTGTAACAGAAAAAGTGTGACGAATGCAGGAGTGCCTCAATGTAAAAATTATCGTTTTCTGGATTCTTCACAGAACAAAAGTCAGAAAATAAATAATAATAATAATAATAATAATAATAATAATAATAATAATAATAATAATAATAATAATAACTATTTATGAAATAAATAACCCTCTTTGGGTTCTTCACAGAACAAAGGTCCATAGAACATAAACTTCTTCATCTTAACAGGTCCAAGTTCAGCTTAGTTGTTAGAGCAGAATCTCTGACTTTAATGACTCATATGAGCAGTCTCTCAAAATCATTGTGTTAAAGTAGTTAATAATAGTTAATTGTTAGAAAGCCCACACAGTTTAAATGTTTATTTGATTGTTTGGTTATATTTGTTCAGGAATAACTCCGTTCTGTAAGTTTTCAAATGTCCCAAGCTGTTGAACGCACCACTGATGTTATAACGGTTATGAACGGAGTATTTTATTAGCCGCTGTGTTGCTAGGTAACCGTGCCAAGTTCGCCATCTCCGCTTCTTTTTCTCTTTTTTATTCATCTATTCCTGGTTTATTACTTAGTGTAGATGCCACAAGGTGAGATAAATAACACAGTACAGTTCGGGTAGATGTTAGCATGTTGTACTGTATAAGCTAATGCTGTTTAGCCCCTGTGTGTTGTTGAAGCTAATACGATAAAATGCTAGCAGTCATCTGTGATTTCTGTGAGTGATTTGTGTGTTCCATGACCCATGTAATACATCTGAGTGACTCATATAGTCGGTCTTAGTTCATTTATTATTGTGTGTATATATTGTTATACTGAGTGTTACTCTGTATTATTACAGACTGCAGTGAAAAAAACCTTCAATGAGGACATCTGTATCTGTGTTCTTTAATCGGAACTACAATCCACACCTTGCCACTCTAAACCAAATCCTGGAGACAACCCCACACTCTCTGCTTCATTAATAACAAAAATAGTTCAGAACTAAGGAACATTTTATTGCAAAAGTCCAACTTTATTATCAAATATTGTTTATAAGTTTGGTGCTAGTTGCTCTAATATGCTTTGAGCCAATGTTCACTTTTGTGTTTATTTATCCAAGTGGTGTTTGCTGCTCCTGTAGCGGTCTAGCAACTGCCTTGTGGTAAAACATTAGCTGTTTGAGCCATGTGTAGTCCAGCTCGTTTCCTGTTTCCGGTGCTTACTGCTACTGGGTAATGTAGTTCAAAATCAAACTTTATTTAAAGCCACTCTAAAAACAAGCATCCTATTGAGTCAATTAACCACGATGCATTTAGAATAATTAAATGTGTCACTAATACTTACGTTCAAGGCTGTAAACTTTTGGTTGAGCAGATAAATCTGTATTAAAATGTGTAAAATTAGACTTGCACCTAGTAATTATGTGTACTATGCAATGAAATGAAATGTGGTTTATTTTCAATGTTAAATTGATTATGGCTAATTTAAAGAGCAGTGTTACTGGAGTTGTGTGGCCTTTTTTAGTACTCAATGTGCATTTATTTATAAACTTGTAACCTTGCAGTGTTAATGCTTTTGGATGCATATTTGTAATCTTCTTGTTTATATATTAGGGCATTAACAGACAACGACAAGTCACATGTTATTCTCTCTCTCTTTCTCTCGGCACGTAAACACAGTCAGACCTAAACAAGACATGGCTGCTGCAGGTAAGACAGTTGTGGTGGGCTGACACACATCACATTTGTGTCTGTCACTCTTTTACTTCACTTTAGATGAAAAAAAAAAAGGCACGGCCATCTGAAGAGGCATTCGCTAGCTAATCTGTGTGATATAAGCAGCTGCACAGACAACGCACCCCTTTTTTCCAAACATGTGGGCAGTGTGGTGTGCGGCTTGTCAGCTGCTGACTTAAAAGTTTTGCACTTAATATGAAAAGTGAGGACCAGTGACAGACGTGTGGACAGTCTGGTTTTGGAGCCATGGGTCCAGACCAAATGTGGACATATGTTCACCTACTGATGTTCAGGTAATTTTAACAGAAACCTCTTTGCTACATTAGCCTTTGTTTTGTTGGGGTTAAAATGTTGATGCTTGTGTCTTGTCAGTGGACATTGTTAGGTTGCAGTGAACTTTAATACAAGTTGCTCAATGCTGGACAGACCTGTGTATGTGGGGTTTTTTTGTTGTTGGTTTTTTAGCCGCGTGTCTGTGTTGTTCCTCAGCTGTGATTACGTCATTACGACAAGTTGACTCGACTCTGACTTTATCGAAAAATGAATGCACCTGAATGAAGCAGCTCCTCAATAGAATCCTGCCTCTGCATCATCAGCACTCTGTGTTATTCAATTCTATGATCGTAAAAGCCCTCATTTGTTACCGTTAACCCTTTAGAATACACAGTTACTAAAAGGAGAAAAAAACCCTGTTTGTAACCACATCATTATTTGCAGTGTTTTACATGTCTTCTCTTGTGTTTATGATGTTTTGTTTACCCACCCAAGCCTTCAAGATGGCTGCCATGACATAAAGGTTAATGTATCAACCTTACACTTACTGTAGGTAAAAGGAACATATGCAGAATGCACTTTTGTTTTTCCAACATGTCTGTGTGTGAGGAGACCCTTAAAGAATGAACCAAAAAACATCCACTCTCCTTTTCTCCTGCTTCATTTTTGTTGGAAGGAGACGAAAATGCTCAGTTTACAATTTTCTATGCTTCCTATGTACATCACATGCATAGATTCATTTGAGTACCCCATCCCATCAGCTCAGGTAACCCCACCTACTGGTCACAGACACCTCTGCTCAGACTCACAGATCCTCCATTATTCTCTATCATATCCTGGTGTGCGTCCGGTACATTGGGTTCTATGGGTCTACCAGGGCTGTAAAACTCAGCACTCGGTCCACAACCTACAAAATCCTTCTATACATCTATAAGTCCATCCATAACCTCACCACTTCCTACCTCTCTGACCTTCTGCAAATTGTCACTGCCCTCAGATCCTCATCCTCTCTTTATTATTGTATTTTATGTTTGTGTTGTCTTTGTTATGTTGTTATTTATCTTGCTATATTCTTGTACAGCGACCTTGGATGTCTTGAAAGGCGCTTTCAAATAAAATGTATTGTTCCATTTCTTTCTCCTCATCCTCTCGGTAGAATGTAGAAGAGAGGGGCGGAGTCAGCTGTGGCCAATTTGCATGAAAGCATGAGGCACTAAAACTAAGTGTTTTAAAAAGGTCTCTTTCTCCAGGATGAAGAGGCTACTCTATCTCTGCATCAATGTGGTATTGTGACCAAAGCATGAGATAGATAGGCCACTGAGACACCAGAGAACTGCGTTCACTGGTGGAAAATGGACATATGTCCCCTTTAAAGTCAGTGATGGGAAGCAACGGTCAAAAGAATCTCTGATCTTTTGTGATTCAGTGTAAAATTCATCATGGAATGATAGCGCAGCCTCAAAACAAAAGGGTTTCTGCCAACCATGTGGGACAATTTAGATGTCATATTGGGAAAATAAACATTTTTTTTGTTTCATGTGAGTGGGTGTTTGACAGCTGGAGAAGTATCATAAAAGTGAAACACACTCAATTTCAAAATGTTGGAATTTATTTTTTTATCATAAAAATAAAATCAATAAAAAAAAAATCCCAGTCCACAAGCATTACCATTCACAATACATTTAGATTTCCACATACATGTTCACATTTTTGATTGTATCTAAAAACATAAGAAAAAATAAGATTAAATTTAAATGCAATATGCATATGAAATAATACAATATAACATGACTTAATTAGATTATTGTATATACTAGGTCAGGGGTGCCCAATCCTGGTCTTCGAGGGCCACTGTAGCAGCAGCAGTAGAGTCTGACCACCATCTGTAAATGTTCACTGCATTCACCTTAGTCCATCACACTATGACATGGTTATGGAGAAAACCCTTTTAGGATAATTGACACTTCTGTTGCATCTGAAATGTCTACATACACACACACACACACACACAGGTTTCTATGCCTCATGAGGACCAAGTGTGTAATCATCACTTGTAGGTTAAGTAGCCAATGGGTAGTTAGCATAAATACAACTTTTTTTCTATTTTTAAAAAAAATTATTTAAAAAAACCTGGAAAATCACTGGAAAAACTGGCAAAATAGATTAATCAAGAATTAAATAGAACCAAAACACTGAGATCTCCTTCACAATCAGATTTTTCTTTGCTTGTTTTGCACGAACAGACAGGAACCAGAGTCAGTGTTGACTGCTTGACAATCTAGCAAAGACTGAGTGGGCTCCTAAATCTTATAAGCCCTTCGCAAGATTAATGGCGAATGTAGAGCAGGTGAATAGCAAAATAAACTAGAGCAAAGTGCAAGGCCTGAAGTGGAAATGGATTCAGAAGAAAACATAAAGACAGAAGTGTGACACATAGTTTATATTTACATCTTTGTGACAGTGTGCATATGGTGTAACTTGTTTTTTTTAAAACTGTAAAATTCTGACAACAAACTAAAATATAATAAATATTAGTTTGTTGAAGCCAAACTCCAATAATCCTTTTGTATTTTCTGGATTTTTGTTCAAACATTTTGCAAAAATGTGTTGCTGTGCATGATTGGGTATGATGTGATGACTGGTGAGTGGTGTAGGTCCATGGGAAGACAGATGCATTTTGCACATACATCCACTGGATAAATGATGGAAAGAGGTTGTAAAATGACAAAGGGGGGAGCGGAGAAGATTCTGAAGTTTGGTTTATTTATACAGGGACAGTGTACAATCTTACATTGACCACAAAGGAAAGATGCATTGTACCAGGTTATAGCAAAAATGCTAATTTCCACCTGTAGTCCCAGGACAGGTTGATATTGGGAACTAAAAGCAGAAAGCTCTTCAGGCTGACACTTCCAGGTGTTTTAAAATGGATCATTTGTTTGCTGGACCCAGTAGTGCTACTACTAGCATTGCTGCAACAAGTAAAAAATTTAGCAGAGAGGTTAGTCCGGGATCAAAGCGAATTGATGTCTATGTTGGGTCGGAATGGGAGGCAGTGAGCAAGTCGAAGGAAACAACCATGGAAGTGTGTTTTCATGGTCTTTAGGTATATAGTATTTGTTCATTGGGTGTTGATTATGGACAGGTGGGTGGATGTGTGAGTGTGTGTTTGTGGGTGGCTTCATCAGGCCAATACTAGGGTGGTTGAGAGGAAAAATACCAGTGCTGAAATTTGTTCCCAGTCCGACCCTGCTCACACACACACACACACACACACGCACGCACACATTAAATATGACTATGTAGGATTGTGGCCAACTGGTACTGCAATCACATTCAAAATACTGTAAGGTGTGATAACCCCTCCCTCTTCCCCCCAAATTGGGTTTTGCCAGATCCAGCATGAGCATCTACTACAAGTAGCTACCAGGTAAGAGACCAGTCATACACCAGACATATACTGTCTTTAATAGTTTGTTTTGCCAGGCTGAGTTGCAGCGTCATCTCCTGGGGCTAGACCATGGTCTCTTCACCTGGGCTGAAGGGTCTTCACCCTGGCCTGGGCTGGGAGAGGTCACTGTGGTTCAGCCCTGCAGCTCGGTCCAGGAGAAAACACTGCAGCCCCGGCCCACAATCTCACCACCTGGTAAGAGCCACTCGGTACGTTTACATGCACTTAGAGAAATCCAAATTATTGCCTTACTCCGACTAAAATCGAAGTCTTCAAAGGCACGTAAACACCTCAGTTGGACTATAATCAAATCGAACTAGAGTTTGAGAAATTGGAGTAACCAAGTCAGATAATGCAATTGTAATAATATTTTTCAGTGCATGTAAATGCCACAAAACCTTGACTCGATTAAGACTGGCCTGGACATGTCCCCTTCAGGAAGTGACCAGAGTCACCATGACAACATTACTGTAATAAATTAGAATTTAAACAGTTTGTACCAAATCTTCTGAGCTGCCGTATGGTTTGTGGTTCATATCTTCTCTGGGTGTTGTTGTCTACTTTTGTTTAGTTATTGTTCTTCTATGGTACCAATCGGAAGGACGCAAGTGTGAAAGGGCGTGTAGCACCATCTAGTGTCTGAGAGTCCAACATACCTGACTCAATAATTAAAATTTGCTCTGTGCATGTAAACTCAGATTTTTGGGAAACTCCAGTTAATTAAGTTCTTAATTTAATTACTAATAATAACCTGTGCATGTAAATGTATTGACTGAAAGTTGAGGGTGACCATAGGAGGGCCATCTAACCATAGGGCTTCAGTGTTTAAAAATAAAACAGTTTGACCAGTAGCTCATGTAATAATTTAAGACTGACCTTGAATATGATATAGACCAAGACAGATTTTTGTCATGGGGGGTGAGGTGGAGAGAGGACTCAGATGCTCAGTGTTGAAGGGAAAAATAATTTAATAACAGACAGAACAACGTAATTTACGTACTATTATTTTCACACAGTTTCAAAACTAAACCCGTATCAAACTCCTCATGTGGACGTAGCATAAATGTCAGTAAACTGTAGCAGCTGTAACAGAAGCATTCATGACCAATGACAAATGACTGATATGATTGTTCCACATACATTCATTTAGTTCAGTGATGCCTCCAGATGTTAACTGCATCAGCCAATTAAAACAGCCCCTGTGCACAGACTGGAGCCTTCATGACAGCCAACCACTGTATGTAATTACCCAGCATGCATCCACAGCATCCATTAAAATGATCTGAGACAATTACTGCAGCTGTCAGCTCTGCACTGCACAAAGGGAATATTGGCTTGTTTTTTTTTTTCTCCTTTTTTAATAGTAAAACTAAATGTATTCTGTTTCATGGTGCTGCTGCAGTAAGACAAACATTCCAGTAAATACACACAAAACTGTATTTACATTTAAATGTCCTTCTGCACAGCTAAAAATACACCAGCATAAATGAACAGACCACCAATACTAAGTATTTTTCTTCCATTTTAATTATTCAGACCTGGTCTTGTATCAGAAACACAAGACAGACACACAAAAAAAGAAAAATCCCTAGAATTTTTTTTTTTTCATTAACACTGTTTGTCTGGGTGTATGGGATGGATGGGAGCATCACTTCACAGTACGAGCATAGAACAAACACAAAACCAATGTTACCCTGAGCACAAAGTGAATGTTTAGTAAAAAACTCATTTATTCTATTCCTCTCGACAATAACACCATGTGGAGTCAGCAAATGCAGAAAGTATAAATCAGTTTTGTACTGTGGAAAATTGAATGTTAACCCTTTCAACGTCAAAGTCACAATTGAATGAATCAGACAGCTTTTGGAAATCTGGATATCAAAAAGGAATATGAAAAAAATTGGGCTGTCAAATGATTACAATTTTTAATCTGATTAATCACAAAGTTTAGGTAAATTTTGATTAATTGTGCTTAAATATTCATTTTTAATCTTTGTTAATTGTGTTTCATATTTCATGCACAAACACTTTTTTTATTTGTAAAAGTATTTTTAAAAAAATAATACATGCATTTATTTTTTTTTCTTTATTTTATTATTATTATTATTATTGGGTTTTTTTTAAGAAGAACAAGGACATTTGTAAAACATGTAGGACACAGGGACATGAGGACCGGATTTAAGAACCACAGCCATAGAGTACACATGTAACCACGAGTACCCGCCCTGCCAGGACCCAACACTACTACCCCCCCCCCACACACACACACACACACACTCCCTCAGCCTCGCAAGCACCCTCAACAACACTACAACACCCTCCTTCGCAAACCCACCCAGGATTGCCTCTGAACATATGCTTAGTGTTATAATGTGGGATTTGAAACTGGGAGTTCTTTGGTGACATGAAAACTACGTCAAAACACTTTGTCAGTCGACTGTGGTTTTTTTTGTTCTCAAAGTTCCCACAAAAAAAAAAAAACACTCAGAGACACAAAAAATGTGTGTGTGTGGGGGGGTAAAAAATAAAACATGTTCAAATCCACTAAAATTCGCCAAAAAATAAACAGACACAATAAAGTGATGAAAAATCCAAATCATATAAAAAAAAATGCTTCTAAAATACAGGAAAAAACATTTGAATATGAAACCATATGAAAAAATATGAATATATATGCAATTTCAAGAAAATAACTGTGAGCAACTGTTTGATTTAATTGCATATATATATATATATATATATTTGACTAGCCCTAAAAAAACAAACAAAAAAAAAAAAACATCTGCCACCTTTAGGGTTAATTCAACCCATTAACATTTGAATTTAAATATGAGTATATTTAAAAAGTAAATGCTAAATTAAGTGGAGATAATTAATCTGACTATAGCACATACAATGGATAGATGTGTTGGTATGTTACATATTTGCGACAATAGGTGTTAAGGGGTTAAATTTCAGTTGAAGTCAGCTGTTCGGTGCCTGTATGTGTGTGAGCTATTTTCATTCAAATGCACAGAGTAAGAAATGAGAGAAAACATGTTAACATAGAAACTGTCTGAGTTATTGTATCTTAGATTCAAGATAAACGTCACTGTCTTCCTTCCTTCAGTTTGAATATCTTGTCTTTACTTCTAGTTGTGTCTAATTTCTCATTTTTATTCCTCTGGTTGCTCCGAAAATCTTCACATTCAACCCGTGTCCTGTCTTCGACTCAAACCTGCAGATGGAATTAGCTGTGAAAGTAAAATAAACATATTCCACTGAGCTGTTTCCATCGAGGATCAAACCGGTGATTTTCAATAAACCCAGTCCCCTTCCTCCTTCTGTTGCTTATTTCTCAAAACACATCATTATGTTTGTGATTTTTTTGCAGAATTCTAAAACCTCCAAATCCAAATGCACTCAAAATACCGACCAGAACAGCCTAATTTACAGCCTAGCATATTCACTACGGGTGTGACGAGATACTCACAAGACGAGACGAGACACGAGATTGGGTTCACGAGATCGAGATGAGATTTTAAGAAAATTAATTACAAATTATATGAATAAACAAGACATTTTTATTTGACAGAGTTGCACATGGATTTTATAACTCTGTTAACTTTTAATGAATTTCTTCCTTTTAATGAACTTCTAAATTAACTTCTTCCTCTACAAATTAAAAGTAAAATAAAATGTTATATAATTTTATGTTATTTATTTTAACTTTTATATTTGTCCTTTTTCCAAGTGCAGACAATATGTGCAAAACAAACAGTTCTTCTCTGTCAATACAGACTGAAAATAGCTCAACAGAGTCTGACCAAGTATGTCACTGACATGTCACTTCTTCTTCTACAAATTAAAACTAAAATAAAAGGGTATAAAAGTTAAAATAAAATAAATAAATACTATTTTTTCAAAATCAAATCTGGCGCTTGACGGTGGAAGTTGAGGTCTGAATGTGTTGAGGGAAATGCACCCACGCCAGGTGCATTTTCTCCGCAGTGGTGCACTGCATGTCCAGCTCTGGGCTTTACAGAACCCTCTGCCATGGACTTCGCCACTTCCTGGACCTTCTCCCCCAGCGCGTCAACCTCATCGCCACGGCAAGGACCGGCCCATTTATAACAGGTGCCAGGGGTCAGCTGCCATGTCGGCAACCCACCGACCCATCTGGAAACAGAGGAGTCAAATGCATATGTGACTCAGAGGGTCTCCCAGAAACCGCCGGTGTGTGCCCGACTAAGGTGGGATCCCGGGGGGGGTCTGGATGCACAAGGGCAGCAAAATCAGTGGACCATAATGAACCCGATGTCCAAAACCAGAGAGGGGATCCCCCAGCAAATTACACCCAGGTATAATACCAGTAATTTCCAATGTCTTTTCTGGCTGCTTGCTGGATAACAAATCTCGCTAGACAGAATTTTAACATGATGAGAAATCTTGCCAAATTACATCTCGCGAGATCTCCTGTGACAAGATCTCGTGACACCCCTAGTGTTCACACCTACTGTTATAATCCGGACTCAAGGTGTGATGTTTTGTCTTATTTTTGTTTCTTTATGTATTTTTGTCATTGTTAGTGTTTGGGCTTTTATTTTGGGGTCTGTGTTTCCCGTTCTGTCACCGGTGTTTTCCCCAAGTCTCGTTAATTACCTTAACCAAGGAGGTATTAAATTCGGGTCTGTTTGTCTGTCTGTTTGTAAGTCTGTCTGTCAGCAGGATTACGCAAAAAGTTCAGAACAAATTTTGATTAAACTTTCACTAATGATAGATAATGGGTCAAGGAAGAACCCATTAGGTTTTGAGCAATGAAGGTCATAGGTCAAAGTCACACTAAAGGTCAACAGCTAAAACACATCAGTGGTAATATCTCAGGATTCAGACAAGATAGAATCTCCATTTTTTTTCATTCACATCATCTCACCATCAGACATCAGATGATCAGATGGTCGACACCTATGGCTCCATCATGTCACGTTTTGACGTCATATGACGACGTATCAAGCCTTGGTGGAGGTCTACTGTCTGTGACTACCTTGTTTCTCCTTGATGTGTCCCACCTGTCTTCACCTGTATATAAGTTCCCTCTTTGTCTCTGTCCAGTGCAAATTCGTCAGCCTTAGTAGCACCTTATGAGCAGTTTTCTAATCTTTGGTATTTTGGTGTTCGACTCGGCTCTGGTATTCTGGTTTTTTTAGGTTTCTGTCTTTGCCCCTGTATGTCTTGCCTGGATTTGCGTGTGTGATCTCTAGCCTGCTTTTCCCCTGCTGGTGACTCATCGTCTCTCGGACCCTGGACCTGACCTTTCTTCTGGACTGCGGTATGATTTTTAGATTTTCCTGGATACTAATGTTCTGCCTGTTTTTGACCCTGATTTCTCTGCCTCAGTTAAGGATTAACTAATTAACCTATCAGCATGTCGTTGGATGGTGGGAGGAAACTGGAGAAAATCTACGCAGACACGGGGAGAACATGCAAACTCCACACAGAAAGGTCTGGTGTTGGATTCGAACCAGGGACCTTCTTGCAGTGAGGCACGAGTGTTAACCAATACACCACCGTGCCGCCCCGTTTTCTACATTTTCAAAAAAGTATAATTTGCAATAATCTTCTCAAAATGTAATAACTTATTACGTAATGCAGCTACATTTATTACATAATGCATTGGGACAGTTTATTACAAAATGCACCAGTTTATTAGAAGATGTTGCTTTATCACAAAATGAAATGGAAAAAGTGAATACATTTTGGATGTTTATTCCAACAGTCCATGTTTCAGAGTTAGTTGTTACTGCTGTGTCCCAGCGCAGGCGTCGTGTTCAGAAAAGCTGACAGGAGATGACAGTGACTGCTGAGCGGATGAATACTTGATCAACCACCTGCTGTCAGACACAAAAGCTCCATCTGTACTTACACGTACAAGCAGCTGCAGTTCAGCTAAACTGGACTGGCCTTTTTATGCATCTGAATATTTCAGGTCTGATGTTTGTTTCTTTCATCAGTCAGACTGGATTGGCTTTTTTTTCCCCCCATCTCATCTCTACTGGTGTATGGTTTATATTCAAATAAAAAAAACCTTCAATCATTTAGGAATGCAGTCAAATTCCAACTTTGAAGATCAGCATCTGATACTTAAGAAAACTTCAGTGCCCTATTGAGCCTTTTTTCATCGCTGTCTTCAGTTCCCATGGTAACGACTGTCCCTTTTTTCTCCTCTGCTTTGTGTTTCTTACATTCCTATTTCTCTGTGATCTCTATTTCTCTACCTTTTTTTTTTATTAATGATACCAGGCTGGTAAACCACAGAGCTCATCCTGGACTTTTAGAACTTTGTTTGTGATGTTGTGCTGCCCCCTGCTGGAGGACATAGAACCCTGCAGACTGCTGAGTAACCTGTGTGTGTGTGTGTGTCTTTATGGGGACATTCACCTGTTTACACAGTCATGCCATGGAGACCAAAAGTCAGGCCCCACAAGTGTTAAATATAAATGTAGGTCCCCACTAGTAAAATATAAACCTGTGTGAAGTGTGCAATTTCGTGCAAATGTTTTTAACTTTTTTATGTCCCCATAAAAGGGAAAAACAAATGAAACATGTATTTTTCTAAGGTTTGATGACATATTTTGAAGATTATATATATATGGAGAAAATGTGCCTGGCGGGGACACAAGCCAGATTCCGGGGGGAGCACAGAGCAGCTACCCTAACCCATTGAAGTTAATTTCTTTTCCTCCGCTCAGTAACATGCTCACATTCAGTGGGTCCTCTCATCTGATCTGAAGCCATAGTAGGAAAAAAGTGGGGGAGTGGCACAGAGCGATGAACAGCCCCAGCCTGACTCCCACCGGCTCAACCCTTTGTACCCCCCTTCAAACGGGGTCTCATGCGCTCAGTTTGACCTGATGCCGGCCGGAATTAACTGAACCCCAGTCCCAGGCGCACCGCCGTGCTGTGCCCTAGCATGCGGGGCAGCAGAAAAGGCTGCACCATCAGAAAAATAAGTGTTTATTTTAAACATTTATTTAGTGATTTGAGCCTCATTTATATTATTAATGTGGGAATAAGGGTCAGAACATCCAACGCAAGCTGCTTTATGTGGAACCCCCCCCCCAGATGGGAGCATGGCTCCAGCAGATACCAAGAACATCAGAGATCTGTGTTCAAAAGTGCTAATGCTAGGAACAGCTCAGATCCTGTGCAGAACACTCAGGGTCCCAGTCTGAAGGAGACATAGCCAGTGGGGGGGAGTTTAAAAATTTTTTTATTAATTTTTTGATGAAAAAACAAACAAAACCAAGATGTGCTCACACTCACAACAAACTGGGACTGTTGAGCAACATTTTACAATAGACGTATCAAAATATAATAACTTTTTAATTTTGTGATACATTTCATTTTGTAATTTTTACCTTTGTACTTTATTGTAATCAAGAAGCTGTACTTTTTTACTTTTACCTAAGTAAAGGACTTTCATCACTACTTCTACTTTTCAATGGGGGACAGGTTTAACCCCACGTGGGTGACGTTAAGTCCATCTGACGTCAGATGGACCGGCTTTTTCTGGGTCCCTGGTTCCTCTTGTTGTTTTGTGTGAATGCAGTATGCAGCCAGTGGAGGTGATGAACCACTGTCAAAGGAGCATGTGTTGGTAACTAGGGGTGACCCATCAGATTCCAAAAGGAGAAATGTGGTTTTCAGTAGAATGACACTTTTAAAGAGAAAGGCTGGGAACTTAAAATCAGTTGTGCTTCTTCTTACACCTTTTTGAGTATGTATTATATGCGTATGTCTCATGTTTAAAGGTGGGAAGTAACTATCAGTACCTTGTTACTGTACTTAAGTAGATTTTTTTTAGGTATCTGTACTTTACTTGAGTATTTATTTCTGGCAACTTTTGTCATTTCCTCCCTTTACTTTATACTCCTTACAATTATATAAATATCTGTACTTTATTCTCTTTACATTCCCAGAAAAGACTCATTACTATTTCAAACTAAAGAGATGTGACAGTACGAAAAATAAGTCACTTCAGAGGAGAAAAACTGGGACTTTATAGAATTATGATTTTTTTAATCTTATATTTATGACGTTTTCCTCCCATTTCTCCATAATGGGAGTACAGTGACCTGACCAAACACATCATCTACATAGTAACTCACTTTTAATGGCTCTAATTTTTGATACTTTACTGATTTTTCCTTTACTTTGTTACAATTGATTAGTATTTTTTAATACTTTTACTTAAAGGAGTTGAATCAGTACTTCTACTTTTACCAGAGTAAACCTGTACTTCTACTTAAGTACAAAATGTGCATATTTTTGACAGCTCTACTCAAGTGTTTTGTTATTTATTTTCTTCTGTTCTGACATTCATATACCAATCAATCGACCAGGACACAGTTTAACACCTTGACAGGAAAAAAAAAAGTTTATTTAAATTAAAACAAAAGCAATCATGTAGCAGTGGGTCATTTTAGCACCGCTACACAGGGCTACACACACACACACACACACATACCCTCAAACATACCCATAAGTACAGAGTATAAACACCTTAACCTGTGTCTGACAGCTAAACATAACACTTAGAGCAGTGGAACAGCAGGAACCCCAGACACACTCCTGATTACATGACCCCAACAGTCGGCACTAAATCCAACACCGTTTTTAATCAACCAGCATTTTGTTTTGATATTGAGGCTGAAAAAAATACTAAGCCTGTGACCTTGTGTACCACTGCGTCAATATAACCAGCATGTCATGATCACAAAAAAAACTCACACTCGCACATACACACTCGCACACATACACACATAGAATATGTCTACCCTTTGGAGACGTTCAGCATTTTTCATTTAAATTGTTAAAATTTGTGTGAATTTGAAGAAAATGTGTGAATCGAACCTAAGGCAACCCATGCATAAGAAAACTAAACGGAAAATTTAAAAAAGAAAACAGCTGGGGAAACGGGAGGGGGTTGGGTTTAAAAAAATTATAGGAACAGACGGCGGGTGTGGCAGGAAAGGATAGATTCAAACCAGGATTAGGACAAAAAAAAAAAAAAAAAAAGGGGGACAGCGCCGCTGCAGTGCACACTGGGTAATTGGGACAGGACACGTTCAGCATTAATTCACCTTCTGCAGTGTCTATGAGACGATCACGTGGAGCATCGTGGGAAATATTCACAGCATAGTTACCGATTGTCCAATGGTAGTGTGCTCTCCTTGGTAAAGAAACTGAAGAGTCAGTTTGGACCTTTACAAGTGTGGGTTTAACCAGTGTGTGTGTGTGTTATAAGTGTGGATTCATTTGTATAATGCCCTATTCACACGGGATAAGTATTACCTATGGACGACTGGTAATTCGGAATAATTACGGAGAATTTCTGAGTTCCTAGTCCTGTGCGCATGCGCCATGTCCATGATTTGTTCAGTAATAATTCCACCGCAAATTACCTGCTGTGTTTCGGCGAAAAACAGTCCCGTGCGAATGCGAATGTCTGCGTTTGTGTTTTCAATTGCACGCCTCTTGTATTTTTCTGGAGTTAATAATGGAGGAAGCGGCTGAAATTGTGTGGCAGCATGAGATAAGGAAGATATAGTCAGGCCAACCCACATGTACACTAATGTTTATAGCTATCTGAGGTTGTCTCTATAGATTCATTCGGCTGTTTGCCAGAGGGTAAGTCTCTGCAAAGAACTGTCGATTCACTTCCATTATAATCTGGAGACTGCATTCATCTGCACTGACCCGCTCTTACTTTCAAGGCGTGGAGCAAATTTACAGACTGCATCCTTATCAATGGTATTTTCCCACTTTGTTTTCATACCTTATTAATGTATTGAGACCAAACAGGATGTTGTGAACATAAGACATATCCAGTCATAATGTCTGTAATTGGTGTGAATTACAGACTTTTATTTATCACGTCCGAATGCACCACACAACACAGAGGTACGGAGGTAATTCCGAATTAGCAGAAGTCCACAGATAATACTTATCCTGTCTGAATAGTACATAAGTGTGTTCCCTTGTAGAAGTGTGTGTTCTTTCATAAAACTGTGTGTTCTTTAATATAAAAGTGCATTTTTCACTACATGGTATTGATTCTACTCAACTCTACTTGATTCTACTCGGATACCAGGAACTATTCCTCGACAGCGTTTCCATACTGATACTATCGTACCTGGACATTATCGTGAGGCGCTGTCAAGCTTGCGCTAATTTTTTTAGTCAGCCTCCAAAGACAGAAATGTCTGAACTGCCACGACCGACCATGGTGTAAATTTGCGGAATGACATAATTGCATTGTGGACTGAATTTGACTGACTGCTGTTTACTGTAACTCCAAATCAACTTTTTTTTTAAAAAATGTCACGGTCGGACGGATGATGCAGAACAACTCCACCAATCAATGTTTACTGCAGACATGTCACATAGGACCGCTTGAAACCTCAGCAGAGTAGATACCAAAAATCTATGCCTGGCTACCCTGGGACCAGGTCATAGTGGAAACGCCCTAAAGCGAGTAGAATCAGGTAGAAGCGATACTAATGGAAACACGGCTTGAGTGTGCGTTGTTACGTAAAGTGTGTTCCTTTGTAGAAGTGTGTGTTCATTTGTATTACCTCCAGTACGTAAAGGCTCTCACACAAACCTGTGGTTTGGAGCAGTACATTGAAGAACCTAAAAGATAAACCAACCCATATGGACTAAACTGAACCGAAGTAAAATGAGTGGAGTTGTACCTGTTCACAACTTCCTCCAATAGGTTTTTCTTTAAAAGCCATGTTTCCATTTTAATACAAGTGTAGAAATATACTGTAATGTTAAGAAGAAAAGCTGCCGGTTGTACTCTCGACAGTTTTATCTTATTTTGACTGAAATGTCTCAAATTCCCAGCAAAACCAGCAGGTCCAGGCAGCAGACACATAACTTGTGTCAATTATTTTTCTCCTTCTGGGGTTTAGAGGTACAGTGATCCACTGGCTGCATTTTATTTTGAAAGGGCTTCCACACCACTGCTCCAAACTGAACTGGAGGTAATAGACCAGCTATAGAGGAGAGTCCAATAAAACCACACCGTGAAAAGTCCAAAGCAGCTCTTTTGAGTAGGAGGGTCAGAGGTCAGCTGGGACTGAACATGTCGGGTCAAGTATTCTGAACACTGCCTGGTGGACAAACTCAACGACGACCACATATGAAGTGTTGAGCATCTAAACTGTAGTTGTGGCTGTCGGTCTACAGCGGTGGGTGGGGTTTGGCAGTTAAAGGTTAATGTTTTTTTTGTTCTTTTATGGGGTGGGGAGGGGCAGATCACAAAGGGAAGGGGAATACTGAAACACAGTGGTCACCTTAGTATGGCCTTGGATGTGGTGTATTTGCGGTCTAGGTTCACCCCGTTTGGAATAAAAGCTGCTGAATGTAATGTCCACATGTCCTTCCCTTAGGGTTTCAGCCGCTGATGCCGGTTCATTGAAGTCTTGGTGGACCCTTGAAATCTTCTGCCACCCCCTTCCAGTTCAAGTGTGAATACAGCATATCAAACCCAGCCCTGTTGACTCTCCTCCGCCCATTCAGAAGGTCACAGCTCTGTTTGGTTCCATCCTCTGTTCACAAAGGTCCGTTCCTTTTACAGCATGGCAGTATCACCCCATACCCCCTTTCCCCTCTTCATCCTGTTTTGTCTTTTCCAGCTCTAGGTCCCGACGATGGCTGGGTCGTGTGCGGCGTCCGGCAGAGCGGCGTCCTGACAGTGGTAGAGGAAGCAGTTGCCCCAACAGCTGTAGCAGATGAGGAAGAGGGCAGCCAGGAAGACCAAGGCACAGATGGTGCACGGCTTCCTCTCCAGCAGGAAGCTGAGCAGGTAGAAGCCCATGAACATGGAGTGGTTGAACCACAGCGCCGGGTTCAGCGGCTTGGGGATGAGGAGCACAGGGAGGAGCCACTGTAAGCAGTACATGGTCTCTGAGTGGGAGGTGAGCGGAGGCTCTGGGACTGGAGGAGGATGGAGTGACGGAGGCCTGGAAGCCTGGAGAACAAACACAGCAGGTGGAAGAGGAGATCTGAGGCGGGCTGAGGGCAAGTGGACCTATCCGACGGGGCAGTGAGGAGACAGGAGCAGGTCAGCAGAGGACATTGTCATCATCAGGTCATTCCTGGAAGAGGGAGGGAGTGAGGAGGGAAAGAAGAAATAGATTACCTTCTTTGATTAAAAACATATTTGAAAAGTAAATAAATTAGGGCTGTCAAAATTAACATATTAACACAGATGAATCCATCATCAGCATTAACCCTTTGCTGCATACTGGTCACTACAGCTGTTCTCGTTACCTCCACCAAGGAGGTTATGTTTTGGCCGGAGTTTGTCTGTCTGTCTGTCAGTTAGCAAGGTAACTCAAAATGTTATGGACGGATCTTGATGAAAATTTCATGACGTGTTGGGGGTGTCACCAGGAACAAATTATTAGATTTTGGTGGTGATCCGGAAGAGATCTAGGATCACTTTGAAATGTATTATCCATTTGCTGCAATGTAAAATTTCAAAGTGATCCAGAATCCAGGATCTCTTCCGGGTCATCACCAAAATCTAATCATCAGTGCCAGACCCAAGCCATAAATCTCCAGACCAGCTATTGTGGAGATACTGGACCATGACAGAGACAGCATGAGTAATTTTAATGCTGAATACAAATATTGCTAATTTACTGGTACATGTGAATTCCTCAGCTAATGACATGACGTGATGGTAGTTTGATAATAATAGTAGGAATGGGCGCGATGGCCATAAATGTGTGTCGCTGTATAATTTGAGCCACTGACGCTATATGGTATATATCACGGTATAGTACTTTTGTAGGCTAGCATACATAAATAATAAAGTATAAATGACACCAGAACAGTTTCTTAGTGGTCATATAGCTCCAAGTGCAGTCTTTCATATTTCTGCAGACTTTCTTAATATTCAGGAGTGTGATCCGTCATTAACCAAATAATACAGGAAGAGGGAGAGGTGCCAAAATGAATGAGGCACATGGATTTTATCCAATAAATCATTCACTGCAGTTGTTGAGGGTGATTTGTAAATGTGCACTTAAATATCTGATTATACTATGACAAGCCTAATGGTTTAAATTGTTACCATTTCAATTTGCAGAAAAAAAATCACCTTTCATGTGAGGCTATCATTGAGAGTAGGTAGCACAACCCATCTCAATGATAGCAATTACTGTAGCGACGCTTAGCATGCTAACGTAGCAAAGTTGTTTGTAACTTTGAACAGTTATTTTAGTTGCTAACACAAGCCAGATACCATGACTAATAGTAACTCAACTGGAGTAACAGTATTAAGGCTGGCACAGTGTGTTAAACTTAAGGCAGTGTTAACGTTTAACACAATTGTTTTGTTGTCATCATAAACTCTATGGCTGTCATGACTTTGGCTGTTAGCTCCCTTTTCAAGAAACTTTGTAAATTAAATTGTAGAGTCCTGAATGGAAAAATGTTGGCATCACATACCATTAAAACCAATAGTCCACGGCATAAACTATATATTTTACACTTGTAACTTATTTAAATGCTTCTGCTAACACAGCATCTTGGAAGTGTGTGGTGCGAGCTGCTTCTTAGAGACAGCCGGCAGACCTTCAAAATTTGCATTACCGCCATCTATGGCAAACATCTCTAACGTGGACAAAAAAAAATACATCCATAAGGTATGATACCTTGCATATCGCCTATTCCTAAATAAGAGCTTAATATTAATGATAATAATAAGTCAGTAATTTGTAGCAGAGATGCGTCTCAGTTTGTGTGATTGTCAGACAAACTGGTTCGGTAAGTCATCGGGTTAAATGTTGTTACGGTTCAATTTTGTAACACTTTTTTTTAAGTACTGATTTAAATACCATTTAGGAACCAATACAATTTTGAAAGTACTGATTTGGTATTGGTATTGAACGAAACCCTAGCCTCGACTGTGTGACGCAATTCATCCCACGGGAACCTTTGGCAGAATGTGTTTGGCCCCTGGACTGCATGTTTGAGACCCCTGCTCTAGAGGCTTAAGTGTGTTTTCTATCCAAGTGGAACCAGAACAGGAAGGGTGTGCTTCAGTGTGAGGTCGCACATAAACAGTTGGATAAAGTACCGCAAAGTCCCACCTTAGTACAACTACAGGTACCGAAAAAGTACTGTGGTAGGAGTTACATAAAAACTGAAGTTGAAGTCTGGAGGTACCTAATATTTACTGTACTTAAACATATCAAATGTACTTCTGTAATGACAGTAAAAGTACAAGTACATGTTCAAAACAACTAAAAGGGGTCAGGATGTGGAATAATATTATACTGTTGTTCAGTGTCCAACTGATGGATTATGACACAGCTGTGATTCTGTGGAACATGAGGCCTGTCCTGCTCATTAAAATAAAAAAAAAACAAAAAACTAACCAGCAGGACTCACTTCATCTGATAAGCATGGTGCTCAGCGCATCCATCTGCATGTTTCGTGTGCATTATGAAGTGAAACCATGTTTTGGAGGCACAAAAAAAGTCACAGCTTTCACATCCGTCTCATGCTCTGGTAAGTCTGTAATAAAACATGAATAATACCGACCACAGCAAACTGACACTCCTGGACCTTTCAGTTTGGTGTATTTTTCTCTTTCACTTTCCTCCTTTGTTAAACAGGTTTGATGGCTTTAAACTATACAATTAAAATGGTTTCAATTTACAAACTGGTTACTTATTAACCTTTACAATGAATGTGAGTAAAAGTAACTTGAGACATAATTGTACAAAACAATTATTCTTTTGCAGAAATACGTTAAATTTCATCCTGGCTCATAACTCTGTAACATTAACTGATGACTTCAGCAACACCTATTATCAAAAGAAAATAACATTATTAAATCAGTTAAGCTGTGAATTAAGATACAAATAACTGGGTTATCATCAGAACATGTTATTGAGTCATATGCGCAAGAGTTGATGTATGATCTTAAATTTGTTTGTTATAACTATTATAACAAAAAACATTTTAGCCCACTGAAAATGTACATATGTGACCCGCCACCACGAAACCAGGCATAAGTCGCGCTGAGCCGTTCAGAGCTACAGCCAAATTTAGGCTGGAAGGTGATTTCTTATTTGTGTTTACATTTTATCAAAAAACGGTACCTTAACACCTCTATGTTCAGTTCCTGTGGTCATCACATTGAAATCCAATCAATAAAGGTGTTTATTGGGTCAATTATTTAAGCGGTGACAAAAGTTTAAGGATTGCTGAGCAAAGACAAAGCTGACTTCCACCTCTTTTCGCCGAACAAACCGATCTCCGTTCCGTGCGTAAACATCCAAGTGTTCGGTACGAGGTAAAAGCTTATATTGAATGCTCTGTCCAATGGTGTAAGCCAAATAATTGTAATACGTCACACTTCTGTCCTATTATTATAATATATAAAACTTCTGTGACATGTCCATCAGAGTGTTCTTTAACATCGGTGAATATTTTTTGTCAATCGGATACGAATTATTATGCATTGCTAAAGACTTCCTACCCCAAAACAGTCCAAAACTTTAACGGACAATATCTAAAAATATGCAAATTGCATAATAGGTCCAACTGTGGATATTAAAATTACCATAACTTTGGTTCTACTTATGATAGAAACATAATTTTTTCACCATCTTAAACCTTAGTTTCCACTCTACCAAGCTACACAGATAACTCAGTTTGGATTTCCAGACACTTATGCCTGGTTTTGTGGTGGTGGGTCACATATGTAGACAAGTCCCCCTGAACCAGACCGAACTACTACTAGGACTATAAGACCTCCACCACAGCAGAGTCCAGGAATTCTATTTGTCATAACACTGGGAAGTTTGTATCCTGGAATGAACCACTCCTATCCAGATGTCACCTGAGGGTATATTATATAAAATTGCATTCACAGCAACTCACTGAACTGCACAGAATGTTCAAATATAAAAGCTGATAGATTAACTTTAACGGCTCATAGAGCATAAAAACTGATAGATTAGGTTTAAGGGTACATACAGAATATTCAAATATAAAAGCTGATACATCAGTTTCCGGGTCCGTACATCTGATATGAATGTTCTCCTGAACAGACGTTCCACATGAATTCCATGACAGAGGTGCATAAACTAGGGCTGGGATGACACACTTTTATGCCTATTCAATTCTTTTAAGATTTTTTTGGGTGCCGATTTGATTTAATTTGTGATTTTTCACTTCACTTTTTAACACCAGACCAGGTGTAAAAGCTGAATGATGATCCCTACAGATCATATCAAGAGCCATATTTTCCAAAAACAATGCACATCATATGTGACTCAGTTCAGATTTATTCAGCAGTAATATATTTGAACCAGACTTTGGGAAGTAAACTGCTACATTTATCTGCACACAACACAAATAGGAGCCTTTAAATGAACATACTTCATAATAAAGTGAACTTTAAAGTGTACATGTCCAGCTCTGCTCTTCCCTTCTGTTAGAAAGACCACACACTTTAACTGTTGTTAATTGTTTAACTATTTATTCAGGAACAACTAATTTCTCTAAGTTTTCAGATATACCATGCTGTGAATGCACCAGAGATGTTACGACGGTCCTGAATGCACCACCTCCGTGCTAGGAATTATCCGTGTTGTTGGTCTGATTCATATAGTCCTGGTTTATTACTGTGTGTAAATGCCACAAAGTCAGATTAATAACACAATACAGTTGGAATAGATATTAGCATAGCGCAGTGTTTCCACCACTACTAATCCCCCCCCCGCTTCTTCAAATTTCTATACATTTTATGTTTGTTGCAAATACATCACCGCGTTGAAAACAAAAGTCGCCTGAACTACAGATAAATATCTTGAATCATATACTCTTTGCGAGATCGCATCTTGGAAGTGACGGATCAGCTGATTAGACAGTCGGAGGAGGAGTGTATCTGTGTGATTCGGGCAACGAAAAGGTCAACTTATTACGGCAGTCATTTTTAAAAGTTAAATAGATATTCACCAAATATTGACAGCCAGCTAACCTTGCGTAACATAACAGTTTAACTTAATTGTGTGTGGTGCCAACTAAGCTAATTTATAACATAACATTAAGCTAATATCTACACGAGCTAATGCTGACTCCAGATGAGTTTATGGACGTATTTCTGAAAAAAGAGAAAAACATTGATGAGGATGAGTCTAAACAGGTGTCAACCTTTTACTAAGTCATAGAATATCATAAGTTATGGTCACATTTGTCAACTTTTTTCTATTATTACTTTGCATAATATTGGCATATTGCATGCCAATATTTGGTTTAAATCAAATTAATTCAATGTTTTTCTGTCCCTATAGGAATGTTCTGGATGCTGCTCAGTATCAATGGGCCAGGCCTGGAAGAATTTGACCAAAAAGCCTCAGAACTTTTCTACAAAAATCCTAGAAGGATCCGGTGATCTTGGGCTGGGTGCAAACTTTGCCACCGAGATAATTATTTACATTTGTATTATTATTATTACAATTTAGTTTGAATTATTTTTTGTTTGTTTTCAATATACCATTTGGTTGTTAAAAGTCTAATAAATCAGTTGTAGAAATAAAATCGGCAGTGAAGTGTCATTTGTTGACGCCACCACAACTCCCCGACACGCCTGCCTCCGCTGCAGAAAAAAATCCTAGAAGAAACACTGTAGTACTGTAGTATATAGTTTATCTGTGCAGAAGTTAATGTTGTTTCACGCTGGTGTGTTGTTGAAGCTAATACAATAATAAGCTAACCGTCGCCTGTGTGCCTTCCGTGAGGTGATTTCTCTGTATTCCATGACGCATATTATACATTTGAGGGACTCATATAGTCGTCTATGGTCTTTACAAATAGTAGTTTTTTTCCCACCTTAAAATGAATTATTTCAACATGTGAAAAAATAGATTTTTGAACAAAAAAATTGATTTAAAAATCAGACAACAAAAAATCCTGATACATACATAAATTGATTTTTTCTCCCACCCCTAGCATAAATAATGACTGGCATTATCTCCTATATAACTAGGGATGTCCTAATTACATCTAAAAACCAGTATCTGCTACCAATCTGGCTTTTTTTTTTAAAACATTGGATCGGATTTACCCACACCAGACCTTTCTGTGTGGAGTTTGCATGTCCTCCCCGTGTCCGCGTGGGTTTTCGCCGGGCACTCCGGTTTCCTCCCACCATCCAAACACATGTACTGATAGGTTAATTGGTTAATATAAATTGGCCATAGGTGTGAATGTGAGAGTGATTGTTTGTCTATATATGTTCAGCCCTGCGATGAACTGGCGTCTCATACAGGGTGTACCCCGCCTTCACCCATTGTAGCTGGATTAGGCCCCTAGTGACCCCCGCGACCCTAGTGAGGATAAAGCGGGTTCAGATAATGAATGAATGGATCGGATTTAGTCACACGATCAGGCCCAGTTCTATGAGATGGAAGATGGACGGATGCCCCCTCAGATTAAACTTTCCAAAGGTAAGAAAAGGAAAATGAGGTGCATAATAGACTACTTGAGTCTGAACACAGCAAACAAATAATGATTCTGTCCTACCACTGATCTAGAATCTAGTCCAAGACCCAAATTTGGCATGATCAAATGTGGTCTAACAGAATGGAAGAAGAAACAAAGGAACAAATGTGAAACACAACATGGAAGAGGACATACAAGACAAGGGAATGGTGGTGGTCTTGGGACTATTTTTGATGGAAAAATCCAGAATTTCTGTCTGAACTTTATGTTTCAGTTCAGCCATGTTTGCTATTATTAACACTTTCTTCCTGGTTTCTCAGTGAGCTTCTTGACATTCCATTCCACATCACAATTCAGTCATGATTGAGCTTCCCCAGCTTTCCCAATCCACAAAGTGATATGGTTGCAAGTCATGATAAATTGTCAACTATTTTTCATTTCACTATAACAACCAAAGCACTTAAACTTAAACACTGGTCACACTGGTGAATAGTGTCATATTCTCCACGGCACCTGAAGGCAGCATCAGTTGGATCCAAATGTGTTGTGGACTGCAGTCCAGATGTCACAGGATTGGTTTGTTGTTATACAGTTATTGATGGTGATATTTCTATATAGATATTTTTAAACGCATTTTCTTGCATGTGTTTTGTGGATGATGTTTCTGCTGTTAGTTATTTAGCATTTTCAGACTTTTTTTGTTACATATTAAATTACTAGTTTAATTAACTAATTGAATAGAAATAAATGACCGAGAGATTAATCGATTATAAAACTGATCGATAGCTGCAGTTCTTACCCGTGTCCCCGCCCTCGAACGTTAATGACTTCACTAGTAAACAATTAACCAACTATTTTAAGGATAACTTCCTTGTATGGGCCTAATACGCATAGCTTAGCCGCTAAGCTAAAGCTATTATGTGAAAAATAACCGGTTGTTCATATATTCAACTTACACAGTTAAATTAATGTCTTGTAGTTTATTAAAGTAACCAAAGCCGCAGGTGAATGTGCTGCTGCGACCAAATCTGAAACTGGCTTGGACTGGATCAGAGACAAAAGCAGAGACTGGAAGTGTCAGAGACAGCTGTGGTTGATCCGTCTGCTTTAGACATGCACTCAGATTCATACTGAGGCCAATACACGACTATAAACACGAAGACCAACACAGTATTACGTTTATAAAAGCAAAACTGTGACACAAAAAGAACACAGATAGCACAAATGGAGCTAACGGCTAACACAAGCAAACCAGTCCACCTACAGGCAGGCTCGTGTCTAATATAACCCACACACTAAGCAGTCAGCCGAACCATATTTAGAGTCAGTGAAATGCACCTGATACTCTGGCCCACGGAACCATCAGAACTTTTAACACAGATGCACCACAGTGGGCGGTGACATTAGCTAACAGCGTGGAGAACCGTTCACAACTGACCGATCTCCTCCACGCACACACTGGATGGTGGTCATTACCAAATCTATAAGTCCTTTACAATATTTCACATATACGTGGTTAAGGTTTGTACTAAAGGTTTGACTGTTACTCAGTTTAATCTCCTCCACATACAACAGAAACCCACCTAAAATAAGCTAACTAGCCTAGCTTAGCTGTGTCCGCTTACAAAAACGACCCGAAAAGATTTTTAGCAGCTTTGTCAAATTTAGTTGACAAATCCATTACGGGTCGATATAAAATATCTCCAGTTGGTTCTTTTTTTTGTCAATTAGGTTCTATATATGAATGACCCACATCTATACCCACCTGACATATTTGGTGCTCATTCTCCGCAGATCGCCACAAACATCAACAGTCTCAGTAACTGACTGCGTACGTAGCAGCTAGCATTAGCGTTAGCCCAAAGGACCCCGCTCATGATGCGAGGATACAGTGGAGAATGCCTGAATACAATTAATGTTAACATCCGCATTCATTCAAACAACAATAGAACTCTGGTGTATTTCCGTTAACTATTGAAGGAGTTGGATATCCTCTACTAATTAGAGATAAACCTATGTAACAGTGATGTTAAGATACAAGTAAAAAGTTTCACATGAAATCCCCCATTGTAAAAATGCAGAGTTAGAATAGAATAGAATAGAATAGAATAGAATAGAATAGAATAGAATAGAATAGAATAGAATAGGCCTTTGTTGTCATTGTACATAAACAGATATGCTGTAGGAACAACAGAATTGCGGGTGACTACAATGATGTGAAAAAAAAAGAAAATGCAGGTGCACTAAGTTAAAAATATAAAATATGTATAAAATGTAAGTTATCTAAAAACAGATACAAATACAAACAAAAAACACAACGCTGCACAAGATCTTCACATTATTACATATGGCTATCAAGTTGCGATATTGCACAGGAAGAATTTGTGGAGGTATAATTATTGCACAAGAGAGTTTTAATGCACATAAAATTTCACTTGAATTACTGCATCAATTAGATGCAAAATGTGTTGCAGCTGAAACTTTATAAACCACTGCAGTACCTCCCCAGGGAAGGAACTGAACTATTCGCTTTGTGAAATTCAGTGTAAGTCTCCTGTAATTAAAACCAAATGCGGTGCAGTCAAATATTGCGTGTGTTTTGGCCACAATCACAAATATTTTTTTTACCCTTCAGTTTATAGTGGAGTGGTTAGCACTCGTGGCTCACAACAAGAAGGACCCTGGTTCAAATCCCACACCAGACCTTTCTGTGTGGAAATTGCATGTTCTCCCTGTGTCCGCGTGGGTTTTCACCGGGTACTCCGGTTTCCTCCCACCATCCAAACACATGCACTGATAGGTTAATTGGTTAATCTAAATTGTCCATAGGTGTGAATGTGAAAGTGATTGTTTGTCTATATATGTTCAGCCCTGAGATGAACTGGAGACTCATACAGGGTGTACCCCACCTTCACCCACTGTAGCTGGATTAGGCCCCCAGTGAGGATAAAGCAGGTTCAGATGACGAGACAAGTTTATAGTTCCCATTGAGGAATGTGAACTTTGGGACATTTGTGGTCATTTTTCAGCGGAATTTCATTCACAGATGTTGGGGAACACAAGAAGAAATATGTATTCTTGCGTATCTGAATATGTCTGTGATTCATGCTCTATATCAACGTCTAAATCAAACCAAAACATACCAGAGATGGAGTCAGACATTGTGTAGATCTGAGGCTTAGTACAAGGGAGGGGGTTGCCGGAGGGCCTCCCTCAGACAAAAAAAAGATTTCTTTGATGCAATTTCCTGCATTCCAGTGAATTTTAGGGTGACCTGTTGGACAAATTTTAACACCATGACATAGATATAGAAAACTATACAGTGTATCAGCATTATCAGCATACCTATCTCAGTTCAGCTCCAGAATATTCTGTTATATTTTCAGGCAACTAGGCTTTAATTAACTTCAGAATAACTTTTTCTAAATGCCATTTGGATCCCATAAGCAACACAAATACAGCATCATAGTTAAGGCAGATTAGTTCAGCGGACAGGGGTCCATCAACTTTCTTTCACATTGAATACACTATGAGTTACATAATGATACTGTAATGACCTGTATCATAAAATGTCCATGTGTCTATGTGGGTGTGGTGTTTTGCTTGTGTCTTACTCCCAGTGTCCTCTTCTGCAAATAGTCAAGGCTATGGAGTATGATTCATGATGTTTGAATTACATCCAACTGGTCGGTTTGCCTTCACCTGAAGACTTTATAGCGTGTCTTCTTCTCCATATCTGGAAAAAAAACAGGAAACATTTACTTGTTGAAGTGGAGCAGCAAGCTGGAACAAGTCAACCTTGATATGACCAAAAAAAGTAACATTTGTTGTCAGTCAGAGGCGTGTTCAGTCCCTTTAGAAATAGATTTTAAAAAAGCTGTTCTAGTGGGTGCTCTTTAGTTCAAGGTAAATATTGTTCAGTTGGTTAAAAAGAGAAAAAAAATCACCAAGGCCCTGCAAAATATAAATGTCTTTATTTAAATGGCATGTCCACCGAGAACCTAAAATTGCCCATGTGTAGCGGTGATAGGGCCTTCTTCAGGCATGCCCTGAAAAGCAGAGAAAAGTTTTTTTTGTTTTTTTTTTTCTGTTTCGGCTTGCTACTCCACTCAAACAAGTGAGTGTTTCCTGTTATTTCAGATATGGAGAAGAACACACATTATTTTTCATATTCCACTGACGAAGGCAACAATATAGTTGTACCTGATTCCCTTCTGACTGGAGCCCATGTGCCAAACTCACCCAGTAAATACTTGGATCATATGTACACATTTTAAAAGACGATATGAAAAAGACACCAGACTCCAATGGCACTGTATAAATGTATCAGATTACTGAAGAGAAAAACTTATACCAAGAGTCCTAAGAATTAAGAAATTTCCCTCTTTTGATTCGAGGATGCTACCTTTTGCAAAAATTGAGAGGGCATCCCCCTCAGCAAAATGTCATTGAAAAGACGTTTCCTCATGTCATTGAAAGTACGTTCCAGTTTGGTTGAAAAACGGTTGTCGAAAATACGGCTATTAAAAGATGGCTTTTCAACATCAATAAAATCACTCCTTTTTGACATCTGTATTTGGTTGAAATCATGTCTTTTTTTAGGTGCTACCATATACCCTATATAACATATTGCAGTTAGCCTACTATATGTATATGCCTATATTATCCTATTATAGTCATTGTATTTTATTTAATGAAGTAGCTTAGAAGGCCATCATCTTGATGATACCCATTAAATTAATGCACCAGGCTTGTAGCATGGTAAATGTTTCACAAATCTTTCATTTGTGTCCTAAAAATGAAATATGCAGTACCCCCACAAGAAAATGAAAATCTTCTTTTTATTATTTTTTTGGTTTTTGATTGGCAGTTGAAAAACGAAAGAACAAATGACACATGGATTAAAAACAGTATGCACATGGGTAAAAATGTGTTCGCCACAAGTACAGAAGATGATTATGAACCCTGTGTGTTGTTTGGATGGACCTGTACATTGTCATTTATTTTATTCTAATTCTCAAACAGCTCACTGAAATGCTGAGCGATGTAACACATGTAACTCATCTGAAGCTTCTAGTCCAGTTAGAATTTAATATACTGCAATGTTACTGTATATTATCACTTATCTTTATTATGTTGTTTGGATGGAACTGAGTGTGGTGATGGAACGAGTGATGTCCTGATGCGACAGTATGAAAAATAAGTCACTTCAGAAGCTTATTTGCCAGTGTAGGAGAGAAAGTGGGACTTTATATATCTTTATATACTATATATTATTTTGATTTTATCTCATAATTTTGACTATCTCATAATTATGGATTTCTTATTTTACCTCAAATTTGTAACTTTTTGCCTCAAAATGTAATTTTTTTTAACTCATATTTATGGCTTTTTTATGTCATAATGATAATGTATTATCTCAACTGTTGCGGTGAACACCCACTTCATATCAGCAGTTTAGCATAATTATTCTCTCAACCTGCATCAGCTGTTCAGCGCGAGTGCACCCTCACCTACGTTCAATCTGAAGGTGGTCGATGGGGACTGTAATGGAAATGTATTGTGCCTTAACATTTGTATTATTTCTTTATTCTTTGTATTATTACTTTGTCTTTGTAATTCACCTCTGAGAGCGTTAACTGTTGACTGTGCTTAACCCAGGGCAGGTTTCAACCAGTCTGCAACATTTTTTATTGCTAGTTGTATTAGTTGAATGTGGTCTGGTTATTAACCCTATCACAATTCCTGTGTTTTCCTTTTATTGCCAGTCGTATCTGTATAAGTACCTGTGTCTCTCCTTGGTCTGGCAGATATCTCTCCACATACATGCTCCTTTGTGTGAGTGTGTGTGTGTGTGTGTGTGTGTGTGTGTGTGCTGTGTCGAACATAATTTATTATAATAATTATTCTAAAGATCATTCTGATTCCACCTTCGTTCTTAATTAAACTGAAATAATTCTGAAACAGGGCAAATGCACCGCATCTACGAAATGCTGCAAACGCAAGAAAGATGCACAACCAAAAAAACACAAACACAGAAAACAAATGCAACAGAAGTGTCCTGCAAGAGAAAAATGCTGCAATAACAGAAACGAAGCAGAAGCAAAAACATATAAACCCACAAAACAAATGCAAAACAAGAATGCTGCAAATACCAAAACACGCAAACTAACAAAACAACTGCAAGAGAGGAATACTGCGAAATTCACTCCACGACAAAATGAAAGTTCACCAAAAAAAAAAACATGTTCACCAAAATAAAAGGGAAGAAGAAGACGGTGGATGAAGACAAAGTTGAAGTTTCTTAATTGAACAGATTAGTGTGAAAAGGTGTAGAGCAGCAGAGGTTTGTAGCTAATGTTAGTGTCGCACCTGTGCTGCTCTTCTATTATATTGTAGCAGATTATGGTCAAGTGTTCACAAAAGACGAAGGGAAACAAACCTTTTCACGCTAATCTCTTAAATGAATGAACTTCATCTTCATCCACCGTCTTCTTCTTCTTCTTCTTCCCTTTTATTTTGGTGAACTTCTGTTGAATTTGCAGTGTTTCTCTCTTGCAGTTGTTTTGGGAGTTTGCGGGTTTTGGTATTTGCAGCATTTTTCTTTGGCATTTGTTTTGGGGGTTTGTACATTTTTGCTTCTGCTTCGTTTCTGTAATTGAAGAATTTTTCTCTTGCATCTTCATTTGTGTTGCATTTGTTTTCTGTTTGTGTTTTTGGTTGTTGCATCTTTCTTGTGTTTGCAGCATTTTGTCGATGCGGTGAGTTTGCCCCCATACAAATTTGAGTTTAAAAACAAACAAAGAAAAACCTTAGACAGAACAGTCGATTACCAGTGTTTTAATCATGATTAATCAAAATTAATCTAAAGCAACCCTGTGATTAATGTGATAAAAATTTTTATAATTTGACAGCCGTAGTTACAATGTTCTTGTTTTCCATCTAAATATTACAAAAAATGCTACAGTTACTCGAGGTCTGATTATGGCTGTGATGTTAAAAATCAAACTCAACATAGCATATATATTTAGGGTGGAAAAAATAATAGTTTTTCTTTAAGCTTTTATCAGGAATTAGTTGTAATCGAGGTTAGGGCAGTAACAAACATTTCACATGTCCTTTTTCAGATGCTTATAGCTATAGTTAAATAACACATGCAATTGAATCATGATTAATAACATATACTTAACATGTCACATCTGTTTCAGTTTTCTACTCCCACATGGTTATTTACTTCACTTGCAAAAATGAAACACTCAAATGTCTTCGCTATTTACTTTTATCTTAACACCTTAGCACCCCCCCAAAAAAATGTTTTCCTCCTTCTAAGGAGAAAAACATTTCTCCTTAGCTCAGCAGGAGTAAATTATAAATCCAAATACAGTGGTATCTCTACTTACAAAAGCCTCTGTTAACGAAAAACCCATGTAATGAAAAACCTTTACCTTAATTTTTCATCTCCGAATACACAAGAAAGATCTATTTACAAAAGAAAACAACCTCTCTGACAAAATTACAATACATTCCTATATTCAACGACATAGTTTACATCGTTTTCCTTAACAATTTAGCACCCACAAAAAAAAGCAATATTTTTCTACTTGTCAGGAGAAAAACATTTCCGCTTTGAGGAGAAATGTTTTTTCTCATTGTAAGAAGAAAAATATTTCTTTTTTAAGTAGGTATGGTTGAATTTTTTAAATGTAGATGTTCAGGTGTGGGTGTGTTTCTCCACAATGTTAGTCTGACTCAGGGTGAAAAACTTAACTAACAGATCAACAAGTATAACATTAATAACATCCAAGGACAATCAACAGTAGAAAATAAAAAACCCTTTAGATTGTTCTAAGTAATCTTATTTAAGAGTTCAGACGAAACAATGAAGGATCTTCTGCTCTTCCTAGTCATGTGATGACATGTCATCCAATAGTCATTTAAAAATTAGGAGACGTCACTCAAGATGCAGTTCAAATGTTTGAAGGCCTGACAGGTTCAGAGAAGTGAAACCTAACTCTAGACTGACCACTGGGTGGCAGTATGGGAGTCATGATGTTTCTGTAGGTGCAGTTGGTCCTTTTATGACACTTTAACTAGCTGTATACACACACACACACACACATTTGTATATATATATATATATATATATATATATATATATATATATATATATATATATATATATATATATATATATATATATATATATATATATATATATATATTTATGAAACTAACTAGCTGTATACACACACACACACACACACATTTGTATATATATATATATTTATTTATGAAACTAACTAGCTGTACACACACACACACACACACATATATATATGTGTTTGTGTATGTACAGGTAGTTAAAATCTCATAAAATGTTTCTGTTGGTGAACCAGTGGAAGGACCAACTGCACCTACAGAAATATCATTGTTCATTAGCAGAGGCTTTCATAAGTAGTGGTACCACTGTATTTGGATTTATAATTTACTCCTGCTGAACTGGTTTCTATACGTTTCTATTTGGTTTACTGCTGGTTAACTGGTTTATCTATGACCAACAAGATGGGGATGGCCAATCAGCCTGACATAGTGGTGGTGGATAAACATCGGAAGACAGTGGTGGTGATAGATGTAGTAATCCTCAGTGATAGTGTGACGGATCCCGAGTCGGGCCGAGTGCCACGTCACAAGATTGAAATTATGTTTGGCCAGTGTCTCACTTTTTACAGTCTCTGAAAAACAGAGAAAAAGATCACAGGCATGAAGAACACTGACTGGACCATGCTTTATTTACTCACAATAATTCAATAAAATAATCAAGCAAACAAACAATCACAATAAAATATTCCAAAAATCTGCAATCATGTCTCTTTTCTTACAAAGTCCTTTTTAAGGTTTAAGGTACGTATGCTTGTGTGTACAGTTTGTATTTTCTTTTCAGGTTTGTATGTGTTCCGGGTAAGTACAGGTTCAATATATAGCTGCCATTAACTGGTGCAAACATAATACTGTCAACTAGTGCAGCCGTGCCCTGCTGCTACTAAATAACTGTAGTGCAATATGAATTTACATTCATTTTCGTTTAGCTTTCAGCTGCTCTTCATATCAAACAACTGTCTTTACAAAACGTATTGGCATTATTGCAAATAGGGAATAATAGAAAATAAACAAATATTCAAATACACACAGAATAGCAATAAATGTACTAAAAGCTCACTGTCATAAACCCTATAGTCTTTAGTGAACCCTTAAGCACAAATCTGGAAATATCGAGTAGAAATATAAAAGTACAAATAGTAATATTGAAATATAAAGTACCATAAATGCAAAAACCCTTCACCATCTAATATATTAATTATCAAGTAGTCAAGTAACCAACAGTAGTAACGTCGCAGATTTATATGAACAACCATTTCTCTTATGTTTAGGACATGTGGTGGACGGCGCCATCTTCAGTGTCTACACAGCTACAGCAGGCTGGTTCGCGCCATGTTAAAAAAGCAGCAGCACAACCCGCGAAAATCACAGAGCTTCTAAAGTGTCTTAAACGTAACTTAAAGTACTCAAACATGTCACAAACAGTTTCTCGGTAACTTCACATAGCCTAAAGAACCTTAAGGAATAAGTTGGTGTTGTTTTCATGTTGTACTAACTAATAAACATACAGAATAATGCTTTTAACTCAAGTGCATAACATTTTTAAGAAAAATAATAAAACTGCTCTACTTGTGAGGGCCTCACAATAGCTACATCAGAAAGAAAGAACACGAGAAGCTTGAGAAATACCAAGGGCTGAAAGAGGAGTTAGAGGAAATGTGGAGTGTGTAGGCAGCAGGCAACATATTTTTAAATATGGCGGCACCTTGTTCTGCTGCGGCTACTGTGCCTCCTGGTAACACAGAAATTTCAACGGTGATTTCTCCACCTAGACCAGCGCTTTTAGTTCAGCCGAATGGTGAAAGAAGTGTATATGACCGGCAGACTCTCATCAGTTTAAGGAAAGTTTTTAAAAACTTGGACCCAGAGACACAAACCGTTCTGCAGAGCCTCAGTCTGCTCCGCCAGTCAGACCCAGCGTCCAGCACAGCAGCAGTGACTCCCTCCCACAGAGGCAGCCTCTGGAGGCATCGGAGGCAGCACGAGAGGAAGGAGACGCGGCTGTTGCGGTGGACTCTCAGCTAAGCTAAGAGCTAACCTATTTCCAACGCCTCTTCCATCAGTTCTGCTCGCCAACGTACACTCACTGAAAAATACATTGGAGCTGGATTTGAGCACCAAACAGGAGACATGGGAATGCTGCATCATCATTTTCATCGAGACGTGGCTCAACTCTTCTGTCCTGGACATTGCCATTAGCCTGGATGGGCTAACAATAGTCAGGTCAGACTGAAGCCATGCACTCACTGTGTTTGTATCTAAACTAACAACAGCTGGCTTAACAACACTACTCTGGTCTCCAGTCATTGCCAGGGGTTTTTCCAGGACCCCAGAAATATCAGACAGCTGTGGCAGGGCATCCAGACTGTCGCTGAGTATAAAACTACATCCACACCTTGTCAGGATGACATCGGCTTCCTCAATGAGCTAAACAACTTCTTCAGAAGGTTTGAAGCTCTGAACAATAACCCTGAAAGAAAAGCTACTCCCCACCCTGACGAACAGCCACTCAGGCTGGAGACCATAGCAGTACAGAGCGTCCTGAGGAAGGTCAACACACAGAAAGCTGCAGGACCTGACAATATTCCAGGACGGCTGATCAAGGAATGTGCAGACGAGCTGGCCCAAGTTAGCCTAGGATCTAGACTGTCCCCAGTGGCCGCAAATGGTATTTGCTACGGGGAGAGTCTAGAAAGTCTAGGCGAATTTGTGGGCGGGATAACCGCTGTCTGTCAAATTTTCTCTTTACACAACGCCACGCTATTGGATGGGTAACCAGTCAGAGCCACCCAATCAGAGCGATGAACATGGAGCAGGTCTAACCATTCCCGGTTCAGCCAGGATTCCGGACTCCCGTACACTATTTGGCACCGGCCGCTTCGGATCTCCTCCGGGTCGCCTTTGCCGAGTTGTGCTGCTCGTATTCCCAGTTTTTCGGCCTCTTGCAACTGGTCATCCATTAGGGCTAAAAGGGGTGACACAACGATCACCAGCGGGTTGTGCAGACCCATGCGTCGTCCCACTAGCGGAGCCAGCTGATATATCAGACTTTTGCCATACCCGGTGGGCAAAACTCCGACAACGTCCCTTTTTTCTAAAAACAGCTTAAGTGCCGTTTTCTGCTCCTCTCGCAGGGAAAACTGTAATTTTAAATCACCTAGCGTTGCTGCCAAAGCCAGCTCGAATGGTTGTTCCTGGTGATGAGCCATGTTGTCTAGCAGCTAGCAACTGGTGTTACGGCAATGTGTGCTAGCTGCTACGTCTCTGCGACTACAACATTACGTGTCGTATTTGTGTCGTCATGAGGCAGGGCGGGCTCCAATCCCGCCCCTCGCGATTTGATTGGCCCGGTACATTTTGGATTTTCAGATCCGAGGCTGTCTAGTCTGTCTCCCGTAGCAACCATTTGCGGCCACTGGGGACAGACTAGATCCTAGGCTAGGCCCAAGTGCTTACAGACATCGTCACTGAACCAAGCTTTCGTTCCCCAGTGTTTCAAATCAGACACAATAATTCCAGTCCCCAAGAAATCAGCCATCACATGCCTTAACGACTTCCGCCCTGTTGCACTCACATCCACCATCATGAAGTGCTTTGAGAGAGTGGTTAAGGACCACATCATTTCTATACTCCCCCCATCATTGGACCCACACCAATATGCATACCAGCCAAATTGCTCCACTGAGGATTCCATCTCCACTGCTCCCCACCTGAGCCTCTTTTTTCGCCTCTTTTTTTGCTGAGCATCGTCCAGAGGTGGGAAATAACTAAGTATAAGTACTTACTTATACTTAGTACTTATAAGTTACTATACTTGTGTAGATTTTTTAGGTATCTGTACTATTTATTTTTCTGTCACCTTTTTACTTTTCCTCCCTATATTTGTTCATAAATATCTGTACTTTATGCTCCTTACATTCTCAGAATATATTTGTTACTTTTTCAAACTGAACAAAAAAATAAATACATAAAAATTCAGTTTTACATATTCTGTCATTAAAATTGAGACATTGTACTGTAGCTGTACTTTTACTTAAGTACAGAATGTGAGTAATGTTGACACCTTTGGTAGCATCCATCTTAGTCCTTCACCCTCCTCTTGACCATTGTTACGGTACAAAGGGAAGAAGTAATCAGGCTCAGTCAGACCACAACATATTAAAATAGCAAAAGAGCAGATTATAATGAAAATGATTTTTAATTAAACATATTGACAAAAAAGGCAATTGGAGGTCCTGGTCAAAATAACACAAAGGAGCTGTTAGTGAACAGCTGTCATTGCTGCGCACTGGCATATCTATTGATAAAATTATTTTCAGTTTCACTTCACTTTTCTGACAAGCCACCTCAGTAAAAGCCAACAATTAAAACAGGTGTGGAGATTTTATTTCTGGTTTGTGTTGGTGAAGCAGTGGAACGACCAACTGCACCTACAGAAAAATCACTCTAACACTGCCACCCAGTGGTCAGTCTAGAGTTAGGTTTCACTTCTCTGAAACTGGAAGGCCTCCAACCATTTGTGTGATGAGTTACGTCTCTTAGTTTTTAAATGACAATTGGATGATATATGTCATCACATGACCAGAAAGAGCAGAAGATCCTTCATTGTTTCTTCTCAACTCTTAAATAACATTCTTTAGATCAATCTAAAGGGATTTTCTTTTCTTCTGTTTATTGTCCTTTGATGTTCTTAATGTAATACTTGTTGATCTGTTAGTTCAGGTTTTGCACCCTGAGTCAGACTAACACTGTGGAACAAGTCTTCCATACATTTTTTAATGAGCTAACAAAATTTTGCGAATAAAATCACACCCCGGCAAATAAGGGGATGACTTTTTTGGAGGGCGGAGGTTGAAGAGCTTGCTCTACAAACTCCACACATCAGTCTGGTATTGCAGTATTTCCAGAATTGGTGCCCAATTTAGGTGAAGTATAATAATTGGTTTTGGGGACATTGAAGCTGTGAACCACTTTTTATGTTAAAGTTTCATGGGGTGTAAGAGGTTCAAAGGTGCAGTAGTCTTGGTTTATTTTATATTACTATAATTTGAGAATTCAAAGCTGAAATTCAAAGTTCAAAGCATGGCAGTTGGCCCAACCAGTCCACATGTGTTTTGTGAATATGGAAAAGGCTTCCGACCATGTCCCCAAAGATATCCTGTGGGGGGTACTCGAGAAGTATGGGGTGGATCGTCTCCTACTGGCAGCCATTCAGTCCTTGTACCAAAGGAGCGAGAGCCTGGTCTGCATAGGTGGTAATAAGTTGGAACGTTTTCCGGTGAGGGTTGGACTGTACCAGGGCTGCTGTTTGTCACCAGTTCTGTTCATAAGTTTTATGTCGAGTTTCAGTTTGGGGTCAAGTTCGGTGGCGGCAACATCTCGTCCCTGCTTTTTGCGGATGATGTGGTCCTCTTAGCTTCATCTAGCAGTGCCCTCCAACTCCCAATGGAGTTGTTTGCAACCGAGTGTGAAGCAGCTGGGATGAAGATCAGCACCTCCAAGACTGAAGCCATGGTCCCCAACCGGAAAAGGGTAGAGTGCCCTCTCCGGTCCTGCCTCAGGTAAAGGAGTTTAAGTACCTCAGAATTTTATTCACAAATGACGGAAGGATGGAGCTGGAGGTCAACAGGCAGATTGGGGTGACATTCATAGTACTGCAGGTGCTAAACCAATCCGTTGTGGTGAAGAAGGAGCTAAGCCAAAAGGCAAGGCTCTCAATTTACTGCTCGATCTACGTTCCGACCCTCACCTATGGTCATGAGCTTTGGGTCATGACCGAAGGAATGAGATCATGGGTACAAGCATCCGAAATGAGTTTCCTTCGCAGGGTGGCCGGACTCAGCCTTAGAGTAGGGTGACAAGCTCGGACAACTGGAAGAGACTCAGACTAGAGCCGCTGCTCCTCCACGTCAAGAGGCACCGGCTGACGTGGCTCGGGAATTTATTGAGGGTGCCTCCTGGACGCCACCCTGGGGAGGTGTTCCAGGCATGTCCCCTTTTTGTGTCAAATGTGTTTTTTGGGTGAATTTTTCTGGATTTGATCAAGTTTTGTATGTTTTCTCTCCATGTTTTTTTCTGTTTCTTAGTATATTTTTGTGGAAAATCTTAGCTTAAAAACGAAGAAAAACCTAAGACAGAAAAGTCAAATGACAGTGTTTTAATCATGATTAATCAAAATTCATCTAAAGAAACCTTGTGATTAATGTGATTAAACATTTTTAGAATTTGACAGCCGTAGTGACAATGTTCTTGTTTTCCATCTAAATATTACAAGAAATGCTGCAGTTACCCTAGGTTCTGATTATGGCTGTGCTCTTAATAATCAAACTCCCCATAGCATATATTTTTAGGGTGTAAAAAATTGTATTTCTTTAAGCTTTATCAGAAATTAGTTGTAGTCAAGGTTAGGGCAGTAACAGAAATGTTTACTAGCCAACTAGTCAACTCCCGTAGCACAAGTTGACTTACATTTGGAAGAATCGACAAGTTGTGTGTTCATGTTATTCTTTCTCAGTGCGTAAACACAGACCAGTCAGACCTAAACCAGAGGAGACATGGCTGCTGCAGGTAAAACAGAGGAGTGGTGTGTCTGACAAAACAAAACAGTGGCAGACACACATCGCATGTGTGGAAATACTTCACCTTAGGTGAAAAAAAAGGGTATCAGGAGTCCATATCAGCCATTGGCCAAGGGTTATGGCAAAAAATCGGCCATTAAAAAAACCTGTATCGGTTGATCATTATGGGGGATGTCATTTTGGCCAAACATAGATAAACCAGTTAACCAGCAGTGAACCAGATAGAAACATATAGAAACCAGTTCAGCAGGATTAAATTATAAATCCAAATACAGTGGTACCTCTAATCACAAAAGCCTCTGAACAAAAAACTCAAGTAACAAAAAACCTTAACTTTCTTTTTTTAATTATTTTTTTCTTTTATTTTTAACTTTTACTTATATTTTCATCTCTGAATATGAAAGACAATTCTATTTAGAAAAGAAAACTGAAACCTCTCAGACATAAATACATTACATTCCTATAAGCAACTATGTACTTCACATACTTTTTTCTTAACAACTTGGCACCCCCAAAAAAAAAAAATTTTTTTCTACTTGTCAAGAGAAAAACATTTCCCCTTTGAAGAAGAAATGTTTTTTTTCTCATTGTAAGGAGAAAAATATATTTTTTTAAGGAGGTATGGTTGAATTTTTTAAGAGTAAATGTTCAGGTGTGGGTGTGTTTCTCCACAATGTTAGTCTGACTCAGGGTGAAAAACTGAACTAACAGATCAACAAGTATAATATTAATAACATCCAAGGACAATAAACAGTAGAAAAGGAAAAAAAAACATTCATATTGTTCTAAAGAATCTTATTTAAGAGTTCAGAAGAAAGAGTGAAAGATCTTCTGCTCTTTCTGGTCATGTGATGACATGTCATCCAATAATCTTTAAAAATTAGGAGACGTCACTCATGACGCATGTTCAAATATTTGAAGGCCTGACAGGTTCAGAGAAGTGAAACCTAACTCTCGACTGACCACTGGGTGGCAGTATGGGAGTGATGATGTTTCTGCAGGTGCAGTTGGTCCATCCACTGGTTCACCAACAGACATATATATATATATATATATATATATATATATATATATATATATATGTGTGTGTGTGTGTGTGTGTGTGTGTGTGTGTGTGTGTGTGTGTGTGTGTATGTGTGTAAACCAAAGAAAATATTAAATATTATCATTATCTATTAGTAATTATTTTTGGCTTCTATTTTCCAACAACTCAGTGTATTTACTGTATGACTCATTAAAGGTGTCATTCCATGGTTATTTCATTAATATTACAGTGTTTTCCATTATTATTGAATACATTGTGTGTTGGTTCTATTAAGAAAAAACCCTGATTGTTTTGTTTCCGGCTGTTTTTTCACAGTAGGAAAATCACTTGAGGTCAAACAACAGAGTGTACCGGTACTTCCTCATACGTGTCCATGACCAGGCGTCTCTGATTGGCTCAGAATGTGTGAAGGAAAACTCACTCTCCGTGTGTGTTCACCATCCCAGAGTAACATCCAGCAAGGTTTCGTGCCGCCGCTTTTTCTAAAAACATGCAGGAAAAAAATGAGGCTTTATTTCCACAGAGAGCACATGAACCAGTTTGATCCGGCATTTTTTTTAACTTGTGCAGCAGCTACTGTGGCGTCGTCTTCTCTTGTTGATACTAATGCTGCTTCAAATTTGCTGCAATGGGGGACGGGTTTTTTAACGCCATGTGGTTGACGCTAAAGTCCATCTGACATCAGATGGACCAGATTTTTCTGGGTCCCTCGTTCCTGTTGTTGTTTTGTGTGAATACAGTATGCAGCCAGTGGAGGTGATGAACCACTGTCAAAGGAGCATGTGTTGGTAAGTCGGGGTGACCCATCAGATTCCAAAAGGAGCGTGGAAAAGTGGTTGTTAGTTGTGCTGTTCATCATTACAGCAGGTTGTGGAGAAACACAAAACATACAGACAAGGCGATTTGTCCCAATGTGGCTGCAGTTAGGTATATAGAACAGTGAGACAGAAAAACAGTGTCATGAATGTGATCCTCTGTGTCCTGTAAGTGTTTTATTTTGTGAGTCTTACGTGGTTTCTGTCATTAGTGTCTGGGCTTTTATTTTGTTTTTTGGTTCATGTCACTCTTTCTGACTTTGTTTCCTGTCACCGGTGGTGTCCTGCCCCTCGTTAAATTTGTCCTCATGTGGAACACCTGTGTGCTCTATATATATTTATGGAAAATATTAGTGATGGGTCGATGAGGCCTCATGAGGCGTTAGAGGTAAGATCTAAAATGTCAATCATTATGTTCAGATCGAGTCGGGCCGGGCTTCTCTCTCGCTGACTTTTTAAAAAATAAATATATGTTTATAAAAATGTATAGTAAAACAATGTGTGGATACTAAACTAAGGAATACTTAGACTGTGGTCTGCAAAAAAAACAGAAGTGGCCTCATCACAACACGTACTGTACTAAACTCTTGCAACGACATTTCAAAGAACTCCTTCCTGTCTCTGTCTATTGTCCACCTGTCATTCTTCTTCTTTGTCTCTCTTCCTCTCTCTGAAAGAGCTGCGCTAGATTCTTAAGGACGTTCTACTGCTGTGGTTTATGACCCAATTTTTGAATTGTCAAAAAAGACAGACATCCTTAAATTTTTCCCGTCAACTCTTTAAATAATCAGCCAATGCTGGAAAATTGTCGGTTAATGTAACCTCTGAAATATAGAAATATAAAAGATGTAAATGTACACAGTCTTGTTTCACTTAGATTTCATTACAAAAGACAGGCTTTCATTTTTTATCGTAAATCACCCCTCCTCCTCCTCCTCCTCCCCAGTCCACACAAATAAAATATGAAATTTCGGGTTTGCTTTGGGCTCAGTCCTGCAAATCAAGGTACTGGGTCAGGTCGGTCTCGGGCTGGATTTTTAACCATGGTGACAGACTCAACTGTCATAGAGTATTTAATCATGCACAGGAAACTAATGACATACCACTTTACCATCATTTATCGTCATAAAAACAACATTTGCTCGTATGTGTCTCCTGAAAACACAACACCCACCACTGCATCATATTCTTCTCAAATACCTTAGTTTCTAATATAAGATCAAAATGCTCCTACATGGTGGAAACCTCTTTGGCTGCTTCATAATTCGTGATGAGTATTTCGGATAATGAACCACAAAAGATCAGAGATTTTTTTTGGCAGATTCATCCCGTTGCGTATAAACACAGTTTGGCATCGGAGTCCGTTTGAAACAGTTGCTGTATCAGTCACATGACTTTCTTGAGCGATACGCACACCGACAAGGGGTTTCGTTCTATGAGCTCGATGCATCGGTTGCGCTGGACCCATGACTAGAAAATACCTGTGTATGACCCTTACCCTGGATTTCGGACTTGGATTCAGTTTTGCCACTGTGGATACAACACCCTGTCCTCTTTTCCTCCTCTCATCCTTTTGTCCTCTGTCTTTAACTGTTGTCTTTGACCTGTAGTTTTCATGTTTCAGCTCTTTAGTTTTATTTGGTGATAGTCATTTTTTAATGGGGGGGGGGGCTCAAAATAAGATGGTGTTAAGGGCCCCAGTTTGGCCAGGTGTGGCCCTGATGCTGATACTTATTAACTTTTCTGTGTTACTATGAACTAGTCAATGACAGACTAGTGTGTGCTCATACAGCTGTATTGAGTTAGCCAATCAGAACACAGGTCTGAAATAGGCGGTGTTGGCAACTTTTAACAACAAAATCGACAAACCCCCCCAATCTCACTGCCAGCTCTGTTGAAAACTTGACAGCTCTGTGAGACAGAACCAAAGTCAGTTGAACTTCACTTCTCTTCAAGGATCTTTACAAGTTTCCAGAGTAAGACTTTCACACATTTCCTACATTGTAGGGGATTATTTTAGACCAGATTTGCAGTGGTCTGAGTTTCAGAGATGGTTTTAAATGGAGTTCATCTAACTAGTTAACTGTTGTCTGAGTAGAGTTTAACTTTAGCCTTAACTTAGAATAGATTTCAGGCTGTTGTAATGTGAAGACTACTAACTGAAAACACATATAAAGTCAGATACTGCACATTTCTGAAGCATGTGTAGTTTACTGTTTAATACCCTAACTTGTCAAATAGTAGGAGATGTAAGTAAAAAAAAAAGTCTTAAATAAACACATTGTTAGTGTCACATGAGTTGATAATGAATTTAGGACGACTAATAAAATGTGTAAATGGAGCCACAATAGGAAATGGGTTTGCAGACCCTCATCCTCTTATGTTGGGATTTTAAAGAAACATGTCATTTACCTATTTATTTAGTTGTAATTTATTTATTGACTTATTGTTATACATTATTTAGTGAAAATATAGAATAATATAATAACATAACAATATGAGCACAACATAACCAGGGGATAAATACAACAGTAAAAATAATCCATCACTTTACACAAAGACCATAAGTTTTATATAAATCAGTGAGTTAAAAGCATCCAAATATAATAGGAAAGTTCAATTTTAAAGATTAGAAAGTCATATTTGTGATTTGCAAATGTGTATATATGGATGTGATATTTCACTTCAAAGAGAATTGATGATGTAATGTTTTTCATTTTTCTATGATGTAATATTAATCTGATTTGTTTGCAGGACATGAGAAAATGTTTTTTCATAAGAGAAAAATCTGAACCAATCGGAGAAAGGCTGACATCTTGCCAGAAAACATTAGAGAATGTTATTTACCCTTAAAGCATAAACCCATGATTTAGGATCCATTTACATCCACTGCTGGAGCAGAAGTGATTTCAGTATCAATACTTTCACACTGTTTATTACCTCAATGTTAATTATCCACAGTACAGATTTAGAAAAAGAAAATATGCTCAGTTCTAGATCAGAAGATTAGCCAAAAAACAGCAGTGATGAGTTAATGTCATGCAGCATGTGTGAGAAATAATATTAATTTATTTCTTACAAAATCACATAAAACATCCAAAGGTGCCTTTTACTGAAGGGTGTTTAAAAATACTAACTCTGAATTAGAGGAGGGACATGACATATAAATACATAGACAGATCTGAAACCTACCCCATTAAATGGATATGATTATTTTAGTGACCTTATCTGTGATCTGGTTCATTTTTCAGTCTTAAAAGTATCAGTGAAAAATGTCCATCTGAAGTTTATAGATCTAAACCTAAATGATTTAAAATTGTTCTGTTACTTTCTGTTGGTTATATAGTTCTTTTTTTGTGTTATATTTCAAATGTTCAATATTAATATCAGTATCAGAGGTGGATAGCTGGAATATCTAACTGCATTTATTCTCCTTGTTTTAATCTAGACTAAATCCTGTTCTTTGTCCTGTTGGTCTGAGTCAATGCTACAATGACTCCCTCTGGTTTTGGAAACTAGTATTAACAGACAGACATGCATGGGTCATGTTGTCTATTTATCTCATCAGCTATATACAGTGATGTGTTATGTCTTTGATATAACATGACAACATATCTTCATATTTACCTCCGCCAAAGAGGTTATGTTTTTGCCAGAGTTTGTCTGTTAGTTAGCAAGATAACTCAAAAACTTATGGATGGATTTTTTATTAAATGTACAGGGTAGGTTGGTAATGGGGAGATCTGGAAATTATATTGTGGTGATCTGGGGGGGGGGGCTACATTGGTGGAGGTCTGCGCTCTTTGAGTGCTTTTCTAGTTTAATGATATTTTACATCATTAGGTAAGTATTCACACTTTAAAAGTGGAAAGCAGTAATACTGCAAATCTTAGTCAAAAGTATGTGATTTTTGAGCCTTCAGTGACTGTATCCATTTTCCAAAATGTAAATGTATATGTGACATGTTTTTAATTTTGTTTCAGGTGTTTCTAACCATGCAGGTGGTGATTCGGCCCTACTGTCCCTCAGATAAGGAACCAGTGTGTAACTTGTTCAGCATTGTCACTAAAGAGCATATCGGTCCTTGTTTTTACAACGCCATGACCAGTCCTCTCTACCTGGTCATCACCATGGCTCTCTGTGTGGCTGGTTATCTGCTCTGCTCCATTTTAGGGGCTGTGGTCTTACCAGGTGTGTGGGCAGGCATTGTGTACTACAGCTGTTATGAGATCAATTCTGGCTATGTCAGGAGAACAATGCAGACAGAGATGCAGGACATCCCTGGGAACTTTATGAGCAAACCAGATGACTGTTTCTGGGTGGCTGAAGCAGAGGTTGATGGTCGGCCCCGGATATTAGGCACGGTTGCCATAGTGACAAAACAAAATGGTCAAGAACGATTTGGGGAAATGTTTAGAATGGTCGTCTCACCAACTTGCCGGCGCACTGGCCTGGGTCTGCGTTTGACTCAAACTGTACTGGACCATGGTAAGGAGCGAGGATTTTCCAAGGTGGTTCTGCTGACCACCAGCACCCGGAAGGCAGCTGTGGCCCTGTACAAGAAAGTAGGCTTCAACCACATTCACACACATGTAGAACCAGAGCATGCATCTTGGAAGTTAACATTGATCAGAGTCACTATTTTCAAAATGGAAAAATACATGTAGGCCTGAAATTGTCTGAACACTACATTACGACAAATCACTGCATTGTGCTGTAATTTGGCAAAATACCTTCTCAAGTCATCTGTCATTTTGGAATAAATCTGCCTTTTTAATAGTAAACAACTGTTGATTTGTATTTTATAATAAATCATTCCATCTTACAGTGGTTATTGTAGCTGATGCATCTTGGGTAAATCTGTCTTTTAAGAAAGAGTTGTTGAAAGATTTTGTTAATGATGCTGAAAATAACTGGGAGAACTTGTCAATGCTTTATTGGCAACATCAGTCTAATTTAACATGTGATACACTGACACTGAAGCTGTTTGATACAAAATGTGGCAGCATCTTATAAAAATGCATCTGTGTTTTATTACACAATGAAGTTGAAAATGTGATATTTTGTAAAGTTCTTATATAATGTGTTGTTTTTACATAATGAGTTGTTACATAGCCTGATCACTTTGTTGGTTTAAGTTTATGAATGGAAAACACTGAACTGAAATGACTGTTTTTAAGGTTAATGTCAAAAACACACATTCATTCATGTTTCATAAATGAACAAAAATAAATCATTAAGACTCAGAATATGAAGCAAGATCCCTTTAGTGAACTTTTTGTACACATACAGTTTAAGGATGACATAAGAACACTGGGCCTATTCTATTCTATTGCATTCTATTTTATAATATCAAGTCATCCACAATTATGGTGCTCACTACCGTTTTGTTTAATTATTCATTTACTGAAATTGTTAATTTCTGTTAATTTGTTAATTTCTGTTAATTTATATCCCTGTTCGTCCTGTCCAGTCTTTGTTTCCCCCACACATCACTGAGGTGTAGCACTTCCCTCCCTGGCTGATAATAGAGAGTTCTAAAAAACGATGTCTGCTCAACTTTCAGGGAGGACCGATGATGGTCACACACATGCACTAAATATTAAAATATTTGGCTGCAAGACTAAAATATGTATTGATCTCAAACAATGTTGACTCCTCCTCTGTGAAGTTAAACAATGAGAACAAATATAGACAAAAAAAAAGAAAAAAATAGAAAAAAACACACTGGGTCAGGATTCAATGACTTGGGAGTATTTTACTGTAGTTTTTTTAGGATTAATTTTCAACTGATGTGATTTTATTTCAAGTGTTATCTGTCACATGTAATTACTTGACATGAAAACACGCCTTTAATGGCAACCGTAATCTCTGTGTGTGTCTGAGCATGCTCAGTAAGGTCCTTCTGCTTCTCTATGTATCAGAGCATGCTCAGTGAGGTCGTGCCATTTCTATATGTATGTGAGGATGCTCAAAAAGGTCCTGCTGCCTCTCTGTGTCTAAGCATCCTTTGTGGAGTTCTTCTTCCTCTGTGTGTGTCTGAGCATGCTCAGTGCAATTCTCCTGCCTTAGTTACCTTTTGGAACTCCTGTTGATTTTTGTTTATTTTTAAATGTGCAACCATGGCTACAGTTTCCATAGTAACCGTTTCCATGGCAACGGTTACCATAGCAACCGTAACCATGGCAACAGTTATCATAGCAACGGTTGTCATAGCAACTGTTTCCTTGGCAACAGTTACAATAGCAGCCGTTTCCATGGCAACGGTTACCATAGCAACCATAACCATGGCAACGGTTACCATAGGACCAGACCTGGACTGGCACATGGGAGGACCGGGACTTTTCCCGATGGCCTGCCTGCTCATTGGCCTGCCTGGTCTATTTGCAGAGTCGTCACTCATAAGGCAATAAAAACATCACCAGTTACGTTTATAAACACACCTACTCTAAAATTCAATATTTCAACCAACAGAACTTTAACAACTTCAAGGTGTAGCAAAAATGACAGGGTAACTGTCCCCTGTGGATCATAGTTTTGGTTCAGGTGTTACGTTTGATCCCCGAATAAAATTATGAAGTAGTTTTGCTATTTTCATAGATTTGCATGTATAAAGTTTATGATTGAGAGTGATGTAGGATGTATGGACTGTATCATCGTCAGTTTCTATATCACTGTCACCATAATCAGAATCATCACAGGTGGAGGTGAATCAGGAGGAATCTACATCTATAAGTCTGCAGGGTCACCTCGAACCTTGATGGTCAATCAAGGTTCGTATACATGGAATGCAACAGCAAACTTGCACACACAACTATGAAGAGCAGGATAAATGAGATCAAATGTTTATGTTCCCCCAAACTTGACATCATTTTATCCTATATTTTGACATCTACACCTGAGTGTTCTTCATTTTCATGTTGAGAGTACGTAAACCTTCCAAGGCACGTGTTCATTTACCACCAGTATGGAGCTAAATCCAGGCCAAATGTTTTGCTAATTTGAAAAAAGAATTGTAATTGAAAAACAAAAATTCGAAACTGAAAGTTCAAGTTTTGATCTTGAACTTTGCAATATACAACAATGTATTCAAACTAAAAATAAGCGTAGGAAAGGTTTTTTCAGGTTAAATATAATTTTGATTCAGTTTTGGAATTTTTTTGAATAAATTATTTATTTTCATTTTTCACTTTCATATATATTTTGATATTTGAGGTCTTAATTTTTTCAGTTGCAGATTTTATGTTTTCAGATTCAGATCTTATTTTTTTACAGTTTCAAATCTTATTTTTTTGGTTTCAGATCTTTTTTTCACTTTCAGATTTTTTTTTCACTTTCAGATCTTTTTTTTTCAGTCGCAGACTTTTGGCCCTGATATTGCGTGGGGGGCGTGGCATCAACTTAGAGGGGCGTGGCATCACGAGTGACAGCATAACAAAGAAGGCCGAGGACCTCCCTCAATCACGTTGCCTTCAGGGAACGTAGGAACTGCGACAAGTTTGACTACACTTTCTATACACCACATTCATGTGATTGGCAGTTAAAAAACTGACGCCAGTGACAACGTTGTGTTTAGCAAACTGTTTTAGAACCTGCTTGGCTCTAATATCAGTATAAGAGCAATAAACTAGGCCAGATTGTGAAGTTAAACATCTACACTTTAAGTGTTTATAATACCATGAACGCAGCACAGTGTTTGCGATCATGGCGTCCGTTCCACCCGGACCACCTGTTGGCGCTAGCCAGGTAAGAAATGTTAGATATTTTTGAATAGATACTCTGGGAAATCATCATAAATGTTATAATGATGGGTAGTTTGTGTAACATAGGGAAATACATGAAGGGAAAAGTGGGGAATTGGCGTTAGCATTAACTATGCTATGTAAACTAACTCCATGAAAAGGTGACGCTAATAACTGTTAATTTAGAGAGAGGTTCTGTATGAGCACATTTATAAGGCTCTGTGCAGCTGCTGCCACTGTCGAGTTATAGTCGACATTCTGGCAAACACAGATGTAAACAAAAACAATACACATTAAAGGCAAAAACCTTAGCCTTTAGCTAGACACTGTAAGGAGTGTACAATTAGGAACACTATTAGCATAAAGCTAGTTAATGCCAACGCCAATTCCCCACTTTTCCCTTCATGTATGTCCCTATGTTACACAAACTACCCATCATTATAACATTTATGATGATTTCCCAGAGTATCTATTCAAAAATATCTAACATTTCTTACCTGGCTGGCGCCAACAGGTGGTCCCGGTGGAGCGGACGCCATGATCGCAAACACTGTGCTGCGTTCATGGTATTATAAACACTTAAAGTGTAGATGTTTAACTTCACAATCTGGCCTAGTTTATTGCTCTTATACTGATATTAGAGCCAAGCAGGTTCTAAAACAGTTTGCTAAACACAACGTTGTCACTGGCGTCAGTTTTTTAACTGCCAATCACATGAATGTGGTGTATAGAAAGTGTAGTCAAACTTGTCGCAGTTCCTACGTTCCCTGAAGGCAACGTGATTGAGGGAGGTCCTCGGCCTTCTTTGTTATGCTGTCACTCGTGATGCCACGCCCCTCTAAGTTGATGCCACGCCCCCCACGCAATATCAGGGCCAAAAGTCTGCGACTGAAAAAAAAAGATCTGAAAGTGAAAAAAAAATCTGAAAGTGAAAAAAAGATCTGAAACCAAAAAAATAAGATTTGAAACTGTAAAAAAATAAGATCTGAATCTGAAAACATAAAATCTGCAACTGAAAAAATTAAGACCTCAAATATCAAAATATATATGAAAGTGAAAAATGAAAATAAATAATTTATTCAAAAAAATTCCAAAACTGAATCAAAATTATATTTAACCTGAAAAAACCTTTCCTACGCTTATTTTTAGTTTGAATACATTGTTGTATATTTCAAAGTTCAAGATCAAAACTTGAACTTTCAGTTTCGAATTTTTGTTTTTCAATTACAATTCTTTTTTCAAATTAGCAAAACATTTGGCCTGGATTTAGCTCCATACACCAGGAGCTGTATTATTCAGAATGTCATCAATGAAGTTGCTGCCAGCTGCTCGTGCGCAGCCTTAAAACTGTCCTCAGTATAATTTCTCAAACTCTGTACATTGTAATGGATGTAATTAATTCCATCTACATTTTAGTTTGGTGTCACCCAGATAAATATTGACTCCTCTGGGGACACCCAATAAATCAATATAGGTCAGATTATTTCTGGAATTGGTCTGGTTGGACAGTCTGTTTTTACGGAGGCCGAAGCCTGTTGTGCCATTAAAAGTCAATTGTTAGTGGTGCCAGAAATACTAGTATAAATTGTGTGCAATAACTAAATAATGGATGACAGCACTAAGAAAAAATAGGAAAGGTGGACACCAGCAAGAGTTGGAAAGAAAAAATAAGGTCGGTCAAGAAGGAGGAAGTGAAATGTTAGAAATTAACTGAGTTGTTTATTAAACCCAGCAGCAGCCAGAGTGGTACTGCTGTTAGCACTGCTGTTAGCACTGCTGTTAGCACTGCTGTTAGCACTGCTGTTAGCACTGCTGTTAGCACTGCTGCAGCAACAGCATTGCATGCATTTAGGATTTGGTTTATTTATGTTATATATTTAGAATTTAGATCACTTTATTTTTTGGGTCAAAATAGATAGTTGTATTTCTTTTGAATAATGGATTTATATTGTGCTTTTATTGTTTTTTTGTTGCTATTTAGTATTATTTTAATTTATGTTTAGTTTAGGTATGTTTGGCTAAAATGTGCCACCTGCTAACCTTTTTCAGAAGTGTTTTTTTTATTAATACCATATTTTTATCACAGCAGGGTTATTATTTACTTTATGTTATTTTCATTATAATTACATTCATGATGATTGTAGAGTTGTATGATTATGTGTGTGTGAACTGTTTAACGTTTTCTCACTCAAAGTTAGTGTGAGTTGACCCACCTTGTCTGTTTTATGTGATCAATATTACAGTATGTTGCGAGACTGAAAAACAATAGTATATATGAACACATATTAATACATTTAATGGTAATTTTAATGCAACAGTATATAGTAGGTTTGGGCAAAAACTCCACAGGTGGGCTGCAGGAAGCCTGAAAAATATTAATTCAGTTATAGACATTAGGTGAATACCTTTAATTACTGAGACTCACTGGGGTATGTGTGGACAATCTGCTTCACCTGAAGGGGAAACAATGAAATAGAACACCAAGGAAAAGTGTTAGTTTAACATTTTTAAATGGAACACCAAGTAAAAGTGTTAGTTTAACATTTTTAAATGGAACACCAAGTAAAAGTGTTAGTTTAACATCTAACAGGCTAATTGCCTTAATCTCTGTAGTCATATGAGGTGGACAATACAGGTCCGAATCTCCTCCAAAACTCAAATAAGACAATCCAACAACAAAAAAAAAGTTCTGCTAGACAAGTAGTGACCTGCACATTGACCATACTGTGAAATAATAATGGAACATTATACGACAGTGTTGTTTTCAAACGAAGTGAGAAGGAAGTGTTCAGCAATAATAGTCATTCCATATCTGTTTTTAAACACTGATTTAGCAATAACCACAATAGCTTATTAGCTCAAGTACTTAAACATGCCATTAAGGAATACAAACCAAATATTTAATAAAAACATAACTTTGTTGTGAGGAAAAATATATAGCAAATACTCATGGCCTGGAAAAAAATATCAAAATGTGTTGTTCTTCAAGGGAAAGTGTAAATATTTTAACCTGACTGTCGCCAGGTGGTCTTTCACAATACCATCTAGGACCCTTCCGCAACTGATCTGTTTTCAAAGAAGGTGCTTTATTTAAAATCCTTGCATGTGATTAGATGAAAAATATGTCCGTCAGCCGCTTCAGCCACTCTCGATGAAATCAAGCTGCTTAATCTGCGAAAATAGTTTGCATCAGGTATAAACACATCAACAGAAGGGGTTGAAACTTACCATTTACATGTTTATTTATAACCTCATCTACTACGATGCCCACCAAGTTATTCTGGTAAATGTCGTAGTAAAGCATGGTTCTCCATTTATCCTTCAGCCATGACTCAGGTGTTAACAAACACGAGCTGACAACATCTGTTGCAGATGTGGTTGTCATTTCTTCCTCCCAGTTCCATTACAGTCAGTCCTAGTTTACCAGCTTCTTTGACTTGGTCCTCTACCAACACAACCAGGGGGGTGCCACAATATCCATTATTTCGTATCCACCAATGAAGCCATCTAATAGATCAAACTCTTGCCAAACCAGGTCAGAAGAAAAGTGAAAACATCATTTCCATTAACAAACGCTTCCAAAATCATCCTCTGTTCATCTTTTAAGGAATGAACATGTGGACAAAACACTGGAAAAAGCTGAGTCTATATGGACCCTAGGATACCTAACACACGCTGCCATTGTTGTGTATCTGAAAAGACTACACTGCTGTCGCTTCTACTTTACGTCAGACCACCGGGTAGTCCCACCCTGAGACACTGATTGGCTCCTTCATTTTGATGCAGATTTGATCCTCATGCTATTTCGATGGTTGTGTACGGGGGCAAACACATTGCATCGACGAAACGCTGCAAACACAAGAAAGATGCACAACCAAAAACACAAACACATAAAACAAATGCAACACATGTCCTGCAAGAGGAAAATGCTGCAATAACAGAAACGAAGCAGAAGCAAAAACATAAAAATCCTCAAAACTAATGCAAAAGAAAAATGCTGCAAATACCAAAGCACACAAACTCCCAAAACAACTGCAAGAGAGAAATGCTGCAAATTCACTCCACAACAAAATGGAAGTTCACAAAAAAAAAAAAAACGAAGAAGAAGATGGTGGATGAAGATGAAGGTCATTCATTTCAGAGATTAGCATGAAAAGGTTTGTTTCCCTTCATCTTTTTTAAACACTTGACCATAATCTGCTAAAATATAATAGAAGAGCAGCAGAGATGTGACACTAAAATTAGCTACAAACCTCTGCTGCTCTACACCTTTTCACTCTATCTCTAATCTAAATGAATGAACGTCATATTTATTCACAGTCAAGTTGGCAATTTTGGTGAGACCCTTTGATTTGGGAACTTCCCTTTTGTTGTGGAGTGAATTTGCACCGTTTCTCTCTTGCAGGTGTTTTTGGGAATTTATATATATATATATATATATATATATATATATATATATATATATATTTGGGTCATATTTAAAACACATTGCTATATACATTCTAAGTTTATGCTAGATACATTAATCTACAACCTTTAGGCAAGGCAAATGTATTTGTACAGCACATTTCATGTTTCTGACAATTCAAGGTGCTTTACATAAAACATATAAGAACATTTAAATGATTAAAATGCATTAAAAGACAATTAAAATAAGACAGAATGACATATTGTCTTTCTTCAATATAAAGAAAATGATGACAACACACTGTATTTTTCATCATCTTGTGTGATGAAAAATTAGTGATGGGTTGATGAGGCCTCATGAGGCGTTAGAGGTAAGATCTAAAATGTCAATCATTATGTTCAGATCGAGTCGGGCCGGGCTTCTCTCTCGCTGACTTTTTAAAAAATAAATATATGTTTATAAAAATGTATAGTAAAACAATGTGTGGATACTAAACTAAGGAATACTTAGACTGTGGTCCGCAAAAAAAACCAGAAGTGGCCTCATCACAACACGTACTGTACTAAACTCTTGCAACGACATTTCAAAGAACTCCTTCCTGTCTCTGTCTATTGTCCACCTGTCATTCTTCTTCTTTGCCTCTCTTCCTCTCTCTGAAAGAGCTGCGCTAGATTCTTAAGGACGTTCTACTGCTGTGGTTTATGACCCAATTTTTGAACCATCAAAAAAGACAGACATCCTTAAATTTTTCCCGTCAACTCTTTAAAAAATCAGCCAATGCTGGAAAATTGTCGGTTAATGTAACCTCTGAAATATAGAAATATAAAAGATGTAAATGTACACAGTCTTGTTTCACTTAGATTTCATTACAAAAGACAGGCTTTCATTTTTTATTGTAAATCACCCCTCCTCCTCCTCCCCAGTCCACACAAATAAAATATGAAATTTCGGGTTTGCTTTGGGCTCAGTACTGCAAATCAAGGTACTGGGTCAGGTCGGTTTTGGGCTGGATTTTTAACCATGGTGACAGACTCAACTGTCATAGAGTATTTAATCATGCACAGGAAACTAATGACATACCACTTTACCATCATTTATCGTCATAAAAACAACATTTGCTCGTATGTGTCTCCTGAAAACACAACACCCACCACTGCATCATATTCTTCTCAAATACCTTAGTTTCTAATATAAGATCAAAATGCTCCTACATGGTGGAAACTTCTTTGGCTGCTTCATAATTCGTGATGAGTATTTCGGATAATGAACCACAAAAGATCAAAGATTATTTTGGCAGATTCATCCCGTTGCGTATAAACACAGTTTGGCATCGGAGTCCGTTTGAAACAGTTGCTGTATCAGTCACATGACTTTCTTGAGCGATACGCACACCGACAAGGGGTTTCGTTCTATGAGCTCGATGCATCGGTTGCGCTGGACCCATCACTAGAAAATACCTGTGTATGACCCTTACCCTGGATTTCGGACTTGGAATCAGTTTTGCCACTGTTGATACAACACCCTGTCCTCTTTTCCTCCTCTCATCCTTTTGTCCTCTGTCTTTAAGTGTTGTCTTTGACCTGTAGTTTTCATGTTTCAGCTCTTTAGTTTTATTTGGTGATAGTCATTTTTTAATGGGGGGGGGGGGCTCAAAATAAGATGGTGTTAAGGGCCCCAGTTTGGCCAGGTGTGGCCCTGATGCTGATACTTATTAACTTTTCTGTGTTACTATGAACTAGTCAATGACAGACTAGTGTGTGCTCATACAGCTGTATTGAGTTAGCCAATCAGAACACAGGTCTGAAATAGGCGGTGTTGGCAACTTTTAACAACAAAATCGACAAACCCCCCCAATCTCACTGCCAGCTCTGTTGAAAACTTGACAGCTCTGTGAGACAGAACCAAAGTCAGTTGAACTTCACTTCTCTTCAAGGATCTTTACAAGTTTCCAGAGTAAGACTTTCACACATTTCCTACATTGTAGGGGATTATTTTAGACCAGATTTGCAGTGGTCTGAGTTTCAGAGATGGTTTTAAATGGAGTTCATCTAACTAGTTAGCTGTTGTCTGAGTAGAGTTTAACTTTAGCCTTAACTTAGAACAGCTGTTGTAATGTGAAGACTACTAACTGAAAACACATATAAAGTCAGATACTGCACATTTCAGAAGCATGTGTAGTTTACTGTTTAATACCCTAACTTGTCGAATAGTAGGAGATGTAAGTACAAAAAAAAGTCTTAAATAAACACATTGGTAGTGTCACATGAGTTGATAATGAATTTAGGACGACTAATAAAATGTGTAAATGGAGCCACAATAGGAAATGGGTTTGCAGACCCTCATCCCCTTATGTTGGGATTTTAAAGAAACATGTTATTTACCTATTTATTTATTTATTGTAATTTCTTTATTGACTTATTGTTATACATTATTTAGTGAAAATATAGAATAATATAATAACATAACAATATGAGCACAACATAACCAGGGGATAAATACAACAGTAAAAATAATCCATCACTTTACACAAAGACCATAAGTTTTATATAAATCAGTGAGTTAAAAGCATCCAAATATAATAGGAAAGTTCAATTTTAAAGATTAGAAAGTCATATTTGTGATTTGCAAATGTGTATATATGGATGTGATATTTCACTTCAAAGAGAATTGATGATGTAATGTTTTTCATTTTTCTATGATGTAATATTAATCTGATTTGTTTGCAGGACATGAGAAAATTTTTTTTCATAAGAGAAAAATCTGAACCAATCGGAGAAAAGCTGACATCTTGCCAGAAAACATTAGAGAATGTTATTTACCCTTAAAGCATAAACCCATGATTTAGGATCCATTTACATCCACTGCTGGAGCAGAAGTGATTTCAGTATCAATACTTTCACACTGTTTATTACCTCAATGTTTATTATCCACAGTACAGATTTAGAAAAAGAAAATATGCTCAGTTCTAGATCAAAAGATTAGCCAAAAAACAGCAGTGATGAGTTAATGTCGTGCAGCATGTGTGAGAAATAATATTAATTTATTTCTTACAAAATCACATAAAACATCCAAAGGTGCCTTTTACTGAAGGATGCTTAAAAATACTAACTCTGAATTAGAGGAGGGACATGACATATATAAATACATAGACAGATCTGAAACCTACCCTATTAAATGGATATGATTATTTTAGTGACCTTATCTGTGATCTGGTTCATTTTTCAGTCTTAAAAGTATCAGTGAAAAATGTCCATCTGAAGTTTATAGATCTAAACCTAAATGATTTAAAATTGTTCTGTTACTTTCTGTTGGTTATATAGTTCTTTTTTTGTGTTATATTTCAAATGTTCAATATTAATATCAGTATCAGAGGTGGATAGCTGGAATATCTAACTGCATTTATTCTCCTTGTTTTAATCTAGACTAAATCCTGTTCTTTGTCCTGTTGGTCTGAGTCAATGCTACAATGACTCCCTCTGGTTTTGGAAACTAGTATTAACAGACAGACATGCATGGGTCATGTTGTCTATATATCTCATTAGCTATATACAGTGATGTGTTATGTCTTTGATATAACATAACAACATATCTTCATATTTACCTCCGCCAAAGAGGTTATGTTTTTGCCAGAGTTTGTCTGTTAGTTAGCAAGATAACTCAAAAACTTATGGATGGATTTTTTATTAAATGTACAGGGTAGGTTGGTAATGGGGAGATCTGAAAATTATTATATTGTGGTGATCTGGGGGGGGGGCTACATTGGTGGAGGTCTGCGCTCTTTGAGTGCTTTTCTAGTTTAATGATATTTTACATCATTAGGTAAGTATTCACACTTTAAAAGTGGAAAGCAGTAATACTGCAAATCTTAGTCAAAAGTATGTGATTTTTGAGCCTTCAGTGACTGTATCCATTTTCCAAAATGTAAATGTATATGTGACATGTTTTTAATTTTGTTTCAGGTGTTTCTAACCATGCAGGTGGTGATTCGGCCCTACTGTCCCTCAGATAAGGAACCAGTGTGTAACTTGTTCAGCATCGGTATTAAAGAGCATATCGGTCCTTGTTTTTATGATGCCATGACCAGTCCTCTCTACCTGGTCATCACCATGGCTCTCTGTGTGGCTGGTTATCTGCTCTGCTCCCTTTTAGGGGCTGTGGTCTTACCAGGTGTGTGGGCAGGCATTGTGTACTACATCTGTTATGAGATCTATGCTGGGTATGTCAGGAGAAGAATCCACACAGAGATGCAGGACATCCCTGGGAACTTCATGAGCAAACCAGATGACTGTTTCTGGGTGGCTGAAGCAGAGGTTGATGGTCGGCCCCGGATATTAGGCACGGTTGCCGTAGTGACAAAACAAAATGGTCAAGAACGATTTGGGGAAATGTTTAGAATGGTCGTCTCACCAACTTGCCGACGCACTGGCCTGGGTCTGCGTTTGACTCAAACTGTACTGGACCATGGTAAGGAGCGAGGATTTTCCAAGGTGGTTCTGGTGACCAGCAGCACCCGGAAGGCAGCTGTGGCCCTGTACAAGAAAGTAGGCTTCAACCACATTCACACACATGTAGAACCAGAGCATGCATCTTGGATGTTAACACTGATCAGAGTCACTCTTTTCAAAATGGAAAAATACATGTAGGCCTGAAATAGTTTGAACACCACGTTATGATAAATCACTACATTGTGCTGTAATTTGGCAAAATACCTTCTCAAGTCATCTGTCATTTTGGAATAAATCTGCCTTTTTAATAGTAAACAACTGTTGATTTGTATTTTATAATAAATCATTCCATCTTACAGTGGTTATTGTAGCTGATGCATCTTGGGTAAATCTGTCTTTTAAGAAAGAGGTGTTGAAAGATTTTGTTTATGATGCTGAAAATAACTGGGAGAACTTGTCAATGCTTTATTGGCAACATCAGTCTAATTTAACATGTGATATACTGACACTGAAGCTGTTTGATATAAAATGTGGCAGCGTCTTATAAAAATGCATCTGTGTTTTATTACACAATGAAGTTGAAAATGTGATATTTTGTAAAGTTCTTATATAATGTGTTGTTTTTACATAATGAGTTGTTACATAGCCTGATCACTTTGTTGGTTTAAGTTTATGAATGGAAAACACTGAACTGAAATGACTGTTTTTAAGGTTTATGTCAAAAACACACATTCATTCATGTTTCATAAATGAACAAAAATAAATCATTAAGATTCAGAATATGAAGCAAGATCCCTTTAGTGAACTTTTTGTACACATACAGTTTAAGGATGACATAAGAACACTGGGCCTATTCTATTCCATTGCATTCTATTTTATACTATCAAGTCATCCACAATTATGGTGCTCACTACCGTTTTGTTTAATTATTCATTTACTGAAATTGTTAATTTCTGTTAATTTGTTAATTTCTGTTAATTTATATCCCTGTTCGTCCTGTCCAGTCTTTGTTTCCCCCACACATCACTGAGGTGTAGCACTTCCCTCCCTGGCTGATAATAGAGAGTTCTAATAAAGGATGTCTGCTCAGCTTTCAGGGAGGACCGATGATGGTCACACACATGCACTAAATATTAAAATATTTGGCTGCAAGACTAAAATATGTATTGATCTCAAACAATGTTGACTCCTCCTCTGTGAAGTTAAACAATGAGAACAAATATAGACAAAAAAAAAAAAAAACACACTGGGCCAGGATTCAATGACTTGGGAGTATTTTACTGTAGTTTTTTTAGGATTAATTTTCAACTGATGTGATTTTATTTCAAGTGTTATCTGTCACATGTAATTACTTGACATGAAAACACGCCTTTAATGGCAACTGTAATCTCTGTGTGTGTCTGAGCATGCTCAGTAAGGTCCTTCTGCTTCTCTATGTATCAGAGCATGCTCAGTGAGGTCGTGCCATTTCAATATGTATGTGAGGATGCTCAAAAAGGTCCTGCTGCCTCTCTGTGTCTAAGCATCCTTTGTGGAGTTCTTCTTCCTCTGTGTGTGTCTGAGCATGCTCAGTGCAATTCTCCTGCCTTAGTTACCTTTTGGAACTCCTGTTGATTTTTGTTTATTTTTAAATGTGCAACCATGGCTACCGTTTCCATAGCAACCGTTTCCATGGCAACGGTTACCATAGCAACGGTTGTCATAGCAACTGTTTCCTTGGCAACAGTTACAATAGCAGCCGTTTCCATGGCAACGGTTACCATAGCAACCATAACCATGGCAACGTTTACCATAGGACCAGACCTGGACTGGCACATTGGAGGACCGGGACTTTTCCCGATGGCCTGCCTGCTCATTGGCCTGCCTGGCCTATTTGCAGAGTCGTCACTCATAAGGCAATAAAAACATCACCAGTTACGTTTATAAACACACCTACTCTAAAATTCAATATTTCAACCAACAGAACTTTAACAACTTCAAGGTGTAGCAAAAATGACAGGGTAACTGTCCCCTGTGGATCATAGTTTTGGTTCAGGTGTTACGTTTGATCCCCGAATAAAATTATGAAGTAGTTTTGCTATTTTCATAGATTTGCATGTATAAAGTTTATCATTGAGAGTGATGTAGGATGTATGGACTGTATCATCGTCAGTTTCTATATCACTGTCACCATAATCAGAATCATCACAGGTGGAGGTGAATCAGGAGGAATCTACATCTATAAGTCTGCAGGGTCACCTCGAACCTTGATGGTCATTTTTCAACTAATGTTCGTATACATGGAATGCAACAGCAAACTTGCACACGCAACTATGAAGAGCAGGATAAATGAGATCAAATGTTTATGTTCCCCCAAACTTGACATCATTTTATCCTATATTTTGACATCTACACCTGAGTGTTCTTCATTTTCATGTAGAGAGAACGTAAACCTTCCAAGGCACGTGTTCATTTACCAACAGGAGCTGTATTATTCAGAATGTCAGCAATGAAGTTTCTGCCAGCTGCTCGTGCGCAGCCTTAAAACTGTCCTCAGTATAATTTCTCAAACTCTGTACATTGTAATGGATGTAATTAATTCCATCTACATTTTAGTTTGGTGTCACCCAGATAAATATTGACTCCTCTGGGGACACCCAATAAATCAATATAGGTCAGATTATTTCTGGAATTGGTCTGGTTGGACAGTCTGTTTTTACGGAGGCCGAAGCCTGTTGTGCCATTAAAAGCCAATTGTTAGTGGTGCCAGAAATACTAGTATAAATTGCGTGCAATAACTAAATAATGGATGACAGCACTAAGAAAAAATAGGAAAGGTGGACACCAGCGAGAGTTGGAAAGAAAAAATAAGGTCGGTCAAGAAGGAGGAAGTGAAATGTTAGAAATTAACTGAGTTGTTTTTTAAACCAAGCAGCAGCCAGAGTGGTACTGCTGTTAGCACTGCTGTTAGCACTGCTGTTAGCACTGCTGCAGCAACATCATTGCATGCATTTAGGATTTGGTTTTTTTATGTTATATATTTAGAATTTAGATTTAGATCACAGCACTTATTTTTTGGGTCAAAATAGATAGTTGTATTTCTTTTGAATAATGGATTAATATTGTGCTTTTATTTTTCCTTTTTTGCTATTTAGTATTATTTCAATTTATGTTTAGTTTAGCTATGTTTGGCTAAAATGTGCCACCTACTGACCTTTTTCAGAAGTGTTTTTTTTATTAATACCATATTTTGATCACAGCAGGGTTATTATTTATTTTATGTTATTTTCATTATAATTACATTCATGATGATTGTAGAGTTGTATGATTGTGTGTGTGTGAACTGTTTAACGTTTTCTCACTCAAAGTTAGAGTGAGTTGACCCACCTTGTCTGTTTTATGTGATCAATATTACAGTATGTTGCGAAACTGAAAAACAGAATAGTATATATGAACACATATTAATACATTTAATGGTAATTTTAATGCAACAGTATATAGTAGGTTTGGGCAAAAACTCCACAGGTGGGCTGCAGGAAGCCTGAAAAATATTTAGACTTCAGTTCTAGGATAGGCTGTTGACATTTTCACTTTAACATTGAATATTAGTATTTATTAGCTATACTAAGATGGCATCTAAAAAGTTTGCTGACAAAATAATATAAACCTGTTCTTAATAACACATATCATGTAAGTAACCTTAGACAAAAGGAAATATGTTGAGGGCAGGGAGAGGATGAGAGAAAAATACTGTACTGTACTGAGCTGTTGTTATGCATTAGTTTAATAGTGTGGTGTTGTGTCACAGCCAGTGGAATAGTATTGCTTTAATTGCTATAAGGAAATTACAAAAGCCATATCAATAACCATATCCTTTGTTTTAGACTCTCCTCTCCAGACAAGAATTTACATCCTTCATTTAATAAACCCAACTTATGAAATAAACACACACGTTGAAGGATTCATTGTTCAAAGTATGAGACATTAGGTGAATACCTTTAATTACTGAGACTCACTGGGGTATGTGTGAACAATCTGCTTCACCTGAAGGGGAAACAATGAAATAGAACACCAAGTAAAAGTGTTAGTTTAACATTTTTAAATGGAACACCAAGTAAAAGTGTTAGTTTAACATCTAACAGGCTAATTGCCTTAATCTCTGTAGTCATATGAGGTGGACAATACAGGTCCGAATCTCCTCCAAAACTCAAATAAGACAATCCAACAACAAAAAAAAGTTCTGCTTGACAAGTAGTGACCTGCACATTGACCACACTGTGAAATAATAATGGAACATTATACGACAGTGTTGTTTTCAAACGAAGTGAGAAGGAAGTGTTCAGCAATAATAGTCATTCCATATCTGTTTTTAAACACTGATTTAGCAATAACCACAATAGCTTATTAGCTCAAGTACTTAAACATGCCATTAAGGAATACAAACCAAATATTTAATAAAAACATAACTTTGTTGTGAGGAAAAATATATAGCAAATACTCATGGCCTGGAAAAAATATCAAAATGTGTTGTTCTTCAAGGGAAAGTGTAAATATTTTAACCTGACTGTCGCCAGGTGGTCTTTCACAATACCATCTAGGACCCTTCCGCAACTGATCTGTTTTCAAAGAAGGTGCTTTATTTAAAATCCTTGCATGTGATTAGATGAAAAATATGTCCGTCAGCCGCTTCAGCCACTCATGATGAAATCAAGCTGCTTAATCTGCGAAAATAGTTTGCATCAGGTATAAACACATCAACAGAAGGGGTTGAAACTTACCATTTACATGTTTATTTATAACCTCATCTACTACGATGCCCACCAAGTTATTCTGGTAAATGTCGTAGTAAAGCATGGTTCTCCATTTATCCTTCAGCCATGACTCAGGTGTTAACAAACACGAGCTGACAACATCTGTTGCAGATGTGGTTGTCATTTCTTCCTCCCAGTTCCATTACAGTCAGTCCTAGTTTACCAGCTTCTTTGACTTGGTCCTCTACCAACACAACCAGGGGGGTGCCACAATATCCATTATTTCGTATCCACCAATGAAGTCATCTAATAGATCAAACTCTTGCCAAACCAGGTCAGAAGAAAAGTGAAAACATCATTTCCATTAACAAACGCTTCCAAAATCGTCCTCTGTTCATCTTTTAAGTAATGAACATGTGGACACAACACTGGAAAAAGCTGAGTCTATATGGACCCTAGGATACCTAACACACGCTGCCATTGTTGTGTATCTGAAAAGACTACACTGCTGTCGCTTCTACTTTACGTCAGACCGCCGGGTAGTCCCACCCTGAGACACTGATTGGCTCCTTCATTTTGATGCAGATTTGATCCTCATGCTATTTCGATGGTTGTGTACGGGGGCAAACACATTGCATCGATGAAACGCTGCAGACACAAGAAAGATGCACAACCAAAAACACAAACACATAAAACAAATGCAACACATATGTCCTGCAAGAGGAAAATGCTGCAATAACAGAAACGAAGCAGAAGCAAAAACATAAAAATCCTCAAAACTAATACAAAAGAAAAATTCTGCAAATACCAAAACACACAAACTCCCAAAACAACTGCAAGAGAGAAATGCTGCAAATTCACTCCACAACAAAATGGAAGTTCACAAAAAAAAAAAATAAAAACGGAAGAAGAAGAAGATGGTGGATGAAGATGAAGGTCATTCATTTCAGAGATTAGCATGAAAAGGTTTGTTTCCCTTCATCTTTTTTAAACACTTGACCATAATCTGCTAAAATATAAGAGAAGACCAGCAGAGATGTGACACTAAAATTAGCTACAAACCTCTGCTGCTCTACACCTTTTCACTCTATCTCTAATCTAAATGAATGAACGTCATATTTATTCACAGTCAAGTTGGCAATTTTGGTGAGCCCCTTTGATTTGGGAACTTCCCTTTTGTTGTGGAGTGAATTTGCAGTGTTTATCTCTTGCAGTTGTTTTTGGGAGTTTATATATATATATATATATATATTTTATATATTTTATATATATATATATATATATTTGGGTCATATTTAAAACACATTGCTATATACATTCTAAGTTTATGCTAGATACATTAATCTACAACCTTTAGGCAAGGCAAATGTATTTGTACAGCACATTTCATGTTTCTGACAATTCAAGGTGCTTTACATAAAACATATAAGAACATTTAAATGATTAAAATGCATTAAAAGACAATTAAAATAAGATACCATTTAAAATACAAATAACAATTTCAGTCAAAGCTCCAGTGAACACTAATGTTTTAAAGTCTAATTTAAATGAACTGACAGTTTTGTCAGACCTCAGGTATTCAGGTAGTTTGTTCCACATGTGAGGAGCAGAACAACTGAATGATGCTTCACTTGGTTTGGTTCTGATTTTGGGATTACAGAGTAAACCTGTTCCTGATGACCTTTGACCTCAAGGTTCTGGTTTATAGGAGGATGTATTTGGGTCCAAGGTCGTTTAGTTCTTTATAGACCAGGAGTAAGATTAAGAATTCTATCCTTTGACCCACAGGAAGACACTATTTATATAATCAATATGTTATCATATACTTTCTATTTCTATTTACATTTTAAGTAACCAGGCTGAATGAAATGACCCCCCTCCATGAATAAATAAATAAACCAGGTGGTGGCCTGGTCTAAGTAAAAATGCATAATTGGCCCAGTCCAGCCCTGGGTACATCAAATCAGTGTCAGTTGTCAACGGTTACCTGTAGGGATATTTAGGTGTCAGTAATCACTGACACAATATCAAATGGGTTCAAACACTTCATGAGGCCTCATCTACCCGTCACTATCCAACATCCCTGATTCAAATGATAAACCTATCATCAAGCTCTGCAGAAGACTGATAATGACTGTCAGGTGTGTTGGAAAAGGGAAACATCTAAAACATGCAGGATAGTGGCTCTTTTTTTTGTCTGCATTTGTTCTCATTGTTTAACACCACAGAGAGGGAGTCAACATTGTTTGAGATCAATGCATTTTTTAGTCTTGCAGCCAAATATTTTAATATTTAGTGCATGTGTGTGACCATCACTGGTCCTTCCTGAAAGCTGAGCAGACATCCTTTGTTAGAACTCTCTATTATAAGCTGTGGCAGTATAGATGTGGGTCCATTAACTATTTCCTGGGGCGAAATCCCCCAGGTGGCGTTGTTGGCAACAATTTTATTTAGTTTAATCCCACACACATAACCTCACACCACCCTCTCGCCACAATCTGGCGTTGTCGGCAGGATCACTCAAGTATCAGAGACATGTATTCCTTGTTTTGATTCATTGTTGTTATTTTGTGTTTTTATGATATATAGTTGTATATGTTTTTATTCTGTGTCTGGTTCCTAATGATTGTTTTCTAGGTACATTGGAACAGTTGTGTGTAAGGAGACAAAGCAGCAGTGGTTCCTGGATCCCTCACGTACAGGTTTCTTTTTTTTCCTTCCCTTTCCCTTGTGGTTATAGCCCTTTTTAACTTTTAGTTTATCAGCATTGTGAGCTTCCCTGTAGTCATGGAGGCTGAGCTGCAGGAACTTAGGGAGCTGGTTATACAGTTGAAAGCTGATAACGATCTTTTGCGTCGTGAGCGGGTTGATCCTAGTGCAGTGCCATCTACTTCCACTGTGCCACCTAGTGCCCCCTCCATTGTTAGTGTCCCTGTTACAGAGAGACTAGTTTTTGTCCCTCGAGATCGGAAATGTCCCATCTTCAGGGGAAGGACAGGGATAGGTTTTGCTGAGTGGGTTGAGGAAATGCAGGCCTGTGTGCGGGCCCGACGTTTGTCTGGGGCTGATCAGGCATTCTTTTTATTTGATCATTTAGAGGGAGAGGCTAAGGAGGAGCTTAAGTATCGTTCCAGTGCAGAGAGAGGAGACCCTGACCAGGTATTGGCCATCCTAGAGGAGCTCTATGGATGCTCAGAATCCTATGTTGCCTTGCAGGAGGCATTCTTCTCCAGGAGGCAGCAGGAAGGAGAAACTCTTCAGGAGTTCTCCCTAGCTTTAATGGGCCTCATGGAGAAGGTGAAGCAACAAGCGCCTAGTCGCATGCCAAATTCACAAGCTCTGTTGAGAGACCAATTTGTGGAGCATGTATTGGATGGTTCCTTGCGTCGCGAGTTGAAGCAGTTGGTGCGCAGGCAGCCTGATTCCACCCTACTTGATGTGCGGGCGGAGGCAATCCAGTGGGAGCGTGAGGGTTTGCCTGGTGGTGCGAGGGGTCGCAGTCTGTCTGTCCCCTCGGTGACTGGTGTTCAGTATGGGGTGCGGGTTGGTCCACACGATGGTGCCGTTTCATCCCCGGCATCCGAGCTGGCGGAGCTGAGAGAGATGCTTAAGTGTCAGCAGGAGCAACTTGGTCAGCTTACTCGAAGTATTGCTCTCCTCCAGAACTCTCGTCAGCCCAACCGTCCACCTCGGAATGGCCCAGTAATATGTAGGCGTTGTCAACAACCTGGCCATTTTGCACGGGAGTGTACGGTGCACCTTCCTCCCTTGCCCGTCCATTCCAATTCTGTGGCACCACCTCGTTCTGCATCACGGTCGGAAAACTAGTGCCCACCGAATTGCAGAGCCACAGTTTGGATGGGGCCGCTACTGGCTCACAAGCAGATTTACATGGTTTAGAGACTTCTAAGCTGATTTCTTCTTGCCCACAGTTGGAGGTGGATATGGGTGGGGTAAAGGTGCCCTGTTTGGTAGATACTGGTTCCATGGTTTCTACTATGTCAGAGAGCTTTTTCTGCCAGCACTTTGAGCCTTGGGGTCAGGAGCGCCTCCATTTATGCCATTGGCTGCAGCTTAGAGCTGCTAATGGTCTGGAAATCCCTTACATTGGTTATTTGGAGTTGGATGTGCAACTATGTGGCAAGCTGATGTCAAAGTGTGGTGTCTTGGTTGTGAGGGATCCCCCTGGTGGCATACCCTCACAAGTGCCTGGTGTTTTGGGTATGAACATAATCAGTAAGTGCTATCAGGAGCTTTTCGGGCAGCATGGTCCGGCCTTGTTTTCTCAGCCCTGTGTGGCTCGGTCACCAGAACCGGTAGTACAAGCACTGCAGCAATGCCATAATGCTAGCACAAAGGCCCCTCTGCATGGTCCAGGGAGGGTAAGAGTCAGGGGTAAGCGAGCTTTGCGTATCCCTGGAGGTGCCATGAAGATAGTGGCAGCCACCTGTTCTGAGGTGTTTTCGGAGTCTGCAGTGCTGTTTGAGCCCTTGGGCACTGGGTTACCAGCTGGCCTTCTTGCGTCTCCTGCTCTGGTCCAAGTAAGTCAGGGAACAGCATACGTGCCAATTGTTAATGTCGGTTCCACAGATGTCTTACTGTACCCTCGAACCACTGTTGGCACCTTAGATACTGTGAAGGTAGTCAGTCTTCCATCTGGCATTACTGAGGTGGCCACGGTGTCATCTCATATAGCTTCCCCCACTCTGACACAGCAGGTGGATACTGTGGACCTGTCACCATTGTCGCCGGAGGAACAGGGCCAGGTGAGATCCCTGCTTAGGGAGTAAACCAATGTCTTTTCAGCTCACGATGGAGACCTAGGCTGTACCAATCTAGTCTCTCATGACATCCCCCTGGTTGATGAGGCTCCAGTTCGACAACGCTATAGGCGTATTCCGCCCTCTGAATATGAGGCCGTGAAAGAGCACATCAACCAGTTGTTGTCATCACAGGTAATTCGTGAGAGCAGCAGCCCCTATGCGTCTCCTATCGTGCTGGTGAGGAAAAAAGATGGTAGTCTCCGCATGTGCGTGGACTACCGGCAATTAAACTGTAGAACCAGAAAAGATGCTTTTCCGCTGCCACGTATCGAGGAGTCCTTAGACGCCTTATCTGGCGCCCGCTGGTTTTCCACCCTAGACCTCGCCAGTGGCTACAACCAGGTGCCAGTGACTGAGGCTGACCGTCCCAAGACTGCCTTCTGTACACCATTTGGGTTATTTGAATGGAACAGAATGCTTTTTGGCCTCTGTAACGCTCCTAGTACGTTTCAGAGGCTAATGCAGCGCATTTTTGGGGACCAACAGTGTCAGTCCTTGTTGTTATATCTGGATGATATTGTTGTGTTTTCATCCACTGTCGAGCAACATGTGGAGCGGTTGAGGGTGGTGTTAAGCCGCCTCAACACTGAAGGCCTCAAGGCTAAGCTCAGCAAATGTTCCTTTTTCCAGAAGGAGGTGCATTACTTGGGCCATGTGATCTCCGGTGATGGTGTTTCGACAGATCCAAGTAAGGTCGAGGTAGTTGCCAAGTGGCCAACCCCTGCCACGGTTTCAGAGTTGCGGTCTTTTCTCGGATTTGCTAGCTATTACAGACGGTTTGTTGAGGGTTTTGCTAAGCTAGCAGCCCCTCTGCATAAGGCCGTGGCTGAGGGGAATCGAAGACCAACTAAGCGGCCAGGGCAGGGTAGCATAGCGTGCTGGTCTAAGGAGTGTCAGGAGGCTTTTCAAGCTTTGAAGGATAGGCTCACCACTGCTCCAGTGCTGGCCTATGCTGACTTTTCTCTCCCTTTTATTTTGGAGGTTGATGCCAGTCATGGGGGCTTGGGAGCTGTACTATCACAGGAGCAAGACGGTATGGTACGCCCTGTAGCTTATGCTAGTCGTGGTCTTAGGCCCACTGAGAGAAACATGTCAAACTATAGCTCCATGAAGCTAGAGTTTTTGGCTCTAAAGTGGGCCATGACAGAAAAATTCCGCGAGTATTTGTTGGGTCATAAGTGCATTGTCTACACAGACAATAACCCCCTGAGTCACCTTTCCTCTGCCAAATTGGCAGCCACAGAGCAGCGGTGGGCAGCACAACTTGCCGCTTTTGATTTTGAGATAAAGTACCGGTCCGGGAAAAGCAACAGAAATGCAGACTCTCTGTCTCGCCAACATCCACCTGGTTCTCAGGAGGTGGAAGCTATGCTTCCAGGAACTCCTATGCCAATGGCGTTACAGCAAGCATTGGCCTCCATCAAGGTTGAGGTGACTCAAACTGCAATGTCTGTTTTGCCCCAGCACTCCCTCCCTGAGATCTGTGCCCTTCAACAGGCTGATCCTGTTATCCAGACCCTGTTGAAATTCTGGCGGAGAGGGCAACGTCCCAACCATGAGGAGCGGCAGCAGCTGGTGGCACCTGCATTGGCTTTGCTCCGGCAGTGGGACCGCCTCGTGGAGAAGGATGGAGTGTTGTATCGGCAAGCCTTCCGCCCAGATGGTGGTGAGGCAGTGCTGCAGCTTTTGCTACCAGTGGTGTTGATAGATGAGGTTTTGACTCAAGTTCACCAGGAGCATGGCCATCAGGGAGTCGAGCGAACACTAGCGTTGTTGCGGGTCAGGTGTTATTGGCCTGGTATGTCTTCTGCGGTTGCCAAGTGGTGTCAAAGCTGCGAACGGTGTCAGGTTGCAAAGGACGTCCATCCGACGGCTCGTAGTTTCCTGGGACACCTGTTGGCCTCACGCCCTAATGAGATCCTGGCCATTGACTACACTTGTTTAGAGCCCGCCCAGAATGGTATGGAGAACATTCTGGTGATGACGGATGTCTTCACTAAGTACACCGTGGCTGTCCCCACCCGGGATCAGCGCGCCTCCACTGTAGCAAAGGTTCTAGTGTCTGAGTGGTTTTATAAATTTGGTGTACCAGCCCGGTTGCACTCGGACCAGGGCCGTAATTTTGAGAGCTCTTTGATCCAGCAGCTTTGCAATTTGTATGGCATTGTCAAATCACGGACGACCCCATACCACCCTGCTGGCAATGGACAATGCGAGCGATTTAATCGCACTCTTCACAACTTACTGCGCACGTTGCCAGTATCTCGAAAAAGAGACTGGAACTCATGTTTGCCCCAGTTGTTGTATTGTTATAATACTACCCCCCATCAAACCACTGGAGAGTCCCCCTTCTTCCTGATGTTTGGCCAGGAACCTAGACTCCCTGTGGATTTTCTTTTGGGTCGGGTCGAGAGCCCTGTAAGTGGTGGTGTTCACGAGTGGGTTCTGGAACACCAGGCTCGTTTACAGGTGGCCTTTCAAGGAGCCAGAGAACGCTTACGTCAGGCAGCCGACCGGCGAGCGCAAAACCATGACAAACATGTGAAAGAGGTATCTTTGAGTGAGGGTCAGCTGGTGTTTTTGCGTGACTTTAGTGCAAGGGGTCCCCATAAGACTCGGGACCGGTGGCACTCTATCAGGTACCAAGTGGTGAGGGCTCCCAAGGAAGGTGGATCTGTATACACCATCGCCCCAGTAGAGGACCAAACTAACGTTAGGCACATCCACCGGTCAATGTTAAAGGCTGTGGTCAACCTCGACATGCCTGCCTCCGCTACTGGCCCAGAATTACCCTCAGCCAAAGAATTACCCTCTGAGGAGGAGTCGCTGGACTATGACTTGTTAGTCGTGAGACAAGAACCCTCTGGGTTCTGTCCTGTGGAGCCCTCCACCCAACCAACCGCACTGACCCAGGCTACACTTCCCATACAGAGACCCTGCTCTGATGGGGTTACCGGTGAGAGTGGCTCCTCTGCAGCACCACCTCACACCGTATCAACGGCTTCCGTTGTTCCTTCAGCTAGCTCTGCTGAGCCTGGTAATGTTGTTCTGCGAAGGACTACCAGGTTCACTGCTGGCCGTCACCCTAATCTTCACCACCTTCCACAGCCAGTTAGGCAGGAGGCTGCGCCTGCTGCGCCTGTGTCCAACGCAGTCTCTGTGTGGTTTAGGCCCTGGCGCTAGGGAAGGGTGTTGCCCTCATCGTCGGGGCGACGATGCAAACAGGGGGGATAGAATGTGGCAGTATAGATGTGGGTCCGCCTGGGCCCTACCACAGCCAACCACTGGGGGCGCATAGCCCTATAAAAGTGGCGATTCCTCTGCCACTAGTACTCTCTCTTCGCTCCTTGACTGGGTGCGTCATTTCCCGACCGGAACTTCCGTCTTGGACAGGTAACAAGTCTTTGCTGCTCACCTGCTGCTTGTGATTCGCGGGGTAGGAGACTTAACATTTTGTTGCACTACTACAGATCTGGTGTTATTCTGTGGTCCATACTCCTGTGGCGGTTGGCATGGTCAGTACTGGTGAGTGTCTCCCTCTCTGTACTTTTAACTGGCTAACTGCAGCTAATTACTACGCGATCATTTACTTTTAGGTACCAATAGCTCTGCTCTCTCAGCTGTGTCTAAATTGCCCTGCCCAACTTTAACCGACCTCCGTATCCACGGGGTGGAATTGCCGTTACGTCGGCGACAGGATCGCTCCGGCACAGCGCATGATCAACAGAAGGCTGCTGCTGTTTTGTCTTCTGGGGGGAACGACTTTGTCTCAGAGTGTGCTGCTCCGTTTTACAGCTGGGTACCGTTTTTTTTCAACAAACGGCTTGTAGAACTCGGGGCTGGTTGATGGTGCTTCGTGCCGCTCTGATTTATATATTCCTTGTTTTAATCTTCTGATCCTCCTGTCGGACTGCTCCTCTTAGCGTGGACACCTGTCCGACATGGACTGTTTTAATGTGTGACTGAGTGAATTGTTGTTTGTTTTTGTGATTTTAGTTAATTTCTCTGTTTAGTGGAATTATTTGATTTCTTTATTTTTCTTGTGCTTTGTATTCTCTGTTTTGTTTACTTATGTTAACCCACTAATTTTCCCCCTCTCCCGTTTTTAGTTGCTGAGGTCCGGTGGTGTTGCTGGTGGTGGGGTCCCTCCCTTTTCCTGTGTGCTGTGTCCCCTTGGGTTTGGGTTTCCTCACTGTGTGTGTGTGTGTGATCGACACGAGTGTCCGGGTGCGTATTATTTTAGTGGCGGTCTGCCCCAGTTTCCCCTCCTGTACACCGGTATACCTCAGCTTGGTTTTTTTCCCTTTTGTTTTCAACCCTGAATGAATGGTTATTTTTAATGATTATTTTAATAGTGCTTTTAAAATAAAATGTGTTCTAATCTGAGGAATCATGTCTCTGCTCTTGCTTATTGAGTGACTCGACCTGCGTGCTTTAAACCATCCATTAACTATTTCCTGGGGCGAAATCCCCCAGGTGGCGTTGTTGGCAACAATTTTATTTAGTTTAATCCCACACACATAACCTCACACCACCCTCTCGCCACAATCTGGCGTTGTCGGCAGGATCACTCAAGTATCAGAGACATGTATTCCTTGTTTTGATTCATTGTTGTTATTTTGTGTTTTTATGATATATAGTTGTATATGTTTTTATTCTGTGTCTGGTTCCTAATGATTGTTTTCTAGGTACATTGGAACAGTTGTGTGTAAGGAGACAAAGCAGCAGTGGTTCCTGGATCCCTCACGTACAGGTTTCTTTTTTTTCCTTCCCTTTCCCTTGTGGTTATAGCCCTTTTTAACTTTTAGTTTATCAGCATTGTGAGCTTCCCTGTAGTCATGGAGGCTGAGCTGCAGGAACTTAGGGAGCTGGTTATACAGTTGAAAGCTGATAACGATCTTTTGCGTCGTGAGCGGGTTGATCCTAGTGCAGTGCCATCTACTTCCACTGTGCCACCTAGTGCCCCCTCCATTGTTAGTGTCCCTGTTACAGAGAGACTAGTTTTTGTCCCTCGAGATCGGAAATGTCCCATCTTCAGGGGAAGGACAGGGATAGGTTTTGCTGAGTGGGTTGAGGAAATGCAGGCCTGTGTGCGGGCCCGACGTTTGTCTGGGGCTGATCAGGCATTCTTTTTATTTGATCATTTAGAGGGAGAGGCTAAGGAGGAGCTTAAGTATCGTTCCAGTGCAGAGAGAGGAGACCCTGACCAGGTATTGGCCATCCTAGAGGAGCTCTATGGATGCTCAGAATCCTATGTTGCCTTGCAGGAGGCATTCTTCTCCAGGAGGCAGCAGGAAGGAGAAACTCTTCAGGAGTTCTCCCTAGCTTTAATGGGCCTCATGGAGAAGGTGAAGCAACAAGCGCCTAGTCGCATGCCAAATTCACAAGCTCTGTTGAGAGACCAATTTGTGGAGCATGTATTGGATGGTTCCTTGCGTCGCGAGTTGAAGCAGTTGGTGCGCAGGCAGCCTGATTCCACCCTACTTGATGTGCGGGCGGAGGCAATCCAGTGGGAGCGTGAGGGTTTGCCTGGTGGTGCGAGGGGTCGCAGTCTGTCTGTCCCCTCGGTGACTGGTGTTCAGTATGGGGTGCGGGTTGGTCCACACGATGGTGCCGTTTCATCCCCGGCATCCGAGCTGGCGGAGCTGAGAGAGATGCTTAAGTGTCAGCAGGAGCAACTTGGTCAGCTTACTCGAAGTATTGCTCTCCTCCAGAACTCTCGTCAGCCCAACCGTCCACCTCGGAATGGCCCAGTAATATGTAGGCGTTGTCAACAACCTGGCCATTTTGCACGGGAGTGTACGGTGCACCTTCCTCCCTTGCCCGTCCATTCCAATTCTGTGGCACCACCTCGTTCTGCATCACGGTCGGAAAACTAGTGCCCACCGAATTGCAGAGCCACAGTTTGGATGGGGCCGCTACTGGCTCACAAGCAGATTTACATGGTTTAGAGACTTCTAAGCTGATTTCTTCTTGCCCACAGTTGGAGGTGGATATGGGTGGGGTAAAGGTGCCCTGTTTGGTAGATACTGGTTCCATGGTTTCTACTATGTCAGAGAGCTTTTTCTGCCAGCACTTTGAGCCTTGGGGTCAGGAGCGCCTCCATTTATGCCATTGGCTGCAGCTTAGAGCTGCTAATGGTCTGGAAATCCCTTACATTGGTTATTTGGAGTTGGATGTGCAACTATGTGGCAAGCTGATGTCAAAGTGTGGTGTCTTGGTTGTGAGGGATCCCCCTGGTGGCATACCCTCACAAGTGCCTGGTGTTTTGGGTATGAACATAATCAGTAAGTGCTATCAGGAGCTTTTCGGGCAGCATGGTCCGGCCTTGTTTTCTCAGCCCTGTGTGGCTCGGTCACCAGAACCGGTAGTACAAGCACTGCAGCAATGCCATAATGCTAGCACAAAGGCCCCTCTGCATGGTCCAGGGAGGGTAAGAGTCAGGGGTAAGCGAGCTTTGCGTATCCCTGGAGGTGCCATGAAGATAGTGGCAGCCACCTGTTCTGAGGTGTTTTCGGAGTCTGCAGTGCTGTTTGAGCCCTTGGGCACTGGGTTACCAGCTGGCCTTCTTGCGTCTCCTGCTCTGGTCCAAGTAAGTCAGGGAACAGCATACGTGCCAATTGTTAATGTCGGTTCCACAGATGTCTTACTGTACCCTCGAACCACTGTTGGCACCTTAGATACTGTGAAGGTAGTCAGTCTTCCATCTGGCATTACTGAGGTGGCCACGGTGTCATCTCATATAGCTTCCCCCACTCTGACACAGCAGGTGGATACTGTGGACCTGTCACCATTGTCGCCGGAGGAACAGGGCCAGGTGAGATCCCTGCTTAGGGAGTAAACCAATGTCTTTTCAGCTCACGATGGAGACCTAGGCTGTACCAATCTAGTCTCTCATGACATCCCCCTGGTTGATGAGGCTCCAGTTCGACAACGCTATAGGCGTATTCCGCCCTCTGAATATGAGGCCGTGAAAGAGCACATCAACCAGTTGTTGTCATCACAGGTAATTCGTGAGAGCAGCAGCCCCTATGCGTCTCCTATCGTGCTGGTGAGGAAAAAAGATGGTAGTCTCCGCATGTGCGTGGACTACCGGCAATTAAACTGTAGAACCAGAAAAGATGCTTTTCCGCTGCCACGTATCGAGGAGTCCTTAGACGCCTTATCTGGCGCCCGCTGGTTTTCCACCCTAGACCTCGCCAGTGGCTACAACCAGGTGCCAGTGACTGAGGCTGACCGTCCCAAGACTGCCTTCTGTACACCATTTGGGTTATTTGAATGGAACAGAATGCTTTTTGGCCTCTGTAACGCTCCTAGTACGTTTCAGAGGCTAATGCAGCGCATTTTTGGGGACCAACAGTGTCAGTCCTTGTTGTTATATCTGGATGATATTGTTGTGTTTTCATCCACTGTCGAGCAACATGTGGAGCGGTTGAGGGTGGTGTTAAGCCGCCTCAACACTGAAGGCCTCAAGGCTAAGCTCAGCAAATGTTCCTTTTTCCAGAAGGAGGTGCATTACTTGGGCCATGTGATCTCCGGTGATGGTGTTTCGACAGATCCAAGTAAGGTCGAGGTAGTTGCCAAGTGGCCAACCCCTGCCACGGTTTCAGAGTTGCGGTCTTTTCTCGGATTTGCTAGCTATTACAGACGGTTTGTTGAGGGTTTTGCTAAGCTAGCAGCCCCTCTGCATAAGGCCGTGGCTGAGGGGAATCGAAGACCAACTAAGCGGCCAGGGCAGGGTAGCATAGCGTGCTGGTCTAAGGAGTGTCAGGAGGCTTTTCAAGCTTTGAAGGATAGGCTCACCACTGCTCCAGTGCTGGCCTATGCTGACTTTTCTCTCCCTTTTATTTTGGAGGTTGATGCCAGTCATGGGGGCTTGGGAGCTGTACTATCACAGGAGCAAGACGGTATGGTACGCCCTGTAGCTTATGCTAGTCGTGGTCTTAGGCCCACTGAGAGAAACATGTCAAACTATAGCTCCATGAAGCTAGAGTTTTTGGCTCTAAAGTGGGCCATGACAGAAAAATTCCGCGAGTATTTGTTGGGTCATAAGTGCATTGTCTACACAGACAATAACCCCCTGAGTCACCTTTCCTCTGCCAAATTGGCAGCCACAGAGCAGCGGTGGGCAGCACAACTTGCCGCTTTTGATTTTGAGATAAAGTACCGGTCCGGGAAAAGCAACAGAAATGCAGACTCTCTGTCTCGCCAACATCCACCTGGTTCTCAGGAGGTGGAAGCTATGCTTCCAGGAACTCCTATGCCAATGGCGTTACAGCAAGCATTGGCCTCCATCAAGGTTGAGGTGACTCAAACTGCAATGTCTGTTTTGCCCCAGCACTCCCTCCCTGAGATCTGTGCCCTTCAACAGGCTGATCCTGTTATCCAGACCCTGTTGAAATTCTGGCGGAGAGGGCAACGTCCCAACCATGAGGAGCGGCAGCAGCTGGTGGCACCTGCATTGGCTTTGCTCCGGCAGTGGGACCGCCTCGTGGAGAAGGATGGAGTGTTGTATCGGCAAGCCTTCCGCCCAGATGGTGGTGAGGCAGTGCTGCAGCTTTTGCTACCAGTGGTGTTGATAGATGAGGTTTTGACTCAAGTTCACCAGGAGCATGGCCATCAGGGAGTCGAGCGAACACTAGCGTTGTTGCGGGTCAGGTGTTATTGGCCTGGTATGTCTTCTGCGGTTGCCAAGTGGTGTCAAAGCTGCGAACGGTGTCAGGTTGCAAAGGACGTCCATCCGACGGCTCGTAGTTTCCTGGGACACCTGTTGGCCTCACGCCCTAATGAGATCCTGGCCATTGACTACACTTGTTTAGAGCCCGCCCAGAATGGTATGGAGAACATTCTGGTGATGACGGATGTCTTCACTAAGTACACCGTGGCTGTCCCCACCCGGGATCAGCGCGCCTCCACTGTAGCAAAGGTTCTAGTGTCTGAGTGGTTTTATAAATTTGGTGTACCAGCCCGGTTGCACTCGGACCAGGGCCGTAATTTTGAGAGCTCTTTGATCCAGCAGCTTTGCAATTTGTATGGCATTGTCAAATCACGGACGACCCCATACCACCCTGCTGGCAATGGACAATGCGAGCGATTTAATCGCACTCTTCACAACTTACTGCGCACGTTGCCAGTATCTCGAAAAAGAGACTGGAACTCATGTTTGCCCCAGTTGTTGTATTGTTATAATACTACCCCCCATCAAACCACTGGAGAGTCCCCCTTCTTCCTGATGTTTGGCCAGGAACCTAGACTCCCTGTGGATTTTCTTTTGGGTCGGGTCGAGAGCCCTGTAAGTGGTGGTGTTCACGAGTGGGTTCTGGAACACCAGGCTCGTTTACAGGTGGCCTTTCAAGGAGCCAGAGAACGCTTACGTCAGGCAGCCGACCGGCGAGCGCAAAACCATGACAAACATGTGAAAGAGGTATCTTTGAGTGAGGGTCAGCTGGTGTTTTTGCGTGACTTTAGTGCAAGGGGTCCCCATAAGACTCGGGACCGGTGGCACTCTATCAGGTACCAAGTGGTGAGGGCTCCCAAGGAAGGTGGATCTGTATACACCATCGCCCCAGTAGAGGACCAAACTAACGTTAGGCACATCCACCGGTCAATGTTAAAGGCTGTGGTCAACCTCGACATGCCTGCCTCCGCTACTGGCCCAGAATTACCCTCAGCCAAAGAATTACCCTCTGAGGAGGAGTCGCTGGACTATGACTTGTTAGTCGTGAGACAAGAACCCTCTGGGTTCTGTCCTGTGGAGCCCTCCACCCAACCAACCGCACTGACCCAGGCTACACTTCCCATACAGAGACCCTGCTCTGATGGGGTTACCGGTGAGAGTGGCTCCTCTGCAGCACCACCTCACACCGTATCAACGGCTTCCGTTGTTCCTTCAGCTAGCTCTGCTGAGCCTGGTAATGTTGTTCTGCGAAGGACTACCAGGTTCACTGCTGGCCGTCACCCTAATCTTCACCACCTTCCACAGCCAGTTAGGCAGGAGGCTGCGCCTGCTGCGCCTGTGTCCAACGCAGTCTCTGTGTGGTTTAGGCCCTGGCGCTAGGGAAGGGTGTTGCCCTCATCGTCGGGGCGACGATGCAAACAGGGGGGATAGAATGTGGCAGTATAGATGTGGGTCCGCCTGGGCCCTACCACAGCCAACCACTGGGGGCGCATAGCCCTATAAAAGTGGCGATTCCTCTGCCACTAGTACTCTCTCTTCGCTCCTTGACTGGGTGCGTCATTTCCCGACCGGAACTTCCGTCTTGGACAGGTAACAAGTCTTTGCTGCTCACCTGCTGCTTGTGATTCGCGGGGTAGGAGACTTAACATTTTGTTGCACTACTACAGATCTGGTGTTATTCTGTGGTCCATACTCCTGTGGCGGTTGGCATGGTCAGTACTGGTGAGTGTCTCCCTCTCTGTACTTTTAACTGGCTAACTGCAGCTAATTACTACGCGATCATTTACTTTTAGGTACCAATAGCTCTGCTCTCTCAGCTGTGTCTAAATTGCCCTGCCCAACTTTAACCGACCTCCGTATCCACGGGGTGGAATTGCCGTTACGTCGGCGACAGGATCGCTCCGGCACAGCGCATGATCAACAGAAGGCTGCTGCTGTTTTGTCTTCTGGGGGGAACGACTTTGTCTCAGAGTGTGCTGCTCCGTTTTACAGCTGGGTACCGTTTTTTTTCAACAAACGGCTTGTAGAACTCGGGGCTGGTTGATGGTGCTTCGTGCCGCTCTGATTTATATATTCCTTGTTTTAATCTTCTGATCCTCCTGTCGGACTGCTCCTCTTAGCGTGGACACCTGTCCGACATGGACTGTTTTAATGTGTGACTGAGTGAATTGTTGTTTGTTTTTGTGATTTTAGTTAATTTCTCTGTTTAGTGGAATTATTTGATTTCTTTATTTTTCTTGTGCTTTGTATTCTCTGTTTTGTTTACTTATGTTAACCCACTAATTTTCCCCCTCTCCCGTTTTTAGTTGCTGAGGTCCGGTGGTGTTGCTGGTGGTGGGGTCCCTCCCTTTTCCTGTGTGCTGTGTCCCCTTGGGTTTGGGTTTCCTCACTGTGTGTGTGTGTGTGATCGACACGAGTGTCCGGGTGCGTATTATTTTAGTGGCGGTCTGCCCCAGTTTCCCCTCCTGTACACCGGTATACCTCAGCTTGGTTTTTTTCCCTTTTGTTTTCAACCCTGAATGAATGGTTATTTTTAATGATTATTTTAATAGTGCTTTTAAAATAAAATGTGTTCTAATCTGAGGAATCATGTCTCTGCTCTTGCTTATTGAGTGACTCGACCTGCGTGCTTTAAACCATCCATTAACTATTTCCTGGGGCGAAATCCCCCAGGTGGCGTTGTTGGCAACAATTTTATTTAGTTTAATCCCACACACATAACCTCACACCACCCTCTCGCCACAAAGCCAGGGAGGGCTCTTGACTCCTGCTATAGATGAACATCCATTTGCAGATGGTTGGTCTGTGACGATGCAGGAAGGCGGGGCTACAAGAGGAGGTATGATATGCTTGGATTTTTTTAATAGCTTTTTGTGTTACATTAATTTTTGGTGTGAATTTTTCTGTATTTTATCAAATTTTGTGTGTTTTTTCTCCATATTTTTTGTGTTTCTTAGTGTATTTTGTGGCAAATTTTAGTAAGTAAAACCTTACACAGAACAGTCAATTGACAGTGTTTTAATCACAATTAATCAAAATTCATCGAAAGCAACCCTGTGATTCATGTGATTACATTTTTTTATAATTTGACAGCCATAGTGACAATGTTCTTGTTTTTCATCTAAATATTACAAAAAATGCTGCAGTTAGCTTAGGTCTGATTATGGCCGTGCTGTTAAAAATCAAACTCCCCGAAGCATATATTTTTTGGGTGGAAAAAATAATATTTTTTCTTTAAGCCTTATCCGAAATGAGTTGTTGTCGATGTTAGGGTAGGACAAGTTAACTTACATTTGGAAGAGTCAACAAGTAGTATGTTAATTCTTTCTCTTTCTCAGCGCATAAACACAGACCAGTCAGACCTAAACCAGAGGAGACATGGCTGCTGCAGGTAAAACAGAGGAGTGGTGGGTCTGACAAAACAAAACAGAGTGGAAGACACACATCACATGTGTGGAAATACTTCACCTTAGATGAAAAATAAGGGTATCGGCCATCGCCCAAGGGTGATGGAAAAAAAATCGGCATCGGCCATTAAAAACCTGTGTTGGTCGATCCTTATGGGGGATGTTGCGGTCCACTTCTAGCCATTTTGGCCAAACAGGTAAACCAGTTAACCAGTAGTAAACCAGATAGAAAAAAATAGAAACCATTTCAGCAGGAGTAAATTATAAATCCAAATACAGTGGTACCTCTACTTACAAAAGCCTCTGCTAACGAAAAAGTCAAGTAACAAAAAACCTTTACTTTTAATTTTCATCTCTGAATATGAAATAAAATTCTATTTACAAAAGAAAACTGAAACCTCCCAGACAAATATACAGTACATTGCTATATGCAACTACATAATTTAGGTAAATATGCCATGTGTGTAGCATCCCATTGGCTATGATGCTTTTCGTTAACCTTTGAACCTCAGTCATCACAGACCTGCTGCTGTGGCTCCCAGTAACACAGACACTAACAGTCATTTTCTCACCTAGACCAGCGCTTTTAGTATCAAAAGTTCAGCCTAACTGTGCAAGAAGAGTGTATGACTGACAGACTATCATCAGTTTAAGGAAAATTGCTTGGACTCTGCAAGCCTGGAGACGTGGACCGTTCTACAGCAGAGTCTCCCCCCACAGCCGGCATCGGAGGCGGCCGCAGAAAATCTTGCTAAAGGCACCAGATAGACTAGGGCCTGGCCCGGCCTGGTGCTAACCTTATGATCTGTACAGTTCTTTTTACACATTGGTGTTGTTTCACATGTCCTTTTTGAGATGCTTATAGCTATAGTTAAGTAACACATGCAATTAATTCATGATTAATAACATACACTTAACATGCCACATTTGTTTCAGTTTTCTACTCCCCCATGGATAAGTGCATCACTTTTAAAAATGAGACACTCAAATGACTTTTCTATGTACTTCTATCATAACAACTTGACACTCCCCCTAAAAAAACTAAATGTTTTTCTCGTGTATGGAGAACAACATTTCCCCTTACAGAAAGAAATGTTTTTCACATTATAAGGGAAAAACATTTAATTTCTAAGGAGGAATGGTCAGATTACTGGAAGTTCAGGTATAGGTGTGTTTCTCCACAATGTTAGTCTGACTCAGGGTGAAAAACTGAACCAAAAGATCAACAAGTATAACATTAATAACATCCAAGGACAAAAAACAGTAGAAAAGAAAAAACTCTTTAAGTTGTTCTAAAGAATCTTATTTAAGAGTTCAGAAGAATCAATGAAGGATCTTCTGCTCTTCCTGGCCATGTGATGACATGTCATCCAATAGTCATTTAAACAGTAGGAGACAACACTTGTGCAGTTCAAATATTTGAAGGCCTTAGAGTTTCAGAGAAGTGAAAACTAACTCGAGACTGACCACTGGATGGCAGATGTTTCTGTAGGTGCAGTTGGTCCTTCCACTGGTTCACCAACAGAGACATTTTATGAGACTTTAACTACCTGTACACACACACACACACATATATACACAGATATATATATATATATATATATATATATATATATATATATATATATATATATATATATATATATATATATATATATAATCTGTCTCTGTCTATTGTCCACCCGTCATTCTTCTTCTTTGTCTCTCTTCCTCTCTCTCTGAAAGAGCTGCGCTAGATTCTTAAGGACGTTCTGCTGCTGTGGTTTATGAGTTTTTTGAACTTTCAAAACAGACAGACATCCTTAAATTTTTCCCGTCAACTCTTTAAAAAATCAGTCAATGATGGAAAATTGTAGGTTAATGTAACCTCTGCAGACACAGAAATATAAAAGATGTAAATGTACACAGTCTTGTTTCACTTAGATTTCGTTACAAAAGAAAGGCATTCATTTTTTATCGTAAATCACCCCTCCTCCTCCCCAGTCCACACAAATAAAATATGAAATTTCGGGTTTGCTTCGGCCTCGGGCCTGCAAAAGAATTGAATTGGTCGGGCTCTGGCTGGATTTTTAACCATGGTGACAGACTCAACTGTCATAGAGTATTTAATCATGCACAGGAAACTAATGACATACCACTTTACCATCATTTATCGTCATAAAAACAACATTTGCTCGTATGTGTCTCCTGAAAACACAACACCCACCACTGCATCATATTCTTCTCAAATACCTTAGTTTCTAATATAAGATCAAAATGCTCCTACATGGTGGAAACCTCTTTGGCTGCTTCATAATTCGTGATGAGTTTTTCGGATAATGAACCACAAAAGATCAGAGATCTTTTTTGGCAGATTCATCCCGTTGCGTATAAACACAGTTTGGCATCGAAGTCCGTTTGAAACAGTTGCTGTATCAGTCACATGACTTTCTTGAGCGATACGTACACCGACAAGGGGTTTCGTTCTATGAGCTCGATGCATCGGTTGCGCTGGACCCATCACTAGAAAATACCTGTGTATGACCCTTACCCTGGATTTCGGACTTGGATTCAGTTTTGCCACTGTTGATACAACACCCTGTCCTCTTTTCCTCCTCTCATCCTTTTGTCCTCTGTGTTTAAGTGTTGTCTTTGACCTGTAGTTTGCATGTTTCAGCTCTTTAGTTTTATTTGGTGATAGTCATTTTTTAATGGGGGGGGGGGCTCAAAATAAGATGGTGTTAAGGGCCCCAGTTTGGCCAGGTGTGGCCCTGATGCTGATACTTATTAACTTTTCTGTGTTACTATGAACTAGTCAATGACAGACTAGTGTGTGCTCATACAGCTGTATTGAGTTAGCCAATCAGAACACAGGTCTGAAATAGGCGGTGTTGGCAACTTTTAACAACAAAATCGACAAACCCCCCCAATCTCACTGCCAGCTCTGTTGAAAACTTGACAGCTCTGTGAGACAGAACCAAAGTCAGTTGAACTTCACTTCTCTTCAAGGATCTTTACAAGTTTCCAGAGTAAGACTTTCACACATTTCCTACATTGTAGGGGATTATTTTAGACCAGATTTGCAGTGGTCTGAGTTTCAGAGATGGTTTTAAATGGAGTTCATCTAACTAGTTAGTTGTTGTCTGAGTAGAGTTTAACTTTAGCCTTAACTTAGAACAGCTGTTGTATTGTGAAGACTACTAACTGAAAACACATATAAAGTCAGATACTGCACATTTCAGAAGCATGTGTAGTTTACTGTTTAATACCCTAACTTGTCGAATAGTAGGAGATGTAAGTACAAAAAAAAGTCTTAAATAAACACATTGTTAGTGTCACATGAGTTGATAATGAATTTAGGACGACTAATAAAATGTGTAAATGGAGCCACAATAGGAAATGGGTTTGCAGACCCTCATCCTCTTATGTTGGGATTTTAAAGAAACATGTTATTTACCTATTTATTTAGTTGTAATTTATTTATTGACTTATTGTTATACATTATTTAGTGAAAATATAGAATAATATCATAACATAACAATATGAGCAGAACATACTAGTTTAATGATATTTTACATCATTAGGTAAGTATTCACACTTTAAAAGTGGAAAGCAGTAATACTGCAAATCTTACAGTCAAAAGTATGTGATTTTTGAGCCTTCAGTGACTGTATCCATTTTGCAAAATGTAAATGTATATGTGACATGTTTTTAATTTTGTTTCAGGTGTTTCTAACCATGCAGGTGGTGATTCGGCCCTACTGTCCCTCAGATAAGGAACCAGTGTGTAACTTGTTCAGCATCGTCACTAAAGAGCATATCGGTCCTTGTTTTTACAACGCCATGACCAGTCCTCTCTACCTTGTCATCACCATGGCTCTCTGTGTGGCTGGTTATCTGCTCTGCTCCATTTTAGGGGCTGTGGTCTTACCAGGTGTGTGGGCAGGCATTGTGTACTACAACTGTTATGAGTTCTATTCTGGCTATGTCAGGAGAACAATTCAGACAGAGATGCAGGACATCCCTGGGAACTTTATGAGCAAACCAGATGACTGTTTCTGGGTGGCTGAAGCAGAGGTTGATGGTCGGCCCCGGATATTAGGCACGGTTGCCGTAGTGACAAAACAAAATGGTCAAGAACGATTTGGGGAAATGTTTAGAATGGTCGTCTCACCAACTTGCCGACGCACTGGCCTGGGTCTGCGTTTGACTCAAACTGTACTGGACCATGGTAAGGAGCGAGGATTTTCCAAGGTGGTTCTGGGGACCAACAGCACCCGGAAGGCAGCTGTGGCCCTGTACAATAAAGCAGGCTTCAACCGTATTCACACACATGTAGAACCAGAGCATGCATCTTGGAAGTTAACACTGATCAGAGTCACTCTTTTCAAAATGGAAAAATACATGTAGGCCTGAAATAGTTTGAACACCACGTTATGATAAATCACGACATTGTGCTGTAATTTGGCAAAATACCTTCTCAAGTCACCTGTCATTTTGGAATAAATCTGCCTTTTTAATAGTAAACAACTGTTGATTTGTATTTTATAATAAATCATTTCATCTTACAGTGGTTATTGTAGCTGATGCATCTTGGGTAAATCTGTCTTTTAAGAAAGAGTTGTTGAAAGATTTTGTTAATGATGCTGAAAATAACTGGGAGAACTTGTCAATGCTTTATTGGCAACATCAGTCTAATTTAACATGTGATACACTGACACCGAAGCTGTTTGATATAAAATGTGGCAGCGTCTTATAAAAATGCATCTGTGTTTTATTACACAATGAAGTTGAAAATGTGATATTTTGTAAAGTTCTTATATAATGTGTTGTTTTTACATAATGGGTTGTTACATAGCCTGATCAGTTTGTTGGTTTAAGTTTATGAATGGAAAACACTGAACTGAAATGACTGTTTTTAAGGTTTATGTCAAAAACACACATTCATTCATGTTTCATAAATGAACAAAAATAAATCATTAAGACTCAGAATATGAAGCAAGATCCCTTTAGTGCACTTTTTGTACACATACAGTTTAAGGATGACATAAGAACACTGGGCCTATTCTATTCCATTGCATTCTATTTTATAATATCAAGTCATCCACAATTATGGTGCTCACTACCGTTTTGTTTAATTATTCATTTACTGAAATTGTTAATTTCTGTTAATTTGTTAATTTCTGTTAATTTATATCCCTGTTCGTCCTGTCCAGTCTTTGTTTCCCCCACACATCACTGAGGTGTAGCACTTCCCTCCCTGGCTGATAATAGAGAGTTCTAAAAAAGGATGTCTGCTCAACTTTCAGGGAGGACCGATGATGGTCACACACATGCACTAGATATTAAAATATTTGGCTGCAAGACTAAAATATGTATTGATCTCAAACAATGTTGACTCCTCCTCTGTGAAGTTAAACAATGAGAACAAATATAGACAAAAAAAAAGAAAAAAATAGAAAAAAAACACACTGGGCCAGGATTCAATGACTTGGGAGTATTTTACTGTAGTTTTTTTAGGATTAATTTTCAACTGATGTGATTTTATTTCAAGTGTTATCTGTCACATGTAATTACTTGACATGAAAACACGCCTTTAATGGCAACCGTAATCTCTGTGTGTGTCTGAGCATGCTCAGTAAGGTCCTTCTGCTTCTCTATGTATCAGAGCATGCTCAGTGAGGTCGTGCCATTTCAATATGTATGTGAGGATGCTCAAAAAGGTCCTGCTGCCTCTCTGTGTCTAAGCATCCTTTGTGGAGTTCTTCTTCCTCTGTGTGTGTCTGAGCATGCTCAGTGCAATTCTCCTGCCTTAGTTACCTTTTGGAACTCCTGTTGATTTTTGTTTATTTTTAAATGTGCAACCAAACCTACCGTTTCCATAGCAACGGTTTCCATGGCAACGGTTACCATAGCAACTGTAACCATGGCAACAGTTATCATAGCAACGGTTGTCATAGCAACTGTTTCCTTGGCAACAGTTACAATAGCAGCCGTTTCCATGGCAACGGTTACCATAGCAACCATAACCATGGCAACGGTTACCATAGGACCAGACCTAGACTGGCACATGGGAGGACCGGGACTTTTCCCGATGGCCTGCCTGCTCATTGGCCTGCCTGGTCTATTTGCAGAGTCGTCACTCATAAGGCAATAAAAACATCACCAGTTACGTTTATAAACACACCTACTCTAAAATTCAATATTTCAACCAACAGAACTTTAACAACTTCAAGGTGTAGCAAAAATGACAGGGTAACTGTCCCCTGTGGATCATAGTTTTGGTTCAGGTGTTACGTTTGATCCCCGAATAAAATTATGAAGTAGTTTTGCTATTTTCATAGATTTGCATGTATAAAGTTTATCATTGAGAGTGATGTAGGATGTATGGACTGTATCATCGTCAGTTTCTATATCACTGTCACCATAATCAGAATCATCACAGGTGGAGGTGAATCAGGAGGAATCTACATCTATAAGTCTGCAGGGTCACCTCGAACCTTGATGGTCAATCAAGGTTCGTATACATGGAATGCAACAGCAAACTTGCACACGCAACTATGAAGAGCAGGATAAATGAGATCAAATGTTTATGTTCCCCCAAACTTGACATCATTTTATCCTATATTTTGACATCTACACCTGAGTGTTCTTCATTTTCATGTAGCGAGAACGTAAACCTTCCAAGGCAGGTGTTCATTTACCAACAGGAGCTGTATTATTCAGAATGTCATCAATGAAGTTTCTGCCAGCTGCTCGTGCGCAGCCTTAAAACTGTCCTCAGTATAATTTCTCAAACTCTGTACATTGTAATGGATGTAATTAATTCCATCTACATTTTAGTTTGGTGTCACCCAGATAAATATTGACTCCTCTGGGGACACCCAATAAATCAATATAGGTCAGATTATTTCTGGAATTGGTCTGGTTGGACAGTCTGTTTTTACGGAGGCCGAAGCCTGTTGTGCCATTAAAAGCCAATTGTTAGTGGTGCCAGAAATACTAGTATAAATTGTGTGCAATAACTAAATAATGGATGACAGCACTAAGGAGAAATAGGAAAGGTGGACACCAGCAAGAGTTGGAAAGAAAAAATAAGGTCGGTCAAGGAGGAGGAAGTGAAATGTTAGAAATTAACTGAGTTGTTTATTAAACCCAGCAGCAGCCAGAGTGGTACTGCTGTTAGCACTGCTGTTAGCACTGCTGTTAGCACTGCTGTTAGCACTGCTGTTAGCACTGCTGTTAGCACTGCTGCAGCAACATCATTGCATGCATTCTGTATTTTGTTTATTTATGTTATATATTTAGAATTTAGATCACAGCACTTTATTTTTTGGGTCAAAATACATAGTTGTATTTCTTTTGAATAATGGATTAATATTATGCTTTTATTTTTCCTTTTTTTGCTATTTAGTATTATTTCAATTTATGTTTAGTTTAGCTATGTTTGGCTAAAATGTGCCACCTACTGACCTTTTTCAGAAGTGTTTTTTTTTATTAATCCCATATTTTGATCACAGCAGGGTTATTATTTACTTTATGTTATTTTCATTATAATTACATTCATGATGATTGTAGAGTTGTATGATTGTGTGTGTGTGAACTGTTTAACGTTTTCTCACTCAAAGTTAGTGTGAGTTGACCCACCTTGTCTGTTTTATGTGATCAATATTACAGTATATTGGGAAACTGAAAAACAGAATAGTATATATGAACACATATTAATACATTTAATGGTAATTTTAATGCAACAGTATATAGTAGGTTTGGGCAAAAACTCCACAGGTGGGCTGCAGGAAGCCTGAAAAATATTAATTCAGTTATAGACATTAGGTGAATACCTTTAATTACTGAGACTCACTGGGGTATGTGTGAACAATCTGCTTCACCTGAAGGGGAAACAATGAAATAGAACACCAAGGAAAAGTGTTAGTTTAACATTTTTAAATGGAACACCAAGTAAAAGTGTTAGTTTAACATTTTTAAATGGAACACCAAGTAAAAGTGTTAGTGTAACATCTAACAGGCTAATTGCCTTAATCTCTGTAGTCATATGAGGTGGACAATACAGGTCCGAATCTCCTCCAAAACTCAAATAAGACAATCCAACAACAAAAAAAAAGTTCTGCTTGACAAGTAGTGACCTGCACATTGACCATACTGTGAAATAATAATGGAATATTATACGACAGTGTTGTTTTCAAACGAAGTGAGAAGGAAGTGTTCAGCAATAATAGTCATTCCATATCTGTTTTTAAACACTGATTTAGCAATAACCACAATAGCTTATTAGCTCAAGTACTTAAACATGCCATTAAGGAATACAAACCAAATATTTAATAAAAACATAACTTTGTTGTGAGGAAAAATATATAGCAAATACTCATGGCCTGGAAAAAATATCAAAATGTGTTGTTCTTCAAGGGAAAGTGTAAATATTTTAACCTGACTGTCGCCAGGTGGTCTTTCACAATACCATCTAGGACCCTTCCGCAACTGATCTGTTTTCAAAGAAGGTGCTTTATTTAAAATCCTTGCATGTGATTAGATGAAAAATATGTCCGTCAGCCGCTTCAGCCACTCACGATGAAATCAAGCTGCTTAATCTGCGAAAATAGTTTGCATCAGGTATAAACACATCAACAGAAGGGGTTGAAACTTACCATTTACATGTTTATTTATAACCTCATCTACTACGATGCCCACCAAGTTATTCTGGTAAATGTCGTAGTAAAGCATGGTTCTCCATTTATCCTTCAGCCATGACTCAGGTGTTAACAAACACGAGCTGACAACATCTGTTGCAGATGTGGTTGTCATTTCTTCCTCCCAGTTCCATTACAGTCAGTCCTAGTTTACCAGCTTCTTTGACTTGGTCCTCTACCAACACAACCAGGGGGGTGCCACAATATCCATTATTTCGTATCCACCAATGAAGCCATCTAATAGATCAAACTCTTGCCAAACCAGGTCAGAAGAAAAGTGAAAACATCATTTCCATTAACAAACGCTTCCAAAATCGTCCTCTGTTCATCTTTTAAGGAATGAACATGTGGACACAACAGTGGAAAAAGCTGAGTCTATATGGACCCTAGGATACCTAACACACGCTGCCATTGTTGTGTATCTCATAAAACAAATGCAACACGTGTCCTGCAAGAGGAAAATGCTGCAATAACAGAAACGAAGCAGAAGCAAAAACATAAAAATCCTCAAAACTAATGCAAAAGAAAAATGCTGCAAATACCAAAGCACACAAACTCCCAAAACAACTGCAAGAGAGAAATGCTGCAAATTCACTCCACAACAAAATGGAAGTTCACCAAAAAAAAAAAAAAAAAACGGAAGAAGAAGAAGATGGTGGATGAAGATGAAGGTCATTCATTTCAGAGATTAGCATGAAAAGGTTTGTTTCCCTTCATCTTTTTTAAACACTTGACCATAATCTGCTAAAATATAAGAGAAGACCAGCAGAGATGTGACACTAAAATTAGCTACAAACCTCTGCTGCTCTACACCTTTTCACTCTATCTCTAATCTAAATGAATGAACGTCATATTTATTCACAGTCAAGTTGGCAATTTTGGTGAGCCCCTTTGATTTGGGAACTTCCCTTTTGTTGTGGAGTGAATTTGCAGTGTTTATCTCTTGCAGTTGTTTTTGGGAGTTTATATATATATATATATATATATATATATATATATATATATATATATATATATATATTTTATATATTTTATATATATATATATATTTGGGTCATATTTAAAACACATTGCTATATACTTTCTAAGTTTATGCTAGATACATTAATCTACAACCTTTAGGCAAGGCAAATGTATTTGTACAGCACATTTCATGTTTCTGACAATTCAAGGTGCTTTACATAAAACATATAAGAACATTTAAATGATTAAAATGCATTAAAAGACAATTAAAATAAGATACCATTTAAAATACAAATAACAATTTCAGTCAAAGCTCCAGTGAACACTAATGTTTTAAAGTCTAATTTAAATGAACTGACAGTTTTGCTCAGACCTCAGGTATTCACGTAGTTTGTTCCACATGTGAGGAGCAGAACAACTGAATGATGTTTCACTTGGTTTGGTTCTGATTTTGGGATTACAGAGTAAACCTGTTCCTGATGACCTTTGACCTCAAGGCTCTGGTTTATAGGAGGATGTATTTGGGTCCGAGGTCGTTTAGTTCTTTATAGACCAGGAGTAAGATTAAGAATTCTATCCTTTGACCCACAGGAAGACACTATTTATATAATCAATATGTTATCATATACTTTATATTTCTATTTACATTTTAAGTAACCAGGCTGAATGAAATGACCCCCCTCCATAAATAAATAAATAAACCAGGTGGTGGCCTGGTCTAAGTAAAAATGCATAATTGGCCCAGTCCAGCCCTGGGTACATCAAATCAGTGTCAGTTGTCAACGGTTACCTGTAGGGATATTTAGGTGCCAGTAATCACTGACACAATATCAAATGGGTTCAAACACTTCATGAGGCCTCATCTACCCGTCACTATCCAACATCCCTGATTCAAATGATAAACCTATCATCAAGCTCTGCAGAAGACTGATAATGACTGTCAGGTGTGTTGGAAAAGGGAAACATCTAAAACATGCAGGATAGTGGCTCTTTTTTTTGTCTGCATTTGTTCTCATTGTTTAACACCACAGAGAGGGAGTCAACATTGTTTGAGATCAATGCATTTTTTAGTCTTGCAGCCAAATATTTTAATATTTAGTGCATGTGTGTGACCATCACTGGTCCTTCCTGAAAGCTGAGCAGACATCCTTTATTAGAACTCTCTATTATAAGCCAGGGAGGGCTCTTGACTCCTGCTATAGATGAACATCCATTTGCAGATGGTTGGTCTGTGACGATGCAGGAAGGCGGGGCTACAAGAGGAGGTCCATCAAGGCTGATGAGGCAGGTAGGCGTGGTCATCCAGACAGGTGAGGGTGGGGGAGGAGGGTTAGTACAGGACACAGGTGAGTCATTCAGCAAACAAGTTATTACCTGCTTTATCAGTTTTACATTTACTTTATGTAGCTTTTGTCAGAAAGCCAAGGTAAAATTTCCTCCACTGAACCTTTATCAGACTTTCACAGAATGACATATTGTCTTTCTTCAATATAAAGAAAATGATAACAACACACTGTATTTTTCATCATCTTGTGTGATGAAAAATTAGTGATGGGTCGATGAGGCCTCATGAGGCGTTAGAGGTAAGATCTAAAATGTCAATCATTATGTTCAGATCGAGTCGGGCCGGGCTTCTCTCTCGCTGACTTTTTAAAAAATAAATATATGTTTATAAAAATGTATAGTAAAACAATGTGTGGATACTAAACTAAGGAATACTTAGACTGTGGTCCGCAAAAAAAAACAGAAGTGGCCTCATCACAACACGTACTGTACTAAACTCTTGCAACGACATTTCAAAGAACTCCTTCCTGTCTCTGTCTATTGTCCACCTGTCATTCTTCTTCTTTGTCTCTCTTCCTCTCTCTGAAAGAGCTGCGCTAGATTCTTAAGGATGTTCTACTGCTGTGGTTTATGACCCAATTTTTGAATTGTCAAAAAAGACAGACATCCTTAAATTTTTCCCGTCAACTCTTTAAAAAATCAGTCAATGCTGGAAAATTGTCGGTTAATGTAACCTCTGAAATATAGAAATATAAAAGATGTAAATGTACACAGTCTTGTTTCACTTAGATTTCATTACAAAAGACAGGCTTTCATTTTTTATCGTAAATCACCCCTCCTCCTCCTCCTCCTCCCCAGTCCACACAAATAAAATATGAAATTTCGGGTTTGCTTTGGGCTCAGTCCTGCAAATCAAGGTACTGGGTCAGGTCGGTCTCGGGCTGGATTTTTAACCATGGTGACAGACTCAACTGTCATAGAGTATTTAATCATGCACAGGAAACTAATGACATACCACTTTACCATCATTTATCGTCATAAAAACAACATTTGCTTGTATGTGTCTCCTGAAAACACAACACTCACCACTGCATCATGTTCTTCTCAAATACCTTAGTTTCTAATATAAGATCAAAATGCTCCTACATGGTGGAAACCTCTTTGGCTGCTTCATAATTCGTGATGAGTATTTCGGATAATGAACCACAAAAGATCAGAGATTTTTTTTGGCAGATTCATCCCGTTGCGTATAAACACAGTTTGGCATCGGAGTCCGTTTGAAACAGTTGCTGTATCGGTCACATGACTTTCTTGAGCGATACGCACACCGACAAGGGGTTTCGTTCTATGAGCTCGATGCATCGGTTGCGCTGGACCCATCACTAGAAAATATCTGTGTATGACCCTTACCCTGGATTTCGGACTTGGATTCAGTTTTGCCACTGTTGATACAACACCCTGTCCTCTTTTCCTCCTCTCATCCTTTTGTCCTCTGTCTTTAAGTGTTGTCTTTGACTGTAGTTCTCATGTTTCAGCTCTTTAGTTTTATTTGGTGATAGTCATTTTTTAATGGGGGGGGGCTCAAAATAAGATGGTGTTAAGGGCCCCAGTTTGGCCAGGTGTGGCCCTGATGCTGATACTTATTAACTTTTCTGTGTTACTATGAACTAGTCAATGACAGACTAGTGTGTGCTCATACAGCTGTATTGAGTTAGCCAATCAGAACACAGGTCTGAAATAGGCGGTGTTGGCAACTTTTAACAACAAAATCGACAAACCCCCCCAATCTCACTGCCAGCTCTGTTGAAACCTTGACAGCTCTGTGAGACAGAACCAAAGTCAGTTGAACTTCACTTCTCTTCAAGGATCTTTACAAGTTTCCAGAGTAAGACTTTCACACATTTCCTACATTGTAGGGGATTATTTTAGACCAGATTTGCAGTGGGCTGAGTTTCAGAGATGGTTTTAAATGGAGTTCATCTAACTAGTTAGCTGTTGTCTGAGTAGAGTTTAACTTTAGCCTTAACTTAGAACAGCTGTTGTAATGTGAAGACTACTAACTGAAAACACATATAAAGTTGGATACTGCACATTTCTGAAGCATGTGTAGTTTACTGTTTAATACCCTAACTTGTCAAATAGTAGGAGATGTAAGTACAAAAAAAAGTCTTAAATAAACACATTGTTAGTGTCACATGAGTTGATAATGAATTTAGGACGACTAATAAAATGTGTAAATGGAGCCACAATAGGAAATGGGTTTGCAGACCCTCATCCTCTTATGTTGGGATTTTAAAGAAACATGTTATTTACCTATTTAGTTGTAATTTATTTATTGACTTATTGTTATACATTATTTAGTGAAAATATAGAATAATATAATAACATAACAATATGAGCACAACATAACCAGGGGATAAATACAACAGTAAAAATAATCCATCACTTTACACAAAGACCATGAGTTTTATATAAATCAGTGAGTTAAAAGCATCCAAATATAATAGGAAAGTTCAATTTTAAAGATTAGAAAGTCATATTTGTTATTTGCAAATGTGTATATATGGATGTGATATTTCACTTCAAAGAGAATTGATGATGTAATGTTTTTCATTTTTCTATGATGTAATATTAATCTGATTTGTTTGCAGGACATGAGAAAATGTTTTTTCATAAGAGAAAAATCTGAACCAATCGAAGAAAGGCTGACATCTTGCCAGAAAACATTAGAGAATGTTATTTACCCTTAAAGCATAAACCCATGATTTAGGATCCATTTACATCCACTGCTGGAGCAGAAGTGATTTCAGTATCAATACTTTCACACTGTTTATTACCTCAATGTTTATTATCCACAGTACAGATTTAGAAAAAGAAAATATGCTCAGTTCTAGATCAAAAGATTAGCCAAAAAACAGCAGTGATGAGTTAATGTCATGCAGCATGTGTGAGAAATAATAATTAATTTCTTACAAAATCACATAAAACATCCAAAGGTGCCTTTTACTGAAGGATGCTTAAAAATACTAACTCTGAATTAGAGGAGGGACATGACATATATAAATACATAGACAGATCTGAAACCTACCCCATTAAATGGATATGATTATTTTAGTGACCTTATCTGTGATCTGGTTCATTTTTCAGTCTTAAAAGTATCAGTGAAAAATGTCCATCTGAAGTTTATAGATCTAAACCTAAATGATTTAAAATTGTTCTGTTACTTTCTGTTGGTTATATAGTTCTTTTTTTGTGTTATATTTCAAATGTTCAATATTAATATCAGTATCAGAGGTGGATAGCTGAAATATCTAACTGCATTTATTCTCCTTGTTTTAATCTAGACTAAATCCTGTTCTTTGTCCTGTTGGTCTGAGTCAATGCTACAATGACTCCCTCTGGTTTTGGAAACTAGTATTAACAGACAGACATGCATGGGTCATGTTGTCTATATATCTCATTAGCTATATACAGTGATGTGTTATGTCTTTGATATAACATGACAACATATCTTCATATTTACCTCCGCCAAGGAGGTTATGTTTTTGCCAGAGTTTGTCTGTTAGTTAGCAAGATAACTCAAAAACTTATAGATGGATTTTTTATTAAATGTACAGGGTAGGTTGGTAATGGGGAGATCTGAAAATTATTATACTGTGGTGATCTGGGGTGGGGGCTACATTGGTTGAGGTCTGCGCTCTTTGAGTGCTTTTCTAGTTTAATGATATTTTACATCATTAGGTAAGTATTCACACTTTAAAAGTGGAAAGCAGTAATACTGCAAATCTTACAAAAGTATGTGATTTTTGAGCCTTCAGTGACTGTATCCATTTTCCAAAATGTAAATGTATATGTGACATGTTTTTAATTTTGTTTCAGGTGTTTCTAACCATGCAGGTGGTGATTCGGCCCTACTGTCCCTCAGATAAGGAACCAGTGTGTAACTTGTTCAGCATCGTCACTAAAGAGCATATCGGTCCTTGTTTTTACAACGCCATGACCAGTCCTCTCTACCTGGTCATCACCATGGCTCTCTGTGTGGCTGGTTATCTGCTCTGCTCCCTTTTAGGGGCTGTGGTCGTACTAGGTGTGTGGGCAGGCATTGTGTACTACAACTGTTATGAGTACAGTTCTGGCTTTGTCAGGAGAACAATTCAGACAGAGATGCAGGACATCCCTGGGAACTTTATGAGCAAACCAGATGACTGTTTCTGGGTGGCTGAAGCAGAGGTTGATGGTCGGCCCTGGATATTAGGCATGGTTGCCGTAGTGACAAAACAAAATGGTCAAGAACGATTTGGGGAAATGTTTAGAATGGTCGTCTCACCAACTTGCCGGCGCACTGGCCTGGGTCTGCGTATGACTCAAACTGTACTGGACCATGGTAAGGAGCGAGGATTTTCCAAGGTGGTTCTGGTGACCAGCAGCACCCGGAAGGCAGCTGTGGCCCTGTACAAGAAAGCAGGCTTCAACCGTATTCACACACATGTAGAACCAGAGCATGCATCTTGGATGTTAACACTGATCAGAGTCACTCTTTTGAAAATGGAAAAATACATGTAGGCCTGAAATAGTTTGAACACCACGTCATGTTAAATCACTACATTGTGCTGTAATTTGGCAAAATACCTTCTCAAGTCATCTGTCATTTTGGAATAAATCTGCCTTTTTAATAGTAAACAACTGTTGATTTGTATTTTATAATAAATCATTCCATCTTACAGTGGTTATTGTAGCTGATGCATCTTGGGTAAATCTGTCTTTTAAGAAAGAGGTGTTGAAAGATTTTGTTTATGATGCTGAAAATAACTGGGAGAACTTGTCAATGCTTTATTGGCAACATCAGTCTAATTTAACATGTGATACAAAATGTGGCAGCGTCTTATAAAAATGCATCTGTGTTTTATTACACAATGAAGTTGAAAATGTGATATTTTGTAAAGTTCTTATATAATGTGTTGTTTTTACATAATGGGTTGTTACATAGCCTGATCACTTTGTTGGTTTAAGTTTATGAATGGAAAACACTGAACTGAAATGACTGTTTTTAAGGTTTATGTCAAAAACACACATTCATTCATGTTTCATAAATGAAGAAAAATAAATCATTAAGACTCAGAATATGAAGCAAGATCCCTTTAGTGAACTTTTTGTACACATACAGTTTAAGGATGACATAAGAACACTGGGCCTATTCTATTTTATTCTATTGCATTCTATTTTATACTATCAAGTCATCCACAATTATGGTGCTCACTACCGTTTTGTTTAATTATTCATTTACTGAATCTCTTTTTCTTTTGTGCTGTTTTGGTTTTCTTCTCTTTTTTTGATTTATTTATTTATTTTTATTGATGAACAATTAGTAGTTGGGAATAACACACCACCTTACAATCTTTAACTGCAATAGCACCACCTGTTAATTTCTATCCCTGTTCGTCCTGTCCAGTCTTTGTTTCCCCCACACATCACTGAGGTGTAGCACTGCCCTCCCTGGCTGATAATAGAGAGTTCTAATAAAGGATGTCTGCTCAGCTTTCAGGGAGGACCAGTGATAGTCACACACATGCACTAGATATTAAAATATTTGGTTGCAAGACTATAATATGCATTGATCTCAAACAATGTTGACTCCTCCTCTGTGAAGTTAAACAATGAGAACAAATGCAGACAAAAAAAAAAGAAAAGAATAGAAAAAAAAAGCACACTGGGCCAGGATTCAATGACTTGGGAGTATTTTACTGTAGTTTTTTTAGGATTAATTTTCAACTGATGTGATTTTATTTCAAGTGCTATCTGTCACATGTAATTACTTGACATGAAAACACGCCTTTAATGGCAACCGTAATCTCTGTCTGTGTCTGAGCATGCTCAGTGAGGTCTTGCCCCTTTCTGTATTTCTGAGCATGCTCAGTAAGGTCCTGCTGGTTCTCTATGTATCAGAGCATGCTCAGTGAGGTAGTCCCATTTCTATATGTATGTGAGGATGCTCAATAAGGTCCTGCTGCCTCTCTGTGTCTAAGCATCCTTTGTGGAGTTCTTCTTCCTCTGTGTGTGTCTGAGCATGCTCAGTGCAATTCTCCCGCCTTAGTTACCTTTTGGAACTCCTGTTGGTTTTTGTTTATTTTTAAATGTGCAACCATGGCAACGGTTACAATAGCAACCGTAACCATGGCAACGGTTACCATAGGACCAGACCTGGACTGGCACTTTGGAGGACCGGGACTTTTCCCGATAATCTGCCTGCTCATTGGCCTGCCTGGCCTATTTGCAGAGTCGTCACTCATAAGGCAATAAAAACATCACCAGTTACGTTTATAAACACACCTACTCTAAAATTAGATATTTCAACCAACAGAACTTTAACAACTTCAAGGTGTAGCAAAAATGTCATTTCTTCCTCCCAGTTCCATTACAGTCAGTCCTAGTTTACCAGCTTCTTTGACTTGGTCCTCTACCAACACAACCAGGGGGGTACCACAATATCCATTACTTTTTATCCTCCAATGAAGCCATCTAATAGATTAAACTCTTGCCAAACCAGGTCAGAAGAAAAGTGAAAACATCATTTCCATTAACAAACGCTTCCAAAATCATCCTCTGTTCATCTTTTAAGGAATGAACATGTGGACAAAACACTGGAAAAAGCTGAGTCTATATGGACCCTAGGATACCTAACACACGCTGCCATTGTTGTGTATCTGAAAAGACTACACTGCTGTCGCTTCTACTTTACGTCACACCGCCGGGTAGTCCCACCCTGAGTCACTGATTGGCTCCTTCATTTTGATGCAGATTTGATCCCCATGCTATTTCGATGGTTGTGTACGGGGGCAAACACATTGCATCGATGAAACACTGCAAACACAAGAAAGATGCACAACCAAAAACACAAACACATAAAACAAATGCAACACATATGTCCTGCAAGAGGAAAATGCTGCAATAACAGAAACGAAGCAGAAGCAAAAACATAAAAATCCTCAAAACTAATGCAAAAGAAAAATGCTGCAAATACCAAAGCACACAAACTCCCAAAACAACTGCAAGAGGGAAATGCTGCAAATTCACTCCACAACAAAACGGAAGTTCACAAAAAAAAAACCAAGAAGAAGAAGATGGTGGATGAAGATGAAGGTCATTCATTTCAGAGATTAGCATGAAAAGGTTTGTTTCCCTTCATCTTTTTTAAACACTTGACCATAATCTGCTAAAATATAATAGAAGAGCAGCAGAGATGCGACACTAAAAGTATCTACAAACCTCTGCTGCTCTACACCTTTTCACTCTATCTCTAATCTAAATGAATGAACGTCATATTTATTCACAGTCAAGTTGGCAATTTTGGTGAGCCCCTTTGATTTGGGGAACTTCCCTTTTGTTGTGGAGTGAATTTGCAGCGTTTATCTCTTGCAGTTGTTTTTGGGAATTTATATATATATATACATATATATATATTTTTTATATATATATATATATATATATTTGGATCATATTTAAAACACATTGCTATATACATTCTAAGTTTATGCTAGATACATTAATCTACAACCTTTAGGCAAGGCAAATGTATTTGTACAGCACATTTCATGTTTCTGACAATTCAAGGTGCTTTACATAAAACATATAAGAACATTTAAATGATTAAAATGCATTAAAAGACAATTAAAATAAGATACCATTTAAAATACAATTAACAATTTCAGTCAAAGCTCCAGTGAACACTAATGTTTTAAAGTCTAATTTAAATGAACTGACAGTTTTGCTCAGACCTCAGGTATTCACGTAGTTTGTTCCACATGTGAGGAGCAGAACAACTGAATGATGCTTAACTTGGTTTGGTTCTGATTTTGGGATTACAGAGTAAACCTGTTCTTGATGACCTTTGACCTAAAGGCTCTGGTTTATAGGAGGATGTATTTGGGTCCAAGGTCGTTTAGTTTTTTATAGACCAGGAGTAAGATTAAGAATTCTATCCTTTGACCCACAGGAAGACACTATTTATATAATCAATATGTTATCATATACTTTATATTTCTATTTACATTTTAAGTAACCAGGCTGAATGAAATGACCCCCCTCCATGAATAAATAAATAAACCAGGTGGTGGCCTGGTCTAAGTAAAAATGCATAATTGGCCCAGTCCAGCCCTGGGTACATCAAATCAGTGTCAGTTGTCAACGGTTACCTGTAGGGATATTTAGGTGCCAGTAATCACTGACACAATATCAAATGGGTTCAAACACTTCATGAGGCCTCATCTACCCGTCACTATCCAACATCCCTGATTCAAATGATAAACCTATCATCAAGCTCTGCAGAAGACTGATAATGACTGTCAGGTGTGTTGGAAAAGGGAAACATCTAAAACATGCAGGATAGTGGCTCTTTTTTTTGTCTGCATTTGTTCTCATTGTTTAACACCACAGAGAGGGAGTCAACATTGTTTGAGATCAATGCATTTTTTAGTCTTGCAGCCAAATATTTTAATATTTAGTGCATGTGTGTGACCATTACTGGTCCTTCCTGAAAGCTGAGCAGACATCCTTTATTAGAACTCTCTATTATAAGCCAGGGAGGGCTCTTGACTCCTGCTATAGATGAACATCCATTTGCAGATGGTTGGTCTGTGACGATACAGGAAGGCGGGGCTACAAGAGGAGGTATGATATGCTTGGATTTTTTAATAGCTTTTTGTGTTACATTAATTTTTGGTGTGAATTTTTCTGTATTTTATCAAATTTTGTGTGTTTTTTCTCCATATTTTTTGTGTTTCTTAGTGTATTTTGTGGCAAATTTTAGTAAGTAAAACCTTACACAGAACAGTCAATTGACAGTGTTTTAATCACAATTAATCAAAATTCATCGAAAGCAACCCTGTGATTCATGTGATTACATTTTTTTATAATTTGACAGCCATAGTGACAATGTTCTTGTTTTTCATCTAAATATTACAAAAAATGCTGCAGTTAGCTTAGGTCTGATTATGGCCGTGCTGTTAAAAATCAAACTCCCCTAAGCATATATTTTTTGGGTGGAAAAAATAATATTTTTTCTTTAAGCCTTATCAGAAATGAGTTGTTGTCGAGGTTAGGGTAGGACAAGTTGACTTACATTTGGAAGAGTCAACAAGTAGTATGTAAATTCTTTCTCTTTCTCAGCGCATAAACACAGACCAGTCAGACCTAAACCAGAGGAGACATGGCTGCTGCAGGTAAAACAGAGGAGTGGTGGGTCTGACAAAACAAAACAGAGTGGAAGACACACATCACATGTGTGGAAATACTTCACCTTAGATGAAAAATAAGGGTATCGGCCATCGCCCAAGGGTGATGGAAAAAAAATCGGCATCGGCCATTAAAAACCTGTGTTGGTCGATCCTTATGGGGGATGTTGCGGTCCACTTCTAGCCATTTTGGCCAAACAGGTAAACCAGTTAACCAGTAGTAAACCAGATAGAAAAAAATAGAAACCATTTCAGCAGGAGTAAATTATAAATCCAAATACAGTGGTACCTCTACTTACAAAAGCCTCTGCTAACGAAAAAGTCAAGTAACAAAAAACCTTTACTTTTAATTTTCATCTCTGAATATGAAATAAAATTCTATTTACAAAAGAAAACTGAAACCTCCCAGACAAATATACAGTACATTGCTATATGCAACTACATAATTTAGGTAAATATGCCATGTGTGTAGCATCCCATTGGCTATGATGCTTTTCGTTAACCTTTGAACCTCAGTCATCACAGACCTGCTGCTGTGGCTCCCAGTAACACAGACACTAAGAGTCATTTTCTCACCTAGAACAGCGCTTTCAGTGTCAAAAGTTCAGCCTAACTGTGCATGAAGAGTATATGACCGACAGACTATCATCAGTTTAAGGAAAATTGCTTGGACTCTGCAAGCCTGGAGACGTGGACCGTTCTACAGCAGAGTCTCCCCCCACAGCCGGCATCGGAGGCGGCCGCAGAAAATCTTGCTAAAGGCACCAGATAGACTAGGGCCTGGCCTGGCCTGGTGCTAACCTTATGATCTGTACAGTTCTTTTTACACATTGGTGTTGTTTCACATGTCCTTTTTGAGATGCTTATAGCTATAGTTAAGTAACACATGCAATTAAATCATGATTAATAACATACACTTAACATGCCACATTTGTTTCAGTTTTCTACTCCCACATGGATAAGTGCATCACTTTTAAAAATGGGACACTCAAATGACTTTTCTATGTGCTTTTATCATAACGACTTGACACTCCCCCTAAAAAAACAAAATGTTTTTCTCGTGTATGGAGAACAACATTTCCCCTTACAGGAAGAAATGTTTTTCACATTGTAAGGGAAAAACATTTAATTTTTCAGGAGAAATGGTCAGATTACTGGAAGTTCAGGTATAGGTGTGTTTCTCCACAATGTTAGTCTGACTCAGGGTGAAAAACTGAACCAAAAGATCAACAAGTATAACATTAATAACATCCAAGGACAAAAAACAGTAGAAAAGAAAAAACTCTTTAGGTTGTTCTAAAGAATCTTATTTAAGAGTTCAGAAGAATCAATGAAGGATCTTCTGCTCTTCCTGGTCATGTGATGACATGTCATCCAATAGTCATTTAAACAGTAGGAGACAACACTTGTGACGCAGTTCAAATATTTGAAGGCCTTAGAGTTTCAGAGAAGTGAAACCTAACTCTAGACTGACCACTGGATGGCAGATGTTTCTGTAGGTGCAGTTGGTCCTTCCACTGGTTCACCAACAGAGACATTTTATGAGACTTTAACTACCTGTACACACACACACACATATATACACAGATATATATATATATATATATATATATATATATATATATATCTGTCTCTGTCTATTGTCCACCCGTCATTCTTCTTCTTTGTCTCTCTTCCTCTCTCTCTGAAAGAGCTGCGCTAGATTCTTAAGGACGTTCTGCTGCTGTGGTTTATGAGTTTTTTGAACTTTCAAAACAGACAGACATCCTTAAATTTTTCCCGTCAACTCTTTAAAAAATCAGTCAATGATGGAAAATTGTAGGTTAATGTAACCTCTGCAGACACAGAAATATAAAAGATGTAAATGTACACAGTCTTGTTTCACTTAGATTTCGTTACAAAAGAAAGGCATTCATTTTTTATCGTAAATCACCCCTCCTCCTCCTCCCCAGTCCACACAAATAAAATATGAAATTTCGGGTTTGCTTCGGCCTCGGGCCTGCAAAAGAATTGAATTGGTCGGGCTCTGGCTGGATTTTTAACCATGGTGACAGACTCAACTGTCATAGAGTATTTAATCATGCACAGGAAACTAATGACATACCACTTTACCATCATTTATCGTCATAAAAACAACATTTGCTCGTATGTGTCTCCTGAAAACACAACACCCACCACTGCATCATATTCTTCTCAAATACCTTAGTTTCTAATATAAGATCAAAATGCTCCTACATGGTGGAAACCTCTTTGGCTGCTTCATAATTCGTGATGAGTATTTCGGATAATGAACCACAAAAGATCAGAGATTTTTTTTGGCAGATTCATCCCGTTGCGTATAAACACAGTTTGGCATCGAAGTCCGTTTGAAAACGTTGCTGTATCGGTCACATGACTTTCTTGAGCGACACGCACACCGACACGGGGTTTGGTTCTATGAGCTCAATGCATCGGTTGCGCTGGACCCATGACTAGAAAATACCTGTGTATGACCCTTACCCTGGATTTCGGACTTGGATTCAGTTTTGCCACTGTGGATACAACACCCTGTCCTCTTTTCCTCCTCTCATCCTTTTGTCCTCTGTCTTTAAGTGTTGTCTTTGACCTGTAGTTTTCATGTTTCAGCTCTTTAGTTTTATTTGGTGATAGTCATTTTTTAATGGGGGTGGGGCTCAAAATAAGATGGTGTTAAGGGCCCCAGTTTGGCCAGGTGTGGCCCTGATGCTGATACTTATTAACTTTTCTGTGTTGCTATGAACTAGTCAATGACAGACTAGTGTGTGCTCATACAGCTGTATTGAGTTAGCCAATCAGAACACAGGTCTGAAATAGGCGGTGTTGGCAACTTTTAACAACAAAATCGACAAACCCCCCCAATCTCACTGCCAGCTCTGTTGAAAACTTGACAGCTCTGTGAGACAGAACCAAAGTCAGTTGAACTTCACTTCTCTTCAAGGATCTTTACAAGTTTCCAGAGTAAGACTTTCACACATTTCCTACATTGTAGGGGATTATTTTAGACCAGATTTGCAGTGGTCTGAGTTTCAGAGATGGTTTTAAATGGAGTTCATCTAACTAGTTAGCTGTTGTGTGAGTAGAGTTTAACTTTAGCATTAACTTAGAATAGATTTCAGGCTGTTGTAATGTGAAGACTACTAACTGAAAACACATATAAAGTCAGATACTGCACATTTCAGAAGCATGTGTAGTTTACTGTTTAATACCCTAACTTGTCAAATAGTAGGAGATGTAAGTACAAAAAAAAGTCTTAAATAAACACATTGTTAGTGTCACATGAGTTGATAATGAATTTAGGACGACTAATAAAATGTGTAAATGGAGCCACAATAGGAAATGGGTTTGCAGACCCTCATCCTCTTATGTTGGGATTTTAAAGAAACATGTTATTTACCTATTTATTTAGTTGTAATTTATGTATTGACTTATTGTTATACATTATTTAGTGAAAATATAGAATAATATAATAACATAACAATATGAGCACAACATAACCAGGGGATAAATACAACAGTAAAAATAATCCATCACTTTACACAAAGACCATAAGTTTTATATAAATCAGTGAGTTAAAAGCATCCAAATATAATAGGAAAGTTCAATTTTAAAGATTAGAAAGTCATATTTGTGATTTGCAAATGTGTATATATGGATGTGATATTTCACTTCAAAGAGAATTGATGATGTAATGTTTTTCATTTTTCTATGATGTAATATTAATCTGATTTGTTTGCAGGACATGAGAAAATGTTTTTTCATAAGAGAAAAATCTGAACCAATCGAAGAAAGGCTGACATCTTGCCAGAAAACATTAGAGAATGTTATTTACCCTTAAAGCATAAACCCATGATTTAGGATCCATTTACATCCACTGCTGGAGCAGAAGTGATTTCAGTATCAATACTTTCACACTGTTTATTACCTCAATGTTAATTATCCACAGTACAGATTTAGAAAAAGAAAATATGCTCAGTTCTAGATCAGAAGATTAGCCAAAAAACAGCAGTGATGAGTTAATGTCATGCAGCATGTGTGAGAAATAATATTAATTTATTTCTTACAAAATCACATAAAACATCCAAAGGTGCCTTTTACTGAAGGATGCTTAAAAATACTAACTCTGAATTAGAGGAGGGACATGACATATATAAATACATAGACAGATCTGAAACCTACCCCATTAAATGGATATGATTATTTTAGTGACCTTATCTGTGATCTGGTTCATTTTTCAGTCTTAAAAGTATCAGTGAAAAATGTCCATCTGAAGTTTATAGATCTAAACCTAAATGATTTAAAATTGTTCTGTTACTTTCTGTTGGTTATATAGTTATTTTTTTGTGTTATATTTCAAATGTTCAATATTAATATCAGTATCAGAGGTGGATAGCTGGAATATCTAACTGCATTTATTCTCCTTGTTTTAATCTAGACTAAATCCTGTTCTTTGTCCTGTTGGTCTGAGTCAATGCTACAATGACTCCCTCTGGTTTTGGAAACTAGTATTAACAGACAGACATGCATGGGTCATGTTGTCTATATATCTCATCAGCTATATACAGTGATGTGTTATGTCTTTGATATAACATAACAACATATCTTCATATTTACCTCCGCCAAGGAGGTTATATTTTTGCCAGAGTTTGTCTGTTAGTTAGCAAGATAACTCAAAAACTTATAGATGGATTTTTTATTAAATGTACAGGGTAGGTTGGTAATGGGGAGATCTGGAAATTATATTGTCGTGATCTGGGGGGGGGGCTACATTGGTGGAGGTCTGCGCTCTTTGAGTGCTTTTCTAGTTTAATGATATTTTACATCATTAGGTAAGTATTCACACTTTAAAAGTGGAAAGCAGTAATACTGCAAATCTTAGTCAAAAGTATGTGATTTTTGAGCCTTCAGTGACTGTATCCATTTTCCAAAATGTAAATGTATATGTGACATGTTTTTAATTTTGTTTCAGGTGTTTCTAACCATGCAGGTGGTGATTCGGCCCTACTGTCCCTCCGATAAGGAACCAGTGTGTAACTTGTTCAGCATCGTCACTAAAGAGCATATCGGTCCTTGTTTTTACAACGCCATGACCAGTCCTCTCTACCTGGTCATCACCATGGCTCTCTGTGTGGCTGGTTATCTGCTCTGCTCCCTTTTAGGGGCTGTGGTCGTACTAGGTGTGTGGGCAGGCATTGTGTACTACAGCTGTTATGAGATCTATTCTGGCATTGTCAGTAGAACAATGCAGACAGAGATGCAGGACATCCCTGGGAACTTTATGAGCAAACCAGATGACTGTTTCTGGGTGGCTGAAGCAGAGGTTGATGGTCGGCCCCGGATATTAGGCACGGTTGCCGTAGTGACAAAACAAAATGGTCGAGAACGATTTGGGGAAATGTTTAGAATGGTCGTCTCACCAACTTGCCGACGCACTGGCCTGGGTCTGCGTTTGACTCAAACTGTACTGGACCATGGTAAGGAGCGAGGATTTTCCAAGGTGGTTCTGGTGACCAACAGCACCCGGAAGGCAGCTGTGGCCCTGTACAAGAAAGTAGGCTTCAACCACATTCACACACATGTAGAACCAGAGCATGCATCTTGGATGTTAACACTGATCAGAGTCACTTTTTTGAAAATGGAAAAATACATGTAGGCCTGAAATAGTTTGAACACCACGTTATGTTAAATCACGACATTGTGCTGTAATTTGGCAAAATACCTTCTCAAGTCACCTGTCATTTTGGAATAAATCTGCCTTTTTAATAGTAAACAACTGTTGATTTGTATTTTATAATAAATCATTCCATCTTACAGTGGTTATTGTAGCTGATGCATCTTGGGTAAATCTGTCTTTCAAGAAAGAGTTGTTGAAAGATTTTGTTTATGATGCTGAAAATAACTGGGAGAACTTGTCAATGCTTTATTGGCAACATCAGTCTAATTTAACATGTGATATACTGACACTGAAGCTGTTTGATACAAAATGTGGCAGCGTCTTATAAAAATGCATCTGTGTTTTATTACACAATTAAGTTGAAAATGTGATATTTTGTAAAGTTCTTATATAATGTGTTGTTTTTACATAATGAGTTGTTACATAGCCTGATCACTTTGTTGGTTTAAGTTTATGAATGGAAAACACTGAACTGAAATGACTGTTTTTAAGGTTTATGTCAAAAACACACATTCATTCATGTTTCATAAATGAACAAAAATAAATCATTAAGACTCAGAATATGAAGCAAGATCCCTTTAGTGCACTTTTTGTACACATACAGTTTAAGGATGACATAAGAACACTGGGCCTATTCTATTCTATTGCATTCTATTTTATACTATCAAGTCATCCACAATTATGGTGCTCACTACCGTTTTGTTTAATTATTCATTTACTGAAATTGTTAATTTCTGTTAATTTGTTAATTTCTGTTAATTTATATCCCTGTTCGTCCTGTCCAGTCTTTGTTTCCCCCACACATCACTGAGGTGTAGCACTGCCCTCCCTGGCTGATAATAGAGAGTTCTAATAAAGGATGTCAGCTCAACTTTCAGGTAGGACCGATGATGGTCACACACATGCACTAAATATTAAAATATTTGGCTGCAAGACTAAAATATGTATTGATCTCAAACAATGTTGACTCCTCCTCTGTGAAGTTAAACAATGAGAACAAATATAGACAAAAAAAAACTAAAAAAAAAAAAAAAAAACACACTGGACCAGGATTCAATGACTTGGGAGTATTTTACTGTAGTTTTTTTAGGATTAATTTTCAACTGATGTGATTTTATTTCAAGTGTTATCTGTCACATGTAATTACTTGACATGAAAACACACCTTTAATGGCAACCGTAATCTCTGTGTGTGTCTGAGCATGCTCAGTAAGGTCCTTCTGCTTCTCTATGTATCAGAGCATGCTCAGTGAGGTCGTGCCATTTCAATATGTATGTGAGGATGCTCAAAAAGGTCCTGCTGCCTCTCTGTGTCTAAGCATCCTTTGTGGAGTTCTTCTTCCTCTGTGTGTGTCTGAGCATGCTCAGTGCAATTCTCCTGCCTTAGTTACCTTTTGGAACTCCTGTTGATTTTTGTTTATTTTTAAATGTGCAACCATGGCTACCGTTTCCATAGCAACCGTTTCCATGGCAACGGTTACCATAGCAACGGTTGTCATAGCAACTGTTTCCTTGGCAACAGTTACAATAGCAGCCGTTTCCATGGCAACGGTTACCATAGCAACCATAACCATGGCAACGGTTACCATAGGACCAGACCTGGACTGGCACATGGGAGGACCGGGACTTTTCCCGATGGCCTGCCTGCTCATTGGCCTGCCTGGCCTATTTGCAGAGTCGTCACTCATAAGGCAATAAAAACATCACCAGTTACGTTTATAAACACACCTACTCTAAAATTCAATATTTCAACCAACAGAACTTTAACAACTTCAAGGTGTAGCAAAAATGACAGGGTAACTGTCCCCTGTGGATCATAGTTTTGGTTCAGGTGTTACGTTTGATCCCCGAATAAAATTATGAAGTAGTGGTGCTATTTTCATAGATTTGCATGTATAAAGTTTATCATTGAGAGTGATGTAGGATGTATGGACTGTATCATCGTCAGTTTCTATATCACTGTCACCATAATCAGAATCATCACAGGTGGAGGTGAATCAGGAGGAATCTACATCTATAAGTCTGCAGGGTCACCTCGAACCTTGATGGTCATTTTTCAACTAATGTTCGTATACATGGAATGCAACAGCAAACTTGCACACGCAACTATGAAGAGCAGGATAAATGAGATCAAATGTTTATGTTCCCCCAAACTTGACATCATTTTATCCTATATTTTGACATCTACACCTGAGTGTTCTTCATTTTCATGTAGAGAGAACGTAAACCTTCCAAGGCAGGTGTTCATTTACCAACAGGAGCTGTATTATTCAGAATGTCATCAATGAAGTTTCTGCCAGATGCTCGTGCGCAGCCTTAAAACTGTCCTCAGTATAATTTCTCAAACTCTGTACATTGTAATGGATGTAATTAATTCTATCTACATCTTTTATCTTCTATCTTTTATGTTATATATTTAGAATTTAGATCACAGCACTTATTTTTTGGGTCAAAATACATAGTTGTATTTCTTTTGAATAATGGATTAATATTGTGCTTTTATTTTTCCTTTTTTTGCTATTTAGTATTATTTCAATTTATGTTTAGTTTAGCTATGTTTGGCTAAAATGTGCCACCTGCTGACCTTTTTCAGAAGTGTTTTTTTTTATTAATCCCATATTTTGATCACAGCAGGGTTATTATTTATTTTATGTTATTTTCATTATAATTACATTCATGATGATTGTAGAGTTGTATGATTATGTGTGTGTGAACTGTTTAACGTTTTCTCACTCAAAGTTAGAGTGAGTTGACCCACCTTGTCTGTTTTATGTGATCAATATTACAGTATGTTGCGAAACTGAAAAACAGAATAGTATATATGAACACATATTAATACATTTAATGGTAATTTTAATGCAACAGTATATAGTAGGTTTGGGCAAAAACTCCACAGGTGGGCTGCAGGAAGCCTGAAAAATATTAATTCAGTTATAGACATTAGGTGAATACCTTTAATTACTGAGACTCACTGGGGTATGTGTGAACAATCTGCTTCACCTGAAGGGGAAACAATGAAATAGAACACCAAGGAAAAGTGTTAGTTTAACATTTTTAAATGGAACACCAAGTAAAAGTGTTAGTTTAACATTTTTAAATGGAACACCAAGTAAAAGTGTTAGTTTAACATCTAACAGGCTAATTGCCTTAATCTCTGTAGTCATATGAGGTGGACAATACAGGTCCGAATCTCCTCCAAAACTCAAATAAGACAATCCAACAACAAAAAAAAGTTCTGCTTGACAAGTAGTGACCTGCACATTGACCATACTGTGAAATAATAATGGAACATTATACGACAGTGTTGTTTTCAAACGAAGTGAGAAGGAAGTGTTCAGCAATAATAGTCATTCCATATCTGTTTTTAAACACTGATTTAGCAATAACCACAATAGCTTATTAGCTCAAGTACTTAAACATGCCATTAAGGAATACAAACCAAATATTTAATAAAAACATAACTTTGTTGTGAGGAAAAATATATAGCAAATACTCATGGCCTGGAAAAAATATCAAAATGTGTTGTTCTTCAAGGGAAAGTGTAAATATTTTAACCTGACTGTCGCCAGGTGGTCTTTCACAATACCATCTAGGACCCTCCCGCAACTGATCTGTTTTCAAAGAAGGTGCTTTATTTAAAATCCTTGCATGTGATTAGATGAAAAATATGTCTGTCAGCCGCTTCAGCCACTCTCAATGAAATCAAGCTGCTTAATCTGCGAAAATAGTTTGCATCAGGTATAAACACATCAACAGAAGGGGTTGAAACTTACCATTTACATGTTTATTTATAACCTCATCTACTACGATGCCCACCAAGTTATTCTGGTAAATGTCGTAGTAAAGCATGTTTCTCCATTTATCCTTCAGCCATGACTCAGGTGTTAACAAACATGAGCTGACAACATCTGTTGCAGATGTGGTTGTCATTTCTTCCTCCCAGTTCCATTACAGTCAGTCCTAGTTTACCAGCTTCTTTGACTTGGTCCTCTACCAACACAACCAGGGGGGTACCACAATATCCATTATTTCTTATCCACCAATGAAGCCATCTAATAGATCAAACTCTTGCCAAACCAGGTCAGAAGAAAAGTGAAAACATCATTTCCATTAAAGGGGAGATATCGTGCCAATTTTTCACAAGTTAACACAGTTCCCTGGTGTCTCAGTGACCTGTCTGTCACATACTTTTGTCAAAATACCATGTTGATGTAGAGATACTGCACCCTCTTCAACCTGGTAGGACCGCCCTTTTTAAAACGCTGGTTTTTTTAGTGGGTTGTGGCTTCTCGTGCAAATGAGCCACAGCTGACTCCACCCTTCTCTTCTGCGGGGTTTCCCAAAACTAGAACAGCATCATGTTACCATGGCAACTGCATAGTGCTGTGACAGCTGGCGAAAACGTTGCCGTACAACCGTATACGTTTAAGCTACAGTCAGACACCAAACAAGAGGCTTCAGAACACATTTAAAAACCAAGGATACAGCAAGATGTTTCTACATGGTAAGTTCACTTTGTCACTTTTGATGTTTCATTTTAATTTGTTGCTACACTGACTAAAGTGTTACTGAACTACTAAGCTTAGTGCACTACTAGTGACTCCAACTAGCTTAGTGGGTGTTTATGTGTTAGTTAGCAAAGGATAACCTCTACAACTAACCTGTTCCACTGGTAAAAGGGATGCTCAAACATAGTTAACTGCCACCAGTGTTTACAGGGTAAAAATACACCAGAACTGTCCAAGATGTTTGACAGCTGTAGTAATTTATTTGATTAAGCATCTAAATATTATGTATTTAAAAAATTCCATATTAAGTGATATACACAACATCAAAGTGGTCAACTTTTAGTTGTCCCTCCTAATACAAGTGTATTTTATTTACGCATCAATGCCTACAGAACCTGAGAATATCTGCTGCAGAGTTACCACAAGTAAAATGACTGCTTACTGAATGAATTTTAATTCCATAGTCACTATATTTTCTATATGTCACTCACATAATACATAAGTTACCTAATAAACTTACCTTTCGAATGTACTACATTAGAAGAATGCAGCACCTTCAGAACCCACCATCATGCATAGATGACCATCCAGGGATTGAGCCTGTGTTTGAATGTGTTCTCACTACAGAATATATTCAACATATATGAGTAAGTGTTATTTAATAGAAATGCAGTCATTGTAATACACATATGATTAAGGAAGAAAATCTAATAAATAACTGTACCCTCCACTTCTTAAAATGTTGCATGTCAAACACTGAAAGCACATAGAATGGTTTATATAGACTTGAGTTTTATGAAACGACGACATTCAATGTAACAACTAATACAAAAGTCAAAACTATAGTGAACAATAACAAATGTTAGTATCAATTCAATGTTATTTATAGAGCCCTAAATGACAACAATATGGTCTCACAGGACTTCACAGGGTTAATTGTAGAGAACAATCAATCACAGTAATAGATAGTGTGAAGCATCTTCTGTCCCTGTCATTAGTATCATCACTAAGGTTTGACACAAACCATAAAGACATGAACACATGTACTGCTGCATGTGTGCTTGGTTCAGCTGTTCCAGAAGCTTTGGAAGCTGCTGTTGGAGCTTTCTGGGACGGAGAATCAGGGTGGTCCTGCCTGCCTGCGTGGTCCTGGAATACGGTCAGAGTTCCCTGACTGTCAAGGACAGTATGTGGGGTTCAGACCCGTCCTTCATTGAACCTCCACACGTAGATGGTACCACTTCCAGCTTGTCTGGTTTGTCAAACTGGCCAGAGAGATCCTCGGGGATGGGTACCTGTAGCACGTCATCGAAGAATGGACCAGGGTCCCAGAAGACCTGGTCAAAGATGAGGTCCAACATGTCATTCACATAATCTGCAATTCACAAGTGAAATATGTGTATACTTTGTGTACCCTTCAATAACCATTAAGTTTTGTTGCACAGTTTTTGGTACTTGATTTTTATTATTCATAGTCTATTAATAAGTGTCTTTATAATGAAAGGTATTCTAAACAGTCACTTTAATAAAGTACATAATATGATAATAACAAAATTAATTGTTATTTATTTTTTGTTTGTATGCATTTCTACACATTTTGTGACTGCAGTATTTTCAGTAAAATCTTGGTAAACTTATTGGAGGTTGGTTCAGTTTTAACTGGCTTTGCTGTGGACTCTCCTTTCTTGGATTTGGGGAAATTTACCCAGAACAATGGTTCACCAGCTGATGTTGTTGCTTAGGGACGTCCAGCATATTCACTGAAGTGCAGCGCTGCCAGATATAGTCTGTGGAGAGAATATGTCATTTATAAATATGATGTAACCATACATGCATGTATATACACTGTACAATCATGGCTTATTTACCTGCATAACATTCCAAAAAAAGAAAAGACCACATTCTTGGTGTAAAAGAAGCTGCAGTCCAGTAGATGTGTTTTTAATACTATGGAGACACTTCTTCAGCTTTCTATATTCTTTGTTCTGTGATATCTTCAACAGTTGCATAGTCCTAATAAATAAGAAAACAAAAGTTATTACAACAACCCCCACAAATTCATCATAATAATATTCTATATGTGACTACACAAGATTTCTATTTTCACAGACATTCAATTCAAAATTGCTGTTCATTACAGTTTAGTTTTTATTTGATTTATACTTTGTTTTATTAGGAAACATGGACCTTTGAGATGTGAACACAGGATAAACTAGTCTACTCTATTTTCTGGAAAACTAGCAATGATGGCGTTGCTATTCTACAGAGATGAACGTACCTAACTGTCTTGTCTGCACATTTGACACCCGCTGACACACAGTGCAACATCTCAAACAGCTCCAGTAGGCAGCTTTCATAAGCAATATATGCTTGATCCAAACCCCAATATGTTTTAGTTGTTCCCGTATTATATCACCTTTTTTCCCCTTTTGCACATTTTCTTTTCATTTTAAAGTTCTCTCAATTTTTTCTAACGGACCCGATTCTAATTTACCTTGGAAATTGTATTTTTTCCGCCAGCGTGTACAATAACGGCAGCTATCTGGAAATTGATGCTGCATGAATTTTACATCGGGTAAAAGCTTCCTTAGTGTTACTGGATCCCATACTAATTTATTTTGGTTGTATTTTAAATCTCACGCGTACTTTCTACACAATTTAAATCCAGTGAGCTTTTAGTTTTTGTGTTTTTTGACCTGGTACCAGTTTTATGATTAATCACTCACCGGAGCGTCCCGTCTGATAATATTGTATATCGTGTTTATCCGCAGATTTTATAATTTTTATTCCACAATGTGGTTTTAATATTTTACGCGCCGTGTTTAACAGATATACGTGGTTTCGGTACTGTGCACATATAAAAACAAATTAAACCCCCATTTTGTAACACACACACATTCATATACACACATACAAAAACAACATCGCTGGACAGATTCCTTATCCTCTAAACCCACGGTTCTCAAACTGGGGTCCACGGACCCCTAGGGGGATGTGGTGCATGTCCAAGGGGGTACGCGAAATTATTCACGGTTTTTTTTAATTTTATTTTATTTTTTTTTTTTTTTGCTGTTTTATTTTGAAATGCGGAAGTTTTATTTTGTAGCGAGCGGGCGGAAGTAACAGCGCTGTTTGACGCTAGCTTGACTAAATTGAGACAAAGCGAGTCACAGGCTATTTTTAGCCACCCTGCAGCGAACATGGATCGATTTTTGTGTCCGCCAAGTTCCTCAAGAAGTGGTAAAAGAAATGACAATGAAAATGACAAAAACAAACGCCCTAACCCTAAAAAGAGAAAATACATTGATAGTTATATTGAGTTTAACAAGCTCATCCCTCTCATTAAGTCTCTGTCTGTCTGTCTGTCTGTCTGTCTCACACACACACACACACGGTTTTGTGTGTCTTTTGTTCTGTTTATTATTTTAAAATTATTTAAAATTGTTGTTTCTGAAGTGCTCATTTATATTATAATACCTGAAAATTTGGCTGGTTTGCACAAAATCACTATTAAAAAAGGTTATCATTGTTTCATAATAATCATTGTTGAAGTGTTTTTTTTTTTATCATTTTCAGTATCGCGAGGATGAGGGGGGACATGGAAAAATGTCACCCCTCCAAGGGGGACCTGGGCCAAAAAAGTTTGAGAACCCCTGCTCTAAACAACAAATGTCGGATCCCAGATCCAAATGAGGCTCCAAGCCATCACCAGCCAATACCGGAGTCAGTTCTTTTAAGTAAATTAACGAGTCCCAGACTCAACAAGAAGGTCCCAGACCTAACACCGACTCCGGTTTTACAGACACCCAGGTCGTCACGTGGCTCACTATCAGATACGCATATAAAATGTATTGGAATCTGTCCTACCGGTTTTCGCTGTGTGTCCCCAATCCGTTGGAATCCACTCTTAGACCCCAGGGCGTGGAGCGATCCGAGTCTTCTGAGAAGGGGGGTTTTTCACTTAAAAAAAAATTAGGATGGCCGCCGGCAGCATGCGTCGCCCCCCCACGAATCGGTCACTTTTCGTCCTGTAGTCTCAGACTTTGGATTCCCGGGTTTCGGCACCAAAAACTGATAAGTCTAATTTAACAAAAACAGGTTAAGAACGAAACACAGGGAAAACCGTGATGTTGCTTTTTTACCCCCGCGGGAGGAGAAGGCCGTGAAAAGACAACTGAGCAACGAGGCTCCTAGGTGTGTACTTTCGGGGTCTCCTTCTGACGTTCTCGCCCCGTGGAGGTTGAATTTATTGGAACCACACCCCCCGCCCAGTGACGTCAATCACTGGGTAGAAAAAGACACATAGTTACATATTATTGGATACAGTAAGAAATTCGTATTTTCATAAGAACATCTCATTGGTTAAACACTTCTAAGGAGTGGTTAATTCCCAGTCGGGAAAATTCTAACCTAGAACAAAGACATTCTTAACACTCCTTTGTTCCCTAATGGAAAATAACTGAATGTATGAATGCATGACTAGATGAAGGTGACAACAGGAATCCTAAATACACACATGCTATAATATTTACTTCACAGAACTCTCTATTATAAGCCAGGGAGGGCTCTTGACTCCTGCTATAGATGAACATCCATTTGCAGATGGTTGGTCTGTGATGATGCAGGAAGGCGGGGCTACAAGAGGAGGTCCATCAAGGCAGATGAGGCAGGTAGGCGTGGTCATCCAGACAGGTGAGGGTGGGGGAGGAGGGTTAGTACAGGACCCGGGTGAGTCATTCGGCAAACAAGTTATTACCTGCTTTATCAGTTTTACATTTACTTTATGTAGCTTTTGTCAGAAAGCCAAGGTAAAATTTCCTCCACTGAACCTTTATCAGACTTTCACAGAATGACATATTGTCTTTCTTCAATAAGAAGAAAATGATGACAACACACTGTATTTTTCATCAATTTGTTGTTTATTTTAAACAAGGTACAACAACAACGGTACAACTAAAGGTGTTACTCCAGCTGAGAAATTCGTTGTACAGAATCACCGACGAGCTTTTCTTCCTCATTCCAACGCACACGTTGTACAGAATCATCGAAGAGCTTTTCTTCCTCATATAAACGCACACGTTGTACAGAATCACCGACGAGCTTTTCTTCCTCATATAAACGCACACGTTGTACAGAATCATCGAAGAGCTTTTATTCCTCATATAAACGCACACGTTGTACAGAATCACCGACGAGCTTTTCTTCCTCATATAAACGCACACGTTGTACAGAATCACCGACGAGCTTTTCTTCCTCATATGTACGCACACGTTGTACAGAATCACCGACGAGCTTTTCTTCCTCATATAAACGCACACGTTGTACAGAATCACCGAAGAGCTGCTCTTGCTCATGGCAACGCACACGTAGCAAATCGCTGAGGAATTCTTTTACCTCAAGTTGAAACATGCATGGTACCTGATCATGGTGGCGTACTTCCACCCGACTGTGAAATACACGTTGTACAGAATCATGATGACGTACTTGCTGTTCTCCAGTTGAGAAATGCATCTTTCTTCGAAGTGTGTCACGAGTAAAAGGACGTGGCACTTCCGCAAAGTGCACATTTAAGGTTGATTCAGCTCCACCCACAGGACAGGTGCATTCTGGGATTATTACGTCACATCCACTCAAACAAGGAAGTACAGTAGTTCTTTTTTTTTTAAATGCCATACAGAATTTTTTTTGTCCTGAACATTATTGAACATTAAACAGACTCTCAATGAGGATAATGAATCCAAATTAAATACAAAATGAAACAAAAATAAACAAAACTTGGGAATTTTGTAAAAGAAAAAAAACAACACTAAAGAATGTATTGTTTTTATGTCTTATAGATGCATATCACTTTGGGAACTAAGCCTACAGTTCAATGCTGAACATATTATTTCAGCAGTTCACTGCCCTCTGTGCCTGAAATGTAAGTGCCAAATTGAGCAAGCTCCAGACACACTTGGAGTCACATATTAGAGGAGGTATTTTATTTAAAGGTATTGTATTTCTGCTCATGTGTTTATGTTATAGATTATATGAGTCAGTGCTTGTAACTCTTTATTAACTGTTGTTGTTGTTGTTAATTGTTTAGTTGCTCTTTACATTTAATATATTTTCATTGTAACATGATGTTCTCAGTGTTATTGTTTATTACTCTGTTTTTTCAGATTTTTTGTTGTTTTGTCTCATTCATGTTTTGTTGTTCCTCTGTCCACAATGTCTTGTTCATTTTTACTAATTAAAGAAAATAAAAAATAAAATAAAAGCAATCCACTTGTTCGAAATAGTGGATACAGTGCTAATAGTCATGTCTGGTGGTTGTTTTGACATATTATATTTGAGAGTAGGAAGACGATATTAATTCATGACTCATTGTCATTTCATTCAAAAATTAAATAAATAAATAAATAATTAGGATGCCTCTTGGGAGAAGGTGGTAGGTTAGTTTTCAATAAATTTATGTTCTCAAACCAAATTAATTAATTATTTAATTGCATATATATTCATATTTTTTATGTTTTGGGGATATTCTACCACATTTTCTGGTGTTTTTCTGTATTTTAGAATACTTTTTGGATATGCTTTGGATTTTTTAATAGCTTTTTGTGTTAAATTAATTTTTGGTGTGAATTTTTCTGTATTTTATCAAATTTTGTGTGTTTTTTCTCCATATTTTTTGTATTTCTTAGTGTATTTTGTGGCAAATTTTAGTAAGTAAAACCTTACACAGAACAGTCAATTGACAATGTTTTAATCACGATTAATCAAAATGAATCGAAAGCAACCCTGTGATTCATGTGATTAAATTTTTTTTATAATTTGACAGCCATAGTGACAATGTTCTTGTTTTTCATCTAAATATTACAAAAAATGCTGCAGTTAGCTTAGGTCTGATTATGGCCGTGCTGTTAAAAAGCAAACTCCCCTAAGCATATATCTTTTGGGTGGAAAAAATAATATTTTTTCTTTAAGCCTTATCAGAAATTAGTTGTAGTCGAGGTTAGGGCAGGACAAGTTGACTTACATTTGGAAGAGTCAACAAGTAGTATGTTAATTCTTTCTCAGCGCGTAAACACAGACCAGTCAGACCTAAACCAGAGGAGACATGGCTGCTGCAGGTAAAACAGAGGAGTGGTGGGTCTGACAAAACAAAACAGAATGGAAGACACACATCACATGTGTGGAAATACTTCACCTTAGATGAAAAATAAGGGTATCGGCCGTCCATATCGGCCATCGCCCAAGGGTGATGGAAAAAAATCGGCATCGGCCATTAAAAACCTGTGTTGGTCGATCCTTATGGGGGATGTTGCGGTCCACTTCTAGCCATTTTGGCCAAACAGGTAAACCAGTTAACCAGTAGTAAACCAGATAGAAAAAAATAGAAACCATTTCAGCAGGAGTAAATTATAAATCCAAATACAGTGGTACCTCTACTTACAAAAGCCTCTGCTAACGAAAAACTCAAGTAACAAAAAACCTTTACTTTTAATTTTCATCTCTGAATATGAAATGAAATTCTATTTACAAAAGAAAACTGAAACCTCCCAGACAAAAATACAGTACATTCCTATATGCAACTACATAATTTAGGTAAATATGCCATGTGTGTAGCATCCCATTGGCTATGATGCTTTTCGTTGACCTTTGAACCTCAGTCATCACAGACCTGCTGCTGTGGCTCCCAGTAACACAGACACTAACAGTCATTTTTTCACCTAGAACAGCGCTTTCAGTGTCAAAAGTTCAGCCTAACTGTGCAAGAAGAGTATATGACCGACAGACTATCATCAGTTTAAGGAAAATTGCTTGGACTCTGCAAGCCTGGAGACGTGGACCGTTCTACAGCAGAGTCTCCCCCCACAGCCGGCATCGGAGGCGGCCGCAGAAAATCTTGCTAAAGGCACCAGATAGACTAGGGCCTGGCCTGGCCTGGTGCTAACCTTATGATCTGTACAGTTCTTTTTACACATTGGTGTTGTTTCACATGTTCTTTTTCAGATGCTTATAGCTATAGTTAAGTAACACATGCAATTAAATCATGATTAATAACATACACTTAACATGCCACATCTGTTTCAGTTTTCTACTCCCACATGGATAAGTGCATCACGTTTAAAAATGGGACACTCAAATGACTTCTCTATGTACTTTTATCATAACAACTTAACACTCCTCCTAAAAAATAAAAAGAAATGTTTTTCTCATGTAAGGAGAAAAACATTTCCCCTTAGAAGAAGAAATGTTTTTCTCATTATAAAAGAAAAACATTTCATTTTTCAGGAGGAATGGTCAGATTACTGGAAGTTCAGGTGTAGATGTGTTTCTCCACAATGTCAGTCTGACTCAGGGTGAAAAAGTGAACCAAAAGATCAACAAGTATAACATTAATAACATCCAAGGACAAAAAACCCTTTAGGTTGTTCTAAAGAATCTTATTTAAGAGTTCAGAAGAATCAATGAAGGATCTTCTGCTCTTCCTGGTCATGTGATGACATATCATCCAGTAGTTATTTAAAAAGTAGGAGACGACACTCATGATGCAGTTCAAATATTTGAAGGCCTTAGAGTTTCAGAGAAGTGAAACCTAACTCTAGACTGACCACTGGATGGCAGATATTTCTGTAGGTGCAGTTGGTCCTTCCACTGGTTCACCAACAGAGACATTTTATGAGACTTTAACTACCTGTACACACACACACACACATATATATATATATATATATATATATATATATATATATATATATATAAATATATATGTATGTAGTCTGATAAAATGTTTCTATTGGTGAACCAGTGGAAGGACCAACTGCACCTACAGAAATATCATTGTTCATTAGCAGAGGCTTTCAAAAGTAGTGGTACCACTGTATTTAGATTTATAATTTACTCCTGCTGAACTGGTTTCTATACGTTTCTATTTGGTTTACTGCTGGTTAACTGGTTTATCTATGACCGACAAGATGGGGATGGCCAATCAGCCTGACATAGTGGTGGTGGATAAACATCGGAAGACAGTGGTGGTGATAGATGTAGTAATCCTCAGTGATAGTGTGACGGGTCCCGAGTCGGGCCCAGTGCCACGTCACAAGATTGAAATTATGTTTGGTCAGTGTCTCACTTTTTACAGTCTCTGAAAAACAGAGAAAACAATCACAGGCATGAAGAACACTGACTGGACCATGCTTTATTTACTCACAATAATTCAATGAAATAATCAAGCAAACAAACAATCACAATAAAATATTCCAAAAATCTGCAATCATGTCTCTTTTCTTACAAAGTTTGGTTTAAGGTACGTATGCATGTATGTACAGTTCGTATTTTCTTTTCAGGTTTGTATGTGTTCCGGGTAAGTACAGGTAAGTGTGTGTGTGTGTGTGTGTGTGTCAACTGTCAGGTAGGTATGTTGTCTGTGAATGTATGTAGGTGAATGTATAGTATCCATGAATGTGTTAACCAGGTAAGTATGGAATGTTGTTTGTTTGTGTTCCCTTAAATCACATTAACATACAATATAACCATGAATCTAGTCATCTTCAGCATAACCATAGTACCAATGTACTAAAGGCTCACTGTCATAAACCCTATAGTATTTAGTAAACCCTTAAGCACATGTATATATATATATATATATATATATATATATATATATATATATATATATATATATATATATATATATATATGTATGTGTGTAAACCAAAAAAATATTAAATATTAACATTATCTATTAGTAATTATTTTTGGCTTCTATTTTCCAACACCTCAGTGTATTTACTGTATGACTCATTAAAGGTGTCATTCCATGGTTATTTTATTAATATTACAGTGTTTTCCATTATTATTGAATACATTGTGTGTTGGTTCTATTAAAAAAAAAAAACCCTGATTGTTTTGATTGAGTGTAGCGGTACTTCCTCATACATGTCCATGACGAGGCCTGTCCTGTAAGGGTTTTATTTTGTGAGTCTTACGTGGTTTCTGTCGTTGTTAGTGTCTGGGCTTTTATTTAGTTTTTTGGTTCATGTCACTTTTTCTGACTTTGTTTCCTGTCACTGGTGGTGTCCTGCCCCTCATTAAATTTCTCCTCATGTGGAACACCTGTGTGCTCTATATATATTTATGGAAAATATTAGTGATGGGGGAATGAGGCCTCATGAGGCGTTAGAGGTAAGATCTAAAATGTCAATCATTATGTTCAGGTCGAGCCGGGCCGGGCTTCTCTCTTGCTGACTTTTTAAAAAATAAATATATGCAGTGTTGGGGAGATTACTTTGTAAATGTATTTCGTTACAGAATACAGAATACCTCAATTAAAAAGTAATTTGTAAAGTATTTGATTACATTGGTTTAACATGGTACTGTATTCTAAATACTTGGAATACTTCTTATTAAAACTTAATTTAAATTAAATATAAATAACTTTACACACTAAATAATATTTATTATAATGTTTAACATCACAACATACTGGTAAAATAATAAATAAAACATTAAAGTTCAATTATTATTTGTTCATTTATTAAATGAATGTTTGTTTGAAAAACAAGTCTACGAGATAAACGGACCTTAATTTATGGCAGAACACACCAAAGAAATTACGAACAGTAGGCCTAATTTATTTTTATTGATTTTCTAAGATAACTTAGCTTATCATTTTTCATCATGAGTCATGACGTCGTGTCTGTTTACCAATGACAACAAATGACAAACGTGAACAGGACGCCTTAATTGCCAGTTTTCAAGTGGAAATTTCATTTCCAGAGCACATTACTGCAGCATTAGCAGCTCTTATCTACTTAGTTACGTTAGCTAACGTTAAGCTAACACAATAACTTGACTGTGAGAAATATTTATATAGCCTAAACATTACCTCAGTAAACCTGATCAACACAGTAAACTGTGACATAAAAAAGCTTGTTCCTAAATGAAGTTAATAAAAAATTACTTACTTTGAGTTGCTTGATTAGGTTAGATGTAGTGTCTCACACTACACACGCACACACTTCTCTCTCTCACACAGTTATTTCAGCATTACAATCAATGGCATGTTCTCTCTCTCACACACAAACATTTCTCTCTCACACACACACACTCACTCTCTCTCTCACACACACACACACTCATTTACACATATATTTTACTTTCTTCTTACTAGGATCTGTCTGTCACAGTCTGTCACTCAGTGTGCTTAAACCTGGCGCGTGCAGGCACTTGCGCAGACATCAGCAGGTTGCCAGGTAGGTTCGCTAAACAGGTTATTCAGTACAATGTAAAAAAAAAAATTACGTTCCATACATGATCTCTGGCAACCGGAGAACATCGGCCAAAACCTACATGACTTCACATTTTTTTTCAATGTTCAGACTTGAATTACGGGAGATTACCGGGAGAAATGACAGAACGGGAGGGGGGAGGGAGATGGGTCTGAAATACGGGAGACTCCCGGGAAAAACGGGAGTGTTGGCAGGTATGATTTTAACTAGGATACAAGAAAATATATTTTTTCGCTGAAGTAAAAAAAACACGAGTAATCCACTGTTATTACTAAAGTAACTGTATTCTAAATACTAGGTTTAACAGCAGTAACTGTAACGGAATAATACAGTTACTCATAATTAGTATTCTAAATACGTAACGGCGGTACATGTATTCCGTTACTACTCAACACTGAATATATGTTTATAAAAATGTATACTAAAACAATGTGTGGATACTAAACTAAGGAATACTTAGACTGTGGTCCGCAAAAAAAAAAAACAGAAGTGGCCTCATCACAACACGTACTGTACTAAACTCTTGCAACGACAATTCAAAGAACTCCTTCCTGTCTCTGTCTATTGTCCACCCGTCATTCTTCTTCTTTGTCTCTCTTCCTCTCTCTCTGAAAGAGCTGCGCTAGATCCTTAAGGACGTTCTACTGCTGTGGTTTATGACCCAATTTTTGAACTGTCAAAAAAGACAGACATCCTTAAATTTTTCCCGTCAACTCTTTAAAAAATCAGTCAATGATGGAAAATTGTCAGTTAATGTAACCTCTGCAGACACAGAAATATAAAATATGTAAATGTATATAGTCTTGTTTAACTTAGATTTCTTTACAAATAAAATATGAAATTTCGGGTTTGCTTTGGGCTCAGTCCTGCAAATCAAGGTACTGGGTCAGGTCGGTCTCGGGCTGGATTTTTAACCATGGTGACAGACTCAACTGTCATAGAGTATTTAATCATGCACAGGAAACTAATGACATACCACTTTACCATCATTTATCGTCATAAAAACAACATTTGCTTGTATGTGTCTCCTGAAAACACAACACCCACCACTGCATCATATTCTTCTCAAATACCTTAGTTTCTAATATAAGATCAAAATGCTCCTACATGGTGGAAACTTCTTTGGCTGCTTCATAATTCGTGATGAGTATTTTGGATATTGAACCACAAAAGATCAGAGATTTTTTTGGCAGATTCACCCCGTTGCGTATAAACACAGTTTGGCATCGGAGTCCGTTTGAAACAGTTGCTGTATCAGTCACATGACTTTCTTGAGCGATACGTACACTGACACGGGGTTTGGTTCTATAAGCTCGATGCATCGGTTGCGCTGGACCCATCACTAGAAAATATCTGTGTATGACCCTTACCCTGGATTTCGGACTTGGATTCAGTTTTGCCACTGTTGATACAACACCCTGTCCTCTTTTCCTCCTCTCATCCTTTTGTCCTCTGTCTTTAACTGTAGTTCTCATGTTTCAGCTCTTTAGTTTTTTGGTGATAGTCATTTTTTAATGGGGGGGGGGCTCAAAATAAGATGGTGTTAAGGGCCCCAGTTTGGCCAGGTGTGGCCCTGATGCTGATACTTATTAACTTTTCTGTGTTACTATGAACTAGTCAATGACAGACTAGTGTGTGCTCATACAGCTGTATTGAGTTAGCCAATCAGAACACAGGTCTGAAATAGGCGGTGTTGGCAACTTTTAACAACAAAATCGACAAACCCCCCCAATCTCACTGCCAGCTCTGTTGAAAACTTGACAGCTCTGTGAGACAGAACCAAAGTCAGTTGAACTTCACTTCTCTTCAAGGATCTTTACAAGTTTCCAGAGTAAGACTTTCACACATTTCCTACATTGTAGGGGATTATTTTAGACCAGATTTGCAGTGGTCTGAGTTTCAGAGATGGTTTTAAATGGAGTTCATCTAACTAGTTAACTGTTGTCTGAGTAGAGTTTAACTTTAGCCTTAACTTAGAACAGCTGTTGTAATGTGAAGACTACTAACTGAAAACACATATAAAGTCAGATACTGCACATTTCTGAAGCATGTGTAGTTTACTGTTTAATACCCTAACTTGTCGAATAGTAGGAGATGTAAGTACAAAAAAAAGTCTTAAATAAACACATTGTTAGTGTCACATGAGTTGATAATGAATTTAGGACGACTAATAAAATGTGTAAATGGAGCCACAATAGGAAATGGGTTTGCAGACCCTCATCCTCTTATGTTGGGATTTTAAAGAAACATGTTATTTACCTATTTATTTAGTTGTAATTTATTTATTGACTTATTGTTATACATTATTTAGTGAAAATATAGAATAATATAATAACATAACAATATGAGCACAACATAACCAGGGGATAAATACAACAGTAAAAATAATCCATCACTTTACACAAAGACCATGAGTTTTATATAAATCAGTGAGTTAAAAGCATCCAAATATAATAGGAAAGTTCAATTTTAAAGATTAGAAAGTCATATTTGTGATTTGCAAATGTGTATATATGGATGTGATATTTCACTTCAAAGAGAATTGATGATGTAATGTTTTTCATTTTTCTATGATGTAATATTAATCTGATTTGTTTGCAGGACATGAGAAAATGTTTTTTCATAAGAGAAAAATCTGAACCAATCGGAGAAAAGCTGACATCTTGCCAGAAAACATTAGAGAATGTTATTTACCCTTAAAGCATAAACCCATGATTTAGGATCCATTTACATCCACTGCTGGAGCAGAAGTGATTTCAGTATCAATACTTTCACACTGTTTATTACCTCAAAATGTTAATATCCACAGTACAGATTTAGAAAAAGAAAATATTCTCAGTTCTAGATCAGAAGATTAGCCAAAAAACAGCAGTGATGAGTTAATGTCATGCAGCATGTGTGAGAAATAATATTAATTTATTTCTTACAAAATCACATAAAACATCCAAAGGTGCCTTTTACTGAAGGATGCTTAAAAATACTAACTCTGAATTAGAGGAGGGACATGACATATATAAATACATAGACAGATCTGAAACCTACTCCATTAAATGGTTATGATTATTTTAGTGACCTTATCTGTGATCTGGTTAATTTTTCAGTCTTAAAAGTATCAGTGAAAAATGTCCATCTGAAGTTTATAGATCTAAACCTAAATGATTTAAAATTGTTCTGTTACTTTCTGTTGGTTATATAGTTATTTTTTTGTGTTATATTTCAAATGTTCAATATTAATATCAGTATCAGAGGTGGATAGCTGGAATATCTAACTGCATTTATTCTCCTTGTTTTAATCTAGACTAAATCCTGTTCTTTGTCCTGTTGGTCTGAGTCAATGCTACAATGACTCCCTCTGGTTTTGGAAACTAGTATTAACAGACAGACATGCATGGGTCATGTTGTCTATATATCTCATCAGCTATATACAGTGATGTGTTATGTCTTTGATATAACATAACAACATATCTTCATATTTACCTCCGCCAAGGAGGTTATGTTTTTGCCAGAGTTTGTCTGTTAGTTAGCAAGATAACTCAAAAACTTATGGATGGATTTTTTATTAAATGTACAGGGTAGGTTGGTAATGGGGAGATCTGGAAATTATATTGTGGTGATCTGGGGGGGGGGGGCTACATTGGTGGAGGTCTGCGCTCTTTGAGTGCTTTTCTAGTTTAATGATATTTTACATCATTAGGTAAGTATTCACACTTTAAAAGTGGAAAGCAGTAATACTGCAAATCTTAGTCAAAAGTATGTGATTTTTGAGCCTTCAGTGACCGTATCCATTTTCCAAAATGTAAATGTATATGTGACATGTTTTTAATTTTGTTTCAGGTGTTTCTAACCATGCAGGTGGTGATTCGGCCCTACTGTCCCTCAGATAAGGAACCAGTGTGTAACTTGTTCAGCATCGTCACTAAAGAGCATATCGGTCCTTGTTTTTACAACGCCATGACCAGTCCTCTCTACCTGGTCATCACCATGGCTCTCTGTGTGGCTGGTTATCTGCTCTGCTCCATTTTAGGGGCTGTGGTCTTACCAGGTGTGTGGGCAGGCATTGTGTACTACAGCTGTTATGAGACCAATTCTGGCTATGTCAGGAGAACAATGCAGACAGAGATGCAGGACATCCCTGGGAACTTTATGAGCAAACCAGATGACTGTTTCTGGGTGGCTGAAGCAGAGGTTGATGGTCGGCCCCGGATATTAGGCATGGTTGCCATAGTGACAAAACAAAATGGTCAAGAACGATTTGGGGAAATGTTTAGAATGGTCGTCTCACCAACTTGCCGGCGCACTGGCCTGGGTCTGCGTTTGACTCAAACTGTACTGGACCATGGTAAGGAGCGAGGATTTTCCAAGGTGGTTCTGTTTACCAGCAGCACCCGGAAGGCAGCTGTGGCCCTGTACAAGAAAGTAGGCTTCAACCACATTCACACACATGTAGAACCAGAGCATGCATCTTGGAAGTTAACATTGACCAGAGTCACTATTTTCAAAATGGAAAAATACATGTAGGCCTGAAATTGTCTGAACACTACATTACGACAAATCACTGCATTGTGCTGTAATTTGGCAAAATACCTTCTCAAGTCACCTGTCATTTTGGAATAAATCTGCCTTTTTAATAGTAAACAACTGTTGATTTGTATTTTATAATAAATCATTCCATCTTACAGTGGTTATTGTAGCTGATGCATCTTGGGTAAATCTGTCTTTTAAGAAAGAGTTGTTGAAAGATTTTGTTAATGATGCTGAAAATAACTGGGAGAACTTGTCAATGCTTTATTGGCAACATCAGTCTAATTTAACATGTGATACATGTGATACATGTGATACAAAATGTGGCAGCGTCTTATAAAAATGCATCTGTGTTTTATTACACAATGAAGTTGAAAATGTGATATTTTGTAAAGTTCTTATATAATGTGTTGTTTTTACATAATGGGTTGTTACATAGCCTGATCAGTTTGTTGGTTTAAGTTTATGAATGGAAAACACTGAACTGAAATGACTGTTTTTAAGGTTTATGTCAAAAACACACATTCATTCATGTTTCATAAATGAACAAAAATAAATCATTAAGACTCAGAATATGAAGCAAGATCCCTTTAGTGCACTTTTTGTACACATACAGTTTAAGGATGACATAAGATTACTGGGCCTATTCTATGCTATTGCATTCTATTTTATACTATCAAGTCATCCACAATTATGGTGCTCACTCCCGTTTTGTTTAATTATTCATTCACTGAAATTGTTAATTTCTGTTAATTTGTTAATTTCTGTTAATTTGTTAATTTCTGTTAATTTCTATCCCTGTTCGTCCTGTCCAGTCTTTGTTTCCCCCACACATCACTGAGGTGTAGCACTGCCCTCCCTGGCTTATAATAGACAGTTCTAATAAAGGATGTCTGCTCAGCTTTCAGGGAAGACCGATGATGGTCACACACGTGCACTAAATATTAAAATATTTGGCTGCAAGACTAAAATATGTATTGATCTCAAACAATGTTGACTCCTCCTCTGTGGAGTTAAACAATGAGAACAAATATAGACAAAAAAAAAGAAAAAAAACACACTGGGCCAGGATTCAATGACTTGGGAGTATTTTACTGTAGTTTTTTTAGGATTAATTTTCAACTGATGTGATTTTATTTCAAGTGTTATCTGTCACATGTAATTACTTGACATGAAAACACGCCTTTAATGGCAACCGTAATCTCTGTGTGTGTCTGAGCATGCTCAGTGAGGTCTTGCCCCTTTCTGTATTTCTGAGCATGCTCAGTGCATTCTGCCTGCCTCAGTGTGTCTGAGCATGCTCAGTAAGGTCCTGCTGCTTCTCGATGTATCAGAGCATGCTCAGTGAGGTAGTCCCATTTCTATATGTATGTGAGGATGCTCAAAAAGGTCTTGCTGCCTCTCTGTGTCTAAGCATCCTTTGTGGAGTTCTTCTTCATCTGTGTGTGTCTGAGCATGCTCAGTGCAATTCTCCTGCCTTAGTTACCTTTTGGAAATCCTGTTGGTTTTTGTTTATTTTTAAATGTGCAACCATGGCTACCATTTCCATGGCAACGGTTACCATAGCAACCGTAACCATGGCAACTGTTACCATAGGACCAGACCTGGACTGGCACATGGGAGGACCGGGACTTTTCCTGATGGCCTGCCTGGCATCATCGTCAGTTTCTATATCACTGTCACCATAATCAGAATCATCACAGGTGGAGGTGAATCAGGAGGAATCTACATCTATAAGTCTGCAGGGTCACCTCGAACTTTGATGGTCATTTTTCAACTAATGTTCGTATACATGGAATGCAACAGCAAACTTGCACACGCAACTATGAAGAGCAGGATAAATGAGATCAAATGTTTATGTTCCCCCAAACTTGACATCATTTTATCCTATATTTTGACATCTACACCTTAGTGTTCTTCATTTTCATGTAGAGAGTACGTAAACCAGACATGTCCAAAGTCCGGCCCGGGGGCCAAATGCCTAACCCTAACCCTAACCCTAACCCTAACCCTAACCCGCAGCCTCCATCATAAAATCAATGACGCCTGGCCCGCGTGTAGAATTACTGCAGTGTGACGCAGAGATCCGCGGTCAGCACCAGCAGCTTACTCTCGCCAACTTTTACCGACAGCTGAATAAGGACAGGTTTCCAGAGATTCAAGCATTTGGTAAGAAAATGCTAAGCTTGTTTGGGTCGACGTATTTGTGTGAGAAGACATTCTCGGTTATGAACTTAAATAAGAGCCATGTGAGGACACGGCTATCGGACTCTCACTTACAAGACATCTTGCGCATCAATACTACTGCCTTTGAGCCAGACCTGGCCTTTGTCCTGCACTCCAGATCTCAGTTTCACCCATCACACTAATGCGGACAAATCATCATTTTTCATTGACTTAAGTCTGAATCAGGCCGCTAGTGCGCACATCACCACCGCGCGTCCTGTCCCCGGGTCGCCAAGCGAGAGAGAGAGGTGAGAGAGAGGTGTGCCAATCAACATACTGTCATATTTTAAATGAGCCCTGCACTTGTTGATATGACAATTTCTCTGTTATTGTGTTTAAAAATTCTGTAAATATTAAACTGCCATGATGAGATTTTTTTTTTATGTTTCCAATGTAATTTGCACCCAAGAGTACAATTACTTCTCTTCAACTGTTACAAAAAAGTTAACTAAAGTGTTTTAAAAAAGTGAAGTTAAGTGAATATTTAATTTCAATTTTCAATGTCAATTGAATTTTGATATGCATGTTTCAAATGAACCAAAACATATGCTTAAGATAGCTGAAATTAAAATAAAAAAGCAAATGTGAAACACAGAATGGCTCACTGAAATGTATTCAATTTAATTGCTGTTATATGTAAAGAACATCCGCCAAGGTTGGCCCCCCTACATTTTTAACACACCAAATCTGGCCCTCTTTGCAAAAGGTTTGGACACCCCTGACGTAAACATTCCAAGGCACGTGTTCATTTACCACCAGGAGCTGTATTATTCAGAATGTCATCAATGAAGTTTCTGCCAGCTGCTCGTGCGCAGCCTTAAAACTGTCCTCAGTATAATTTCTCAAACTCTGTACATTGTAATGGATGTAATTAATTCTATCTACATTTTAGTTTGGTGTCACCCAGATAAATACTGACTCCTCTGGGGACACCCAATAAATCAATATAGGTCAGATTATTTCTGGAATTGGTCTGGTTGGACAGTCTGTTTTTACGGAGGCCGAAGCCTGTTGTGCCATTAAAAGCCAATTGTTAGTGGTGCCAGAAATACTAGTATAAATTGCGTGCAATAACTAAATAATGGATGACAGCACTAAGAAAAAATAGGAAAGGTGGACACCAGCGAGAGTTGGGAAGAAAAAATAAGGTCGGTCAAGAAGGAGGAAGTGAAATGTTAGAAATTAACTGAGTTGTTTATTAAACCCAGCAGCAGCCAGAGTGGTACTGCTGTTAGCACTGCTGTTAGCACTGCTGTTAGCACTGCTGTTAGCACTGCTGTTAGCACTGCTGTTAGCTCTGCTGCAGCAACATCATTGCATGCATTTAGGATTTGGTTTATTTATGTTATATATTTAGAATTTAGATCACTTTATTTTTTGGGTCAAAATAGATAGTTGTATTTCTTTTGAATAATGGATTTATATTGTGCTTTTATTGTTTTTTTTGTTGCTATTTAGTATTATTTTAATTTATGTTTAGTTTAGGTATGTTTGGCTAAAATGTGCCACCTGCTAACCTTTTTCAGAAGTGTTTTTTTTATTAATACCATATTTTTATCACAGCAGGGTTATTATTTATTTTATGTTATTTTCATTATAATTACATTCATGATGATTGTAGAGTTGTATGATTTTGTGTGTGTGAACTGTTTAACGTTTTCTCACTCAAAGTTAGTGTGAGTTGACCCACCTTGTCTGTTTTATGTGATCAATATTACAGTATGTTGCGAGACTGAAAAACAGAATAGTATATATGAACACATATTAATACATTTAATGGTAATTTTAATGCAACAGTATATAGTAGGTTTGGGCAAAAACTCCACAGGTGGGCTGCAGGAAGCCTGAAAAATATTTAGACTTCAGTTATAGACATTAGGTGAATACCTTTAATTACTGAGACTCACTGGGGTATGTGTGGACAATCTGCTTCACCTGAAGGGGAAACAATGAAATAGAACACCAAGTAAAAGTGTTAGTTTAACATTTTTAAATGGAACACCAAGTAAAAGTGTTAGTTTAACATTTTTAAATGGAACACCAAGTAAAAGTGTTAGTTTAACATCTAACAGGCTAATTGCCTTAATCTCTGTAGTCATATGAGGTGAACAATACAGGTCCAAATCTCCTCCAAAACTCAAATAAGACAATCCAACAACAAAAAAATGTTCTGCTAGACAAGTAGTGACCTGCACATTGACCACACTGTGAAATAATAATGGAATATTATACGACAGTGTTGTTTTCAAAGGAAGTGAGAAGGAAGTGTTCAGCAATAATAGTCATTCCATATCTGTTTTTAAACACTGATTTAGCAATAACCACAATAGCTTATTAGCTCAAGTACTTAAACATGCCATTAAGGAATACAAACCAAATATTTAATAAAAACATAACTTTGTTGTGAGGAAAAATATATAGCAAATACTCATGGCCTGGAAAAAATATCAAAATGTGTTGTTCTTCAAGGGAAAGTGTAAATATTTTAACCTGACTGTCGCCAGGTGGTCTTTCACAATACCATCTAGGACCCTTCCGCAACTGATCTGTTTTCAAAGAAGGTGCTTTATTTAAAATCCTTGCATGTGATTAGATGAAAAATATGTCTGTCACCCGCTTCAGCCACTCATGATGAAATCAAGCTGCTTAATCTGCGAAAATAGTTTGCATCAGGTATAAACACATCAACAGAAGGGGTTGAAACTTACCATTTACATGTTTATTTATAACCTCATCTACTACGATGCCCACCAAGTTATTCTGGTAAATGTCATAGTAAAGCATGGTTCTCCATTTATCCTTCAGCCATGACTCAGGTGTTAACAAACACGAGCTGGCAACATCTGTTGTAGATGTGGTTGTCATTTCTTCCTCCCAGTTCCATTACAGTCAGTCCTAGTTTACCAGCTTCTTTGATTTGGTCCTCTACCAACACAACCAGGGGGGTACCACAATATCCATTATTTCGTATCCACCAATGAAGTCATCTAATAGATCAAACTCTTGCCAAACCCAGTCAGAAGAAATGTGAAAACATCATTTCCATTAACAAACGCTTCCAAAATCGTCCTCTGTTCATCTTTTAAGGAATGAACATGTGGACAAAACACTGGAAAAAGCTGAGTCTATATGGACCCTAGGATACCTAACACACGCTGCCATTGTTGTGTATCTGAAAAGACTACACTGCTGTCGCTTCTACTTTACGTCACAACGCCGAGTAGTCCCACCCTGAGACACTGATTGGCTCCTTCATTTTGATGCAGATTTGATCCTCATGCTATTTCGATGGTTGTGTACGGGGGCAAACATATTGCATCGATGAAACGCTGCAGACACAAGAAAGATGCACAACCAAAAACACAAACACATAAAACAAATGCAACACATATGTCCTGCAAGAGGAAAATGCTGCAATAACAGAAACGAAGCAGAAGCAAAAACATAAAAATCCTCAAAACTAATACAAAAGAAAAATGCTGCAAATACCAAAACACACAAACTCCCAAAACAACTGCAAGAGAGAAATGCTGCAAATTCACTCAACAAAACAGAAGTTGACAAAAAAAAAAAAAACGGAAGAAGAAGAAGATGGTGGATGAAGATGAAGGTCATTCATTTCAGAGATTAGCATGAAAAGGTTTGTTTCCCTTCATCTTTTTTAAACACTTGACCATAATCTGCTAAAATATAATAGAAGAGCAGCAGAGATGCAACACTAAAATTAGCTACAAACCTCTGCTGCTCTACACCTTTTCACTCTATCTCTAATCTAAATGAATGAACATTATATTTATTCACTGTCTTCTTTTTCTGTTTTTTTTTTGGTGAACCCATTTGATTTGGGTAATTTCCGTTTAGTTGTGGAGTGAATTTCTCTCTTGCAGGTGTTTTGGGGTTTATATATATATATATATATATATATATATATATATATATATATATATATGGATCATATTTAAAGGGCATTGCTATGTGCATTCTAAGTTTATGCTAGATACTTTAATCTACAACCTTTAGGCAAGGCAATTGAATTTGGACACCCTTGATCCAAAACATGCAGAATAGTGGCTCTTGACCCCTGCTATAGAGGAACATCCATTTCCAGATACTTGGTCTGTAAGGATGCAGGAAGGTGGGGCTACAAGAGGAGGTCCATCCAGTCAAATTAGACAGGTGGGCGTGGTCATCCAGACAGGTGAGGGTGGGGGAGGAGGGTCAGGCCAGGACACAGGTGAGTCATTTAGCAAACAAGCTTGACCTGGTTTGAATATTTCCTGTAGACTTTGTCAGAAGCCTTACATAATGTTTTTGTGTTTTTTCGGCTACTTGGGGACATTTCCCAGACAGCAGAAAAATAAGACAGACAGGGACTTACCAGGTGTTTGCTCTGCCAGAAGGCCACAGAAAGTAACCAAAACTAGTCACAGCAGATAAAATCTACTAAATGAATCATGTCCACAGTTGTAGTTAAAAACAGTATGAACCTTGACAAGACTTTTACAGAATAACATTTTGTGTTTCTTAGATATGTTGCCTGTGAGAGAAAATGACTAGACCACAACTTATTTTCTTCAATTTATTGTTAATTTTAATATCTGGTTCTACTGGTGTTACTCCAGTTTATACCAAAACAGGCGCTGTACCGAATCACTGCAGTGTTCCACCTGCTAATACCAAAGCAGACGTAGCGAATCACCGCTCAAGTTGAAATGTGTTGGATGGTACTGTCAAGGTATCAGCAATGTTAAACAGTGCATTACGTAATAATTTACCATGCAGGAAGTAACGCGAGAGTTCCATATACTCGCGAGAGTTCAGATATGTGACAATGTCAGAAAGTCATGAATAAAGACATCTTCGATCCAGTAAGCTGTGTCGGCCAACAGTTTATTTGACATGGTGTCAGAAGTGCTCTAGGATAGAACACACTACAATGGTGAAGTTTAAGCCACCGGAAAATTTTAACTTCGAGAAGCCCGGAGAATGGTCGTCGTGGAAACAAAGGTTCACACGATTCAGGTCAGCCTCAAAGCTAAGCTACGAAGACGGAGAAGTCCAAGTTAGCACGCTGATTTACGCCATGGGCAACAAAGCCGAAAATATTATCAAGACATGGAGGCTGCTGTTGCGGCACTTAGCATGGTGGGGGGCGATTTAGCTGAGGCAGGATTCCCTCAGCAGTTAGCGCCTGACAACCTGGACGAACTACTGGCGGCTGCTCTGGGAGATGATCGCCTGCCCGTGGATAACATCATGGACTTTGAGATCGACGTGACCACGCTTATCCATGACTGGCCTCAAGTGTTCCCGGTTCAGCCAGTGAACAACATCATCCGAGTGCATGCTGATCGATGGAATCAATGGGTGGCAGCCATTCAAAACCATGCTGAAGCCTGCTTGGTCGCAGCAGGACCTGCCGTCCAGCCCGCGCATCAAAACGCCGGGCCGGCGGTCATTGCTGGTGAACTCCACCCTTGGGCCCTCGACACTTACACTACTTTGGATGCTATAACTGGGAATGCTGCTGTTGGTGCGCGTGTTGGAGCGGTACCAGCTGTTCTGGAATTGATCGGCATCCTTGCCGTCCTGATGCCTGGTGGGGCTCGACGCCGAGCGGAAATAATTCAGGCACTTGTTGCTGGGACCCTGATCTTAAAGAGTGCGGGGAGCATCACCCAGGGCAAGTTAAGGAAAGTGTTGGTCGCAGCAGCCCGTGAGACAATGATTGATATCGATGTGACTCGTGAGATCATCAAGGACGGCTGGGACTACCTGGTGCTCCACTGGGGAGGAGCAGCTATTGGAACCGGGGCTGAGTTCACAGCTATGTTCAATATGCTGTCAGGAGCAGTCACCCCTGTATCACTCAGGCTTTCACTGTTGTGTCAGCAGACGGAATTCCGTATGTTGACAGGCATTGTAACGACAGTAAGGGCCATCAATGGATTTCGTGACTTCCCATGGCAAAACCTTTCCGACGCCATCGCCCAGCTGACTGGGAGAAATGAAATGCAGCTTATTGTCCGTTTTTGTGACTACATTGACCCGCCTGTTCCAGCGGGACCTGCAGGTGGTGCAGCCGCAGCCGTCGCAGGTGGTCATTGGGCCGGATGGGAGTTCTCCCTGCGCAAGAAAAACCAGGGGATGATGAAGAATCCAGAGTTTGTGAACCTGTTGTACGCAGGCATTCAACTCTCAATTCTAGCAGGTGGGAACCAGAGTCTTCGGGGGTACGCAGGGCTAGAAAATGCCACCATTCCAGCTAAAACCATCATTGACGAGTGGGTGACTCGTTACATCGCCGGGCGCGGAGCTCAGAATCACCCATTCCCTCAACAGCGTGCCAATGATGGACCCGAAATCCTCCGTGTGAGGGGTCACATGATCTAAAGGAAGGAGCTGTGCCAGAGGGGGGGAGGGTGTGTATTTCCAGGGGATAAAAGGGAGTTTTTTGAGTTAAGTGTTCACATGATGGACCGTTCGTATGATAAGGTAGATATTAGTATGAGTGATGTTCAAGTTTGCACTAGTTCAGAAAAGGATTAACACCTTGTAGAAAACACACTATAACATTGGACTGTTTTAAAACTTGGTTCTATTTGGTCTTTGGATATTACAAAAATAGTCCCTATTAGCAACAATGGCAAACGCTTTTGGCTTAGCTGGACTTGCGGTCCTGAGAGGAGGTTCCGGGAGCCGCTGGATGAAGATCATTCCAGCTAACCCTCGTGGCGGCCAGCTCAATCTGCTCATGCGGGGTATATTGGCACATCAACGACCCCCTGTTGGCCTTAATGAGCTACCGCGCCACACCAACCACATCCACAGGAGTGAGCCCTGCAGAAATGCTCATGGGGCGTAAGATTCGCACAACACTGCCTTCTTTAAAGAAAAACCTGATTCCAAGGCAACCAAACCGAGACCTCATACGTCGCCGAGATAAAGAAGCCAAACAACAACAAGCGTTCTACTACAACCAGAGACATGGAGCAAGGGATTTACCACCCTTACAGACAGGTGACCACGTCCTGTCCAAGTTGGATGGAGAAAAGATATGGAAAGGCCGATCAGTTGTGTTACAGGAGTGTGGTACGCCACGCTCATACCAGGTGAAGTCACCAGGAGGAGGAAAGATAAGGAGAAATAGGCGACATCTTCAGCAAGTGCTGCTGATGACAGAAGAACAGGACACAGACACTGGACAATCAGCCACTGAGCCAGAGAAAGAAACACCCCAGCAAGGCTCTGACCAGGGACTGTGTGAGAGTAAAGTTAGTAATAGTCCAAGGGTAACACCTGAAGGACTGGTAGTGACCAGGTTTGGTAGAGTCAGTAGACCTGTTAAAAGAATGGACATTTAATTTAAGTACCTCAAATAAGTTAAGTTCTAGTTGAGATATGATTTACATTTGAGGTAATCTGAAAGTAGTTTACACGTAAAAGAAGACATATGGAAACATGTTATGTTGTTATCAACAGGAAATAAGGTTATGACCCCATGTTCTAGAAGTAAGATAATTTGAGGGGGAGATGTCAAGGTATCAGCAATGTTAAACAGTGCATTACGTAATCATTTACCATGCAGGAAGTAACGCGAGAGTTCCATATACTCGCGAGAGTTCAGATATGTGACAATGTCAGAAAGTCATGAATAAAGACATCTTCGATCCAGTAAGCTGTGTCGACCAACAGTTTATTTGACAGGTACACTCTCAGAAAAGAAGGCACAGAATTGTACTTATAGGGGTACAAAGGCTTGTCACACCGGCAGTACCCTCAAAGGCACATAATTGTACCTTTTAACGAGGGTACATATTTGTACCTTCACTCTTTGTACCCTTTGGTAGCAAATATGTACCTTATATGGTGAATGAAATTTCTTTTAATTTAATGAATAACATGCATTTAAATCTCATGTTACATGTTTTTAAATTATTCTTTAACAACATTAAGGTAACAAACACTTTTTTGTTTTTCATTTGTCATATTAACAGACATATACATTGTTATCTACACTGTATGAATCATGAGCCTGAGAGTCCAATTCATTTCCTGGTAATAGTACCGTCCGTTCTTTTTCAACTTGTACACTATAAGCATACAAATGTCTTTCATAAAACAGAGGCAGTAAAACCTTACCACATAGGAACCATATAGTATTTATATTGAAAATGTATTTGATTTGGAAAAACAATGAAATATTTTCAGAATGAAGCTGATCTATTAAAAAAAACATCCTTGACAGCATACTTAACATTGTTGATCACTACTTCAGAGACACGCTGGATGGAATTGTCTCCTAAATGTAAATTACAGAGTCCATGGTAGGCTACCAGGGCTCTTTCAAGAGAGGTGTGGTTACACTTTTTCCAGAAACCTTTTCAAATTCACTCAACACAAATTCTGAGGAAAATTCACAACATTCCCTAAACTGATGTCTGTTGCTAAGAGATGTAGCAATATTCAAGAAATTACAGGAGTTTCGGGCAACCATTTTAAAATATTGGTGGTTACTTTCAAAACGCATACACCCCAACAAACAAAGGGGTCCATACTCTTCAATAAGTGTCGCATAATTAATTAAATCATGGCACTTGGGTGTAATGACATCACCAAAAACATCCTTTAACTCAGTCAAGAATTCACAAACCAACACATTTAGCAACGGAAGATCTTCCTTATTCATAACGATATCTGAAATCTCTCTACACGACAAGAAAACATTCAAGTAGTTACAATCAAATGACACATGATGTGCCATAACAAAAGGCAGAAGCCTGAAAAGGCACCATTTTTGGGAGGCGGATCCTGAAACACCAACCTTTGGTAGTCTGTCAGACAGCTGAACTGGTTTGTTCCTTTTTTAATTTTGACCAATAGACAACTTCTGCACTTCTTCATTTACCTCTGTTATTGTAATGTGTTTTTCTGTGTGTGCTTTGCTTATAGGTTAACCACTTCAAACTTATCTTCATAAAAATGAAGTCGCAAAGCGTCTGGGTGATCTTTGAAGAATTGGTGTTTTTTGTAAATGTCTCCATCGGTGTAGTCACTTAAACATTCTGTATCCAAGTGTGGACTTCTCACTGACAGAATTTGATCTCTTACATCTTAATGAGATAAGTACCTCTTTAAAACCAATCCAATAGGTACATATGAATGAGAGCCAACAGAATGTCCTTCACTGTTTCTCAACTGAAAATAGACAGGTTCTGTCATGTTAAGTTGTGATTTACAATGGTCTTTAATCATGTACGGCGTCTTTAATCATGTATGGTATCTTTAACTCACTCACTGCCATTGACGTATATATACGTCAATTGAAATACTTACGCTCACTGCCATCGACGCATATATACGTCAATCACGGGCGAGGGGCGGGGAGCGGTCTCGCGCAGCCTGTCACTGAAAATCAGACTGGTTTCCAAGTGCTCCGCTATTTTAGATCCTCCTGAGCAGATTGGACCCCTAAAATGTCCCGGAAACATGGTGTAAAGCCCAGGTAAATTAAACCGCTCATAATGCTCTTTTTATGGGGCAGAATAACAGAGCATGCGCCCCCTCTAAACGGACCGGGGATCAGCGGTCTGAAGCCGCGCGTTTAATCCGCTCATAATGCTCTGTTTATGGGCAGAATAACAGAGCATGCGCCCCTTCTAAACGGACCGGGGATCAGCGGTCTGAAGCCGCGCGTTTAATCCGCTCATAATGCTCTGCTTATGGGCAGAATAACAGAGCATGCGCCCCCTCTAAACGGACCGGGGATCAGCGGTCTGAAGCCGCGCGTTTAATCCGCTCATAATGCTCTGTTTATGGGCAGAATAACAGAGCATGCGCCCCTTCTAAACGGACCGGGGATCAGCGGTCTGAAGCCGCGCGTTTAATCCGCTCATAATGCTCTGTTTATGGGCAGAATAACAGAGCATGCGCCCCCTCTAAACGGACCGGGGATCAGCGGTCTGAAGCCGCGCGTTTAATCCGCCCATAACGCTCTGGTCTGGGGCTGCATATGAAGGCATAATCATATTTATATAATATAAAGGTATAAGTCCAGTCTGGTTTTGTAGTACCATGCCTCCATAAAAATATTTCTAAGTCCACACTGGAGCGCCACCAGTTAAAACTCGTTCCTTGTAACGTGGATGTACTTGAAAAAATACCTCCCAGAAAAGCGCTAAATGCACTATGCAGGCGGTGTCCCCGTTGACTTTGAATGGGGATGCCCTAGCAACTACCAAAGAGCAAAATCCGTTTACGTGTGGCAAAGTGTGGACTTAGAAATATTTTTATAGAGGCATGGTACTACCCGGGTGAAGCTGTGGACTTAGAAATATTTTTATAGAGGCATGGTACTACCCGGGTGAAGCTGAAATATTTCTAAGTCCACACTTTGCCACACGTAAACGGATTTTGCTCTTTGGTAGTTGCTAGGGCATCCCTATTCAAAGTCAATGGAGACACCTTCTGCATAGTGCATTTAGCACTTTTCTGGGAGGTATTTTTTCAAGTACATCCACGTTATAAGGAACGAGAGTTTTAACTGGTGGTGCTCCAGTGTAATAAGAGGCCAGCTTCGGAGGGTGCGTTACCCGTGCAAAGATAGAGGGACATCGGATCCCTTTATTGGATTTATGCCCTCCGAACCTCCAGATCGAAAGGCATTTATGAAGCCCCGCCTCTGAAGGGCCTATGCTCTCCGTTTGTCGGTTCAGCGGTAGGTTCCTTCAACATTGCGGGCTGGTACACGTTAGGTATTCGGGAGGGGAGGACAGGGCTCCGGCCTCCAGGAGAGGATGCGGGACAGAGATGCGCTGTCTCCCTCAGTGGCTCTCCAACGGTATCCGCGAGTGCCAGGCGGTGCCTGGGGTCCGTCTAACCCGGCGGCGGGTTGCGGTCCCGGTCACGGCGGCCAGAGCTGACGCGGGTCCGTTATAAATAACTATGTTTCTCTTATCCTTGTTCACACACGGCAGTGGGCGCGGTTACAGCTCCGGCGGCGGAGCGCTGGCCCCAGCGGCTGTGTATAACCCCGGGGTGCGCGCTGCTCGCGCGGTGCGCTCTGAGGGGGCGGTGTGTTCCTTTTCCCTGGCCCCCGCCCAGGTCTGTCGCCCTAACCGAGGAGGCCCCTTTCCCGTCCCGCCCTACTAAAGGGCTCACAGGGGGGGGTTGGGGATGCCCTCCTCGGGACCGGCGACTCTCCTGGGGGCCTTGGATCGCCTCCTCCGCCCCCTCGGATCACCGCACTGCCGCGGGTGGGCTCCACCTTCGGGGCTATCCTAGTTGATCCTCCAGTATAGCAGCATATGCTTGTCCCACATATTAAACCGCTGGAAGGTCGGTACAGTGAAACTACGAATGGCTCATTAAATCAGTTATGGTTCCTTTGGTCGGTGAGGTGAGTCCCGAGCAGGCGGGGCTCTCTCTTCATGCGTCCGGCTCTGCCGGTTCTGACCCCACATTGGCAGGTGGGGAGTTTGACTGGGGCGGTACGAAGGGAACGTGAGCTGGGGTCTCAGACCATCGTGAGAGGCTCAGGGAGAACAGACACTCCTGTAGAGCAGAAGGGAACGTGAGCTGGGGTCTCAGACCATCGTGAGAGGCTCAGGGAGAACAGACACTCCCGTGGAGCAGAAGGGAACGTGAGCGGCTCAGGGAGAACAGACACTCCCGTGGAGCAGAAGGGAACGTGAGCGGCTCAGGGAGAACATGCACTCCCGTAGAGCAGAAGGGAACGTGAGCTGGGGTCTCAGACCATCGTGAGAGGCTCAGGGAGAACAGACACTCCCGTGGAGCAGAAGGGAACGTGAGCGGTACAGGGAGAACAGACACTCCCGTAGAGCAGAAGGGAACGTGAGCTGGGGTCTCAGACCATCGTGAGAGGCTCAGGGAGAAAAGACACTCACATAAAGTAAAAGGGAACGTGAACTGGGTAAACGGCCTCCTCCTAGTCCCAAGGGGTTTTTTAACCTTTTTGGAATATTTCTAAGTCCAGTGTGGACTTAGAAAAATTTCAAAAAATAAAAAAAACCCTTGGTACTACAAATGGAAAGATAGAAAATTTTCTAAGTCCACTTTGGACTTAGAAAAATTCCAAAAAATAAAAAAAAACCCTTGGTACTACAAATGGAAAGATAGAAAATTTTCTAAGTCCACTTTGGACTTAGAAAAATTCCAAAAAGATAGAAAATTTTCTAAGTCCACGTTGGACTTAGAAAAATTTCTGATATTTTTTCGTTTTGTAGTACCAAGGCTCTGGTTGACTTACAGCGCCGGTTGAAGGGGTTTAGCCCGAGGAGGGGGCTTAAGTTTGGGGTACCAGGGACCGACTGGGGCGGTCGGTCCCTGGAGGTCCTGTAAGGGCCGGGTGTGTCTAGATTGTGGCCGGGGATAGGGAGCCTTTTTTCGGGTATAGGTCCCAGGGTTAGACCCCTGGTTCTATGGGGCTCCAGGGGTCCACGTGCCCGGCTACTGTGCCCCAGAATGGGGCCTTCAGGCTGGGTCAAGGCCCAGCCTTATTACCCCTGGTTCTACGGGGCTCCAGGGGTCCACGTGCCCGGCTACTGTGCCCCAGAATGGGGCCTTAAGGCTGGGTCTAAAGCCTGGCCTTATTACCCCTGGTTCTACGGGGCTCCAGGGGTCCACGTGCCCGGCTACTGTGCCCCAGAATGGGGCCTTCAGGCTGGGTCAAGGCCCAGCCTTATTACCCCTGGTTCTACGGGGCTCCAGGGGTCCACGTGCCCGGCTACTGTGCCCCAGAATGGGGCCTTCAGGCTGGGTCAAGGCCCAGCCTTATTACCCCTGGTTCTACGGGGCTCCAGGGGTCCACGTGCCCGGCTACTGTGCCCCAGAATGGGGCCTTAAGGCTGGGTCTAAAGCCTGGCCTTATTACCCCTGGTTCTACGGGGCTCCAGGGGTCCACGTGCCCTGCTCCTCTGCCCCAGAATGGGGCCTTCAGGCTGGGTCAAGGCCCAGCCCTATTACCCCTGGTTCTACGGGGCTCCAGGGGTCCACGTGCCCGGCTACTGTGCCCCAGAATGGGGCCTTAAGGCTGGGTCTAAAGCCTGGCCTTTTTACCCCTGGTTCTATGGGGCTCCAGGGGTCCACGTGCCCTGCTCCTCTGCCCCAGAATGGGGCCTTCAGGCTGGGTCAAGGCCCAGCCCTATTACCCCTGGTTCTACGGGGCTCCAGGGGTCCACGTGCCCGGCTACTGTGCCCCAGAATGGGGCCTTAAGGCTGGGTCTAAAGCCTGGCCTTTTTACCCCTGGTTCTATGGGGCTCCAGGGGTCCACGTGCCCGGCTACTGTGCCCCAGAATGGGGTCTTCAGGCTGGGTCAAGGCCCGGCCTTTTTACCCCTGGTTCTATGGGGCTCCAGGGGTCCACGTGCCCGGCTACTGTGCCCCAGAATGGGGCCTTCAGGCTGGGTCAAGGCCCAGCCTTATTACCCCTGGTTCTACGGGGCTCCAGGGGTCCACGTGCCCGGCTACTGTGCCCCAGAATGGGGCCTTCAGGCTGGGTCAAGGCCCAGCCTTATTACCCCTGGTTCTACGGGGCTCCAGGGGTCCACGTGCCCGGCTACTGTGCCCCAGAATGGAGCCTTAAGGCTGGGTCTAAAGCCTGGCCTTTTTACCCCTGGTTCTATGGGGCTCCAGGGGTCCACGTGCCCTGCTCCTCTGCCCCAGAATGGGGCCTTCAGGCTGGGTCAAGGCCCAGCCCTATTACCCCTGGTTCTACGGGGCTCCAGGGGTCCACGTGCCCGGCTACTGTGCCCCAGAATGGGGCCTTAAGGCTGGCCTAAAGCCTGGCCTTTTTACCCCTGGTTCTATGGGGCTCCAGGGGTCCACGTGCCCTGCTCCTCTGCCCCAGAATGGGGCCTTCAGGCTGGGTCAAGGCCCAGCCCTATTACCCCTGGTTCTACGGGGCTCCAGGGGTCCACGTGCCCGGCTACTGTGCCCCAGAATGGGGCCTTAAGGCTGGGTCTAAAGCCTGGCCTTTTTACCCCTGGTTCTATGGGGCTCCAGGGGTCCACGTGCCCGGCTACTGTGCCCCAGAATGGGGTCTTCAGGCTGGGTCAAGGCCCGGCCTTTTTACCCCTGGTTCTATGGGGCTCCAGGTCCCCAGCAACCACCAAGAGGCAAAACTCGCTACGTGTGAAAGTGGGACTTTGTCATTTTTCTAAACTGGAGGCATGGTACTACCGGGGTGAAGCAAGTCCCATTGGAGGCTTGCTGTTAGCTTCCGGAGGATGGCAGGGGAAAAAGCAACAAAAGGGAACAGATGTCCCTTCATTTTGGTCCGGGGAAGGTACCCTGCGAATCCTGCCTGCCTGCGCCTGGAGGAACACCACTTAAAATCGTGGTTTCTGAAATGGGGGAAGCACGTGAAAAAAAACCTCCCAAGAAAGTGCTAAATGCACTATGCAGAAGGTGTCTCCATTGACTTTGAATGGGGAGGCCCCAGCAACTACCAAGAGGCAAAACTCAATCACGTGTGGCAAAATAGACAGGTCCCCAGCAACTACCAAGAGGCAAAACTCGCTACGTCTGAAAGTTGGACTTTGTCATTTTTCTGAACTGGAGGCATGGTACTACCAGAGTGAAGCTGAAATTTTTCTAAGTCCCACCAGAGGCATGGTACTACCAGGAGTGAATCTGAAATTATTCTAAGTCCCACCAGAGGCATGGTACTACCAGGAGTGAATCTGAAATTTTTCTAAGTCCCACCAGAGGCATGGTACTACCAGGAGTGAATCTGAAATTTTTCTAAGTCCCACCAGAGGCATGGTACTACCAGGAGTGAATCTGAAATTTTTCTAAGTCCCACCAGAGGCATGGTACTACCAGGAGTGAAGCTTACATTTTTCTAAGTCCCACCAGAGGCATGGTACTACCAGGAGTGAAGCTTACATTTTTCTAAGTCCCACCAGAGGCATGGTACTACCAGAGTGAATCTGAAATTTTTCTAAGTCCCACCAGAGCCTTATTGGTGGGTCTAACGCTCGGCCTTTTGACCCCTGGTTCTATGTGGTTCCAGGGGTCCAGATGCCCTGCCTTTTTACCCCCAGAACCGGGCCTTCTGGGCGGGTTACATCCTGGCCATTAGACCCCTGGGTCCTGGAGGTCCTGTCGCCTGTCACTGAAAATGAGGCGTGTACTCATTGAATTTTGAATCCTGTAGGCGGGGACCATGGGAATCGGTTTGTGGGTGGGGTACAACTGGTGTTGGCAGAGGAAGAAGGACGAGGTTGAGTGAAGATGGCGAAAAAGCGGAGATGTAGCGAACTGAGGCAGCTGGCGGTGGAAGAAAGCAGGTTTAGGAGTATGTCAGGAGATACTGCGGCAGGTGAGGGGGAAAGAGAAGGGAGAGTAGGTCGGAGATACCCAGCAAAGAAGAAGGGCAGAGGGAGCGGGTGTGGTGCGCACCATGTGCCTTCGAAGGACCGAGGGCACCAGCATGGCCCAGGTGAATCCGGTTCAGAGGGTCCCAGTGAACCAGACCCGGATACGTCAGACGAATGGCTGCCGTCTCGTTTGTCTGACACCGACACAGCCTCATCGCCGGAGCGGGAGCCAGATCGCTCCGATAATGGACGTGACAGAGGTAAGAATTAACCCCCATTCAGTCCTTGTTACATGAACACCATTTTCCTCCAGTTGTATTATGGGCACCTGTTGCTAATCATTATGGTAATTATGTGTTACAGGTGGTGGGTCCAGCAGGGCCCCCATCCCTCCTCGTGGTGGAGGACAAAGAAAGAAAGGTGTATCAGCTAGGGGCTGGGACCACGACCAGGACCAGGACCAGGGCTGGTGTCAAGCCGGCTGGGAACCCCTGGGGTTGGCGTTTACTGCAACACCGGGCCCTCAGAACGCTGCGGCGGACTTAGACTCCAATGAGCCGGCCGATTACCTAGACCTGTTTGTGACAGATGAGCTGCTGCAGCATATTCGCGCTCAGACCAACTTGTATGCTCGTCAGTACTTTGAAGCCAACCCTGAGGCGCTACCACACAGCAGAGGTAATGCCTGGAAGCCAGTGTCAGTCCCAGAACTGAAAACATTCTTTGCACTGAGTTTCCTCACTGGCTACATCAAAAAGCCAAGCCTTGACTTATACTGGAGTGTAGAGGAAATAGATGCAACACCATATTTCAGCCAGACAATGTCCAGGAACAGATTTCAAATTATATGGCGGTTCCTCCATTTCAATAACAATGCCACACAAAATACTGCTGATAAAATGTACAAAGTCCGCCCAGTGTTAGATTATCTTGTTGGGAAATGCAAAGAACTGTACCAGCCAGGAGAAAACATTTGCATTGATGAGGGCATGATGCAGTGGCGGGGGCGCCTATCGTTCCGAGTGTATAACCCACAAAAGCCGGTGAAGTATGGTATAAAATCGTACATTCTGTGTGACTCTGCGACAGGGTACTGCTTCAACTTGCGGCCTTATGTGGGTGAAGGTAGTACTCTGCCAGAGATAGTGTTCTCTCTGCTTGATCGTCTCCAGGGTCATGGTTATACTGTCTACATGGACAATTTCTATAATTCTGTGTCCCTGTGCGAACGCTTACTGAGAGCACAGACAAACGTCTGTGGAACCCTCAGGAAAAACAGGGGAGAGCCATTGATCATCCGGGATATCAAAAAGTCTGACCTGGGGGCAGGGGAACGAATTGTGCGGCACAATGGGCGCATGATGGTGGTAGCTTGGCAGGACAAACGCATCGTGAAGATGGTGACAACCTGCCACCAAGACAGAATGGAAGGGGTTGATGTGTGGCAGAGGGGGCAGAGACATAAAGTGACCCAGTTTAAACCAGTGTGTGTGATCGCCTACAACTCCAACATGAATGGCGTGGATAAACTGGACCAGAATGTGGCCTACTACCCCTTCATAAGGAGGTCCCTAAACTGGTCAAAGAAGTTTGTGGCTTACATGTTCCAAATTGCCATGTTTAACGCATATGTTCTTTATAGGGCCAGAAATCCACAACAATGTAAGTCACTTTTGGAGTTCACACGCAGGGTCGTGAGGATGTGGTCAGGGAAGCAGCATGGGGTGCTGGAGGCGGAGACGGCCCAGGCAGACGAAGCACACAATCCCAGAGCACCGTACAACATGGACCCTGAAAGTAGGCTGGATGGCAACATGGCGAGGCACAGGCTGGAAAAGCTGATGCCCACCCCCAACAAGACCAGGCCAACACGGAGGTGTCGTGTCTGTGCGCGCAGCGGCCGCCGCAGTGAGACCAGGATGTGGTGTGTTTCCTGCCGTGTGGCGTTACATGCAGGACATTGTTTTACAGCATATCACACACAGAGAAATAGTACACTGACTAGGGCATGTTTATGAATAAATGACTGTTTTTCTATCAAACACCTTGTTTTATGTGTTGTTTTTGTTGTTTCATAGAAGTCTACACTTTCTGTGTTCATAAAGTCATAAAACTCAATATTCTTTGGTTCTAAAAAAATCACTCAAGATTCTCCAAAACTGCTGGCACTGTGAGGCTGGCTGTTCAGAAAATAGCTGGCAGTGAATGAGTTAATCATGTATGGCGTCTGAACAGCCTTGTATGCCTCATCAAAAAGTCCTTAGACTGGATGACAGCTAATTCTGGACTGTCTGCAATAGAAAAAATACTTTTGTTGAGGTAATAAGCTATGAAAGAATCATAGTTCTCCTTGAAAAAACAAAGTAAAAAATTAACATCATGAATAATGTCCTCTTGATTCTTTTCTCTGCATTTTAAGACATTTTCTCCGAATTTGGGGTACACATGACGTCGAAAGGATTGAAACTTTTGAAAGGAACATTGAAAATTGTTTAGTCCACAGGTAATAGAAAAGTTAGGTTCATGTGCATGCATATGTCCAATGTGGTTCAGAAGTTTAGTCAAAGTAAAAGCTCTCTTTGAGCATTTGGAACTGTGATAAGGACGTGGCATGGTGAAGTTAATATAAAATGTTCAGTTGCCTCATCACTGTTGTGGACAGTAGCTGGTCTCCATCCAAATTTAGTGTTGTTAGGTACCTTTGCATGAACATCAATGTGTTGTTTAGATGCTTGGGGTACTGGAGGTTGAACACGAAGTATGAGCAAAAGGCAGCAATGATACCCTCTTCTATCCTGGTGCAACGGCACACTTCTATGCCATCTACTTTTAACACCGTGGGTGTTCTGCTGGTGAATGCCAATTTCCAGTCCTCTTCTGTCAATTGGAGAGTTGGGTATGGTGTATCAGGATCACGCTGTGGAAGACAAAAACAAATGAAGAACAAATAAAAAAGATTAGGGATTTAGTTAACCCATTGCACATAGACGTACCTGTTTAATGTACCTGTAACTGTACGTCCAATAACAGCTAGACTGCCCTAGGCAATAATGTACACTTAAGCAGTTTGAACACAACTACTGGTTATATGGCTTTGCCTTTGCCACCCTGGACTACATTTAATGTCTGGCTTGCTAACATACCTCTCCCAGTGTGATGAAGAGGTCATTGTTCTTTCGGAAGATGTATGGCAGGAACATAAATGCTGCTCGTACATCAATTTCTGCAAGACAGATAATAAACATATCTGTGTAACAGCATATCTCAACAATTATCCCAAACGCGTGTGATGCATGCAACTGAATGAATGACATTTAACATTTTATGACGCCATGAAAAGGTTTGCAGGATGTGGTCTAGAACAATAATAACATCCGGTTGCATCAGCTGGTATGCTTTGTTAGCATGTTAAATCCTCCCCCCACTGCACTGTTTCAGATGTAAGGGGGGGTACTATTTTTAATTGGCTAACTTTACACAAGATGGAAAACAGATAACTGAACACCTAATTTAAAAAAACTTAATACCTGGTAAATCCTCTGTGAGAGCCTCTTCTTTTGCCTCCAGGTGGAATCGGAAATGGGGACATTTCTCCCGAGCCAGACCCAGCACCTTTGGTACAACTGGGTTGAAACTGTCTCTAAATGCTGGTACACATTTCCAGTGGCTGGATGAATACACTCCAATTCATCACACAAGTACAAACAATAACAGAGAATAATCAGTTGAGGTGACAGAGAACAAACATTATCGTCCTGTAAGAACAATGGTCCACCCCCTCTCAAAAACTAAAATTCATCAAAATCAAACATGAACACCCCTATTCAGAACATGTCCTATACATTCTAAAACATCTCAGTTTCAAAGAACCTCCTCCAATTATCAAGTCATTCTAAAATTATTAATGGTAAATCATTAAATCCACTCCTGCTACTTCTTTGTTTGTATACTTGAGTATCCCAATAGTTTCAGATGAATTTTGTAATTACCCCTATCGGTGTCCTGAGAAAGGGGTACTTCTTCAAGGTTGTCTCCACAGTCATGCCTTCTGCAAACTCCCCGCACCCCTCTCTCTCTCTCTCTCGCTCTCGGCCCCGCCCAAAACGCTTATCATTGGCTTTTCCACAACATTCTGTTGCCAAAAATTGTTCAGAATAATACAAAAATGACATCTATGATAATGCTGTGTTTTCATCCCATTTTATACCTTATAGGACTCAATAATTGCAATGTTATAAGAAAGAAATATGAACTACATAAGAGCACAGTTCAATAAATGAGAATAACTGCGTTCACAACTTCCCGTTCATTTGGAAAAAGTGAACGAGTCGTTCACGTTTGCCAAAAATATGATATTGTTTGTGAACGATCATTCAATGAACTCGTTCAGGTACAACACTGCCCATTTGTTTTTAACATACCTGTACCAAATGTCTCGGAGTGATCCTGAGAGGTTCCTGTGGCTGGTGTGGTTTCTTCTGAGCAAACTTCTGTTTAATACGTTGGACTTCCTCACTGTCCACTAAAGGGGCACGTTCCATTTTAAATTTCCGCTTCAGTGACCTGTGCCACGTAAGCTGATTGTGAGGGAAACATCAAAAGTAATTTTAAAGACTGTTTACCCCATTCCATATCATTGCATTCATCATTCCAATGTAGAGCAAGCACAGAACACTGATTGATAGAATGTACCATTTTAATGCAAATATTTACATGCCCAGTTCATCTAAAGTGAAATTCAAATGACCCATGACACACATGTTCAAAGATTACAATTTTGACTCATTCACTTACATAGCCATTTCCCTGAAGGTCCCTGAGGAAAGGGTATTTTGACATGAGTTTCTTTACTGCTTGAACATACTCAGCATTTGTGGGGTACCTAGAACAAAAGAAAAGCAAAACCATGAAATGTTTCAAGAAAACTGTGACACCTAATATTTGAGACCACAGGAAATGAGCTATTAAGATGAAACTGTTAGATGAAACCCTAAACAGATGCATTGCAATCCATTATATAACTATGCAGGATGTGACCTGTTTAGTTTAGTACAAAGGGAATAGAGATTGTTTTATGCTTTGTAATTATTAGATTAATGAATATGTATATGACTGTGTTAACAGTAAAAAAAAAAAACAAAACTTATTTGAAACAGGTTAATGATACTTAAATACTTCAGATCATGGCACACATGTCATTAATGTTAAGCACAAACATACTCACATTGTGTATTGTGAAACAGCTTCATACAAAACTCTGACAATTAGATAATTAATAATGATAATTAAACTCTGTCTTTAGGAGTTCTCTGGCATGGCTCCATTTTGTCCAGTTTTCCTTGTAAATCTTTGGGAAATGTTGGAATGTCAAAACTGACTGGCAATCTCCCAATTCATCCATTGCTATAATACAGAAATGATGATAATGATGAAACAACAAGCATTACTGTGACACAGCTAGCATGATACCTAACCTATCAGTCTTTCATTCTTTTGTTTATTTACTGCCATTAGTGGTGTTTTAAAACTTGGTTCCTTTCTGCCATACACAAACTCAATGACAAAATAATACAACTTCATGTTGAAATTGGCCAGAATTCCACTTGAACTTGGACCCTTACCATAGTATAGCCATACCATAGTGAAAATGACCTTACAAAACTACCATTTAACAACAAAGCTCAGTTAACAATGAAGTCAGCTGGCAAATACCAGTTTACTAGTTTAACAATGTCTTGCTGGACTAGAAAGTGAACCTGATGGGATAAACTCAAAGTGAACACAAAAAGAACAAAGTTCTTGTCCTGTTGCTGCACCTTTTGTCCCACTTACAGAGGGCAGAGTTTGAGAAAACAGCCTTAAATGGCCATACCAGGACTGTACGTTAACTTTAACATTGACAAAAACACAAGATTCAAACTGGTCATCAAAATGAACCTGCCTTTGTGTAGCAGAGGTTGATGCAGGCAGCTGGTATTCATCTGGTGGCACAGATTCAAGTTTATCAAGTTTATCAAGTCAAGGTTATTACTGGATCAGGCTTTTTCATCTGGCTGACAAACTGCATGAATTTCAGCTGCTTTTTCAATGACCCCTGAAACCATAATCCGATCATGGTTTCGATCATTCCACACTCCACGGTGTCTCCATCAACATCATTGTCTGAAAAATAAGTAATCAGCAAAATAAACAGCATTAAAAAATCAACAAAGTATTTCGTTGTACATTTAAATAATGATGCACTTTCTGCTGGTGTATCCATGCAATTTATATATAACAGCATAATGTGACAGATTAATTTATTCCATGACTTCTGTCACAGCATAAATCCAGAGAGAATACAGGAAGAGCTGTATCTTGAGTAAATCTACTCTGTGACTAACGAGGAAATCATTTTGCAAGTCACTGCTATAAGATGGCGAGTGCGACTTGAAAATGGAGTTTGCGTATTGCACGACTCTTCACCCACCTCAACATAACCACTTGAAATAAAATAGACCATTCTTTGAGCACAAACAGTATGACTTACGTCAACTACTACTCTTACATTAGCATTACTGCTAGCATTATGGACGGCTTATCATAACCTAAAATACTTTGGTTACACTCACTAAGCTACATAAAATTCATTTTAGTCTGAAAAAAAAAACACTTTATGTGACACCACTATTAGATATAGTAGAAATATGTGTCAGGCAAGGTGAGTTTTACCTCAGTGGCTACTAAGCTAAGCCAATGCAGTGACTTTGAATCTAACTGAATTTGAGGCATTCCGGTTAAATGGGATCTTTAATGAAATGGCTTAGCTCACTTTAAATAACTCTGTAACTTGTGCTAACTAATCGCAATGTTGTCACTTAGTAATTTGTTCAGTTGTATGCTATGCAATCGTTGGTGCCAGGCTCGCCACCCTCTGCTAGTTTAACTTGGTAAGACAACCAAATCCAAACTGTTACGGGTAAATTAAACGTGGTAGTGGGTTTTTGACACAATTTAAATTTACACATACCTCTGAACCTTTGGGCGTCAATTTCTGTTATCTCTATATTAGCTTTCACCAGTTTTGCCAACAGCATGTTCGTTGACATGACTTGAAGTGTCATTTCTCAAACGCTCTCCGACTCCAACAGGAACGAAAGCCTTGCGTGCCCAACCGTCACTCACCCCACCTCCCCCACACCCACTCCCTCCCCTCCCCCTCAAGTGAGAGTAATATTGAAATGGTACAACTTTCACTGTCTGACAACTAGTTTGTACCTTCTACAGGGTTGAAAAGGTACACATCAGTACCTTAAGGTACAAATATTAGGCTTTGGGGGAACATTGGTGTTAATTGTACCTTACAGCACAAATTTGTACCCTTACTGTGCCCCTATTTCAGACTGTGTATCATGGTGGCATTCTTCCAGCTGAACTTGAAATAGTTCAGAATCACAGTGGTGTTGGTCTTGCTGTCCTCGACAACCACAGGTGTGTCTCCAGTTGTAATATCAAAGTGTGTCATGAGTTTTGGAGGTGGCATTTCCACAAAGTGAATATTTAAGGTTGTTTCATTTAGCGGTGGAGCCAAAATGATGTTGTCTGAAGCCTTGCTGCCTGGCTGTACCATGTGACTTCTTCAGGAAGTGGTTCAGTTTCCTGTGTGGTTCGACAGCACTCAAAATGCTGTCGAACCTATGGTCAGGTTAGTTAAAAATTATGTGATTCATACATCATGTATACATGATGCATGAGTCACAGTTCAGTCTAGGCTGCCCTAGGAGTTAGAAGAAAGAACTCAGTGTCTGTACTTCCCCCAGCATTCTCTTTCTCTCCCTCACACCTGTTTCTGTAATTTTTATAACATATCTTTCTTACCAAGTCTGTTCATGACTAGTCACCTGGTGTCCCCTTTCCCCCCTCCCCCCCCGGGGGGAGTGGTGGCTCTCCTGATTGTGTGTGCACGGGAGCCATGGACGACAGGATCTGGAGTATCTCGCCTGTGCTGACCTGTGACCCCGGACCACCGCCCCTGCCTGTCTGGACCAGCCCCCCTTCCTGCATCTATACATGGACGTTCATCTATAGCCTGTCCGTCCATGGGAGTGGATCTCTCCTTCAATGTGGTTCTCCTCAAGATTTCTTCTTTTTCCCACTGGGTTTGGAAGTTTTTTCTTGCCGAGAAGGAAGGTCTAAGGACAGGGGATGCCTGGGACTTTTCATGTATTTCTGTAGTTGATTGTGTTTTTGTAAAGCCATCTGAGACGACTTGTTGTGATTTAGGGCTTTATAAATAAAATTGAATTGAACTGAATTGAAAAACTCACAGGCTCTGTTCAAAATGGAGGTTTGTGATTTAGAGTTGCATTAAAATATTTGATTATACACCATATGTGATCATTTGTGTCGCGATGTTATTTGGTCGACATTGATCTTCTCAGAAGTCTTTTATATTGTTGTCTCTTGTAAACTGCTCAGGCAGATTTCTCAGACAGCAGACACACTTCTGATGAAGGCCACAGGAAGTTGTAGTGTCTGAAGGTCTTAAGTGTGTTGAGAAGTAGATTTGAAAAGAAGTGTCTGAAATATGTTTGAAGGAAGTGCTTTTCATATGTCTGCTTTAATGAGCTCTAAGGACTTTGGTTCAACCATGTTGGGTGTCCTGTCAAGATGTGAAAGAACAATGACCTTTGTGTGAACAACAAATGTTTCTGTTGGAGATAAATTTATTGATTGGAATTATAATCATTATTATTTCTATAATGCTAAGGCTAAATCATTTCAATTATTATCTATTTATTTGTATTTGTCCCCCCCCCTCCTCTTACTCAGGCTATGCACCTCCCTTCACCTTTGATTAGGGAGTGGCCCCACCTGGTCGCAGTGTGTGTGATTTTTTTTTTTTTTACCTTTGTGTGCAGGAGTGTGGAGTGTGATTAATGATACAGTTTTTCAACCACACTAGATTTATTTCCTTTATTTTATTTTAGTGTATGTTAACCCAGATGATATTTTTGTTCATTTGAATAAATCCTCAGTATTTTTCATTCATTCATATACTTTATTTGTCCCCATGGGGAAATTTGTCATGACCTCTCAGCAAATATTGCAGTCGTAAGAAAGCAGCACAATAACATAAAACATCAACACAGTCACAGCACATCCAAACATCCCTATTGCACACATGCATAATTTAAATAAATATATTAAAACGATATAACCAAGATAATAAAAGATATTAAAACTACATCTGAGCATGAATCATCTTAACAGATGTAGGGATAAAAGAGGGTTTAAAATGGTTGAGTCTGCAGCAGGGACTCTAAACCTCCTTCCTGAAGGGAACAGCTGAAACTCCGAGTGGAGAACATGTCAACAGTCAGATTAGGCAGGTAGGCTTGGACATTCAGACAGGTGAGGGTGGTGGAGGAGGGTCAGCACAGGACACGGGTGAGTCATTTAGCAAACGAGACACTATTTTCTGCTTTACCAGTTTTGCATATGCTTTCTGTAGCCTTTGTCAGAAGCCTCGCATCATGTTGTCGTGTTGTGTCTTGTAGGCTGTTCAGGGAAATTTTCCAGACAGCTGACACGCTTATGATGATGGCCATGCATATGTGTAAAATAAAAGTCCTATGTTTTGTTATGGATGATAAATAAAATGATGAAAATCTTAAATGTCTGTCCCATCTTCAGATTCAAAAGTGAATTTCAGCATATGAGATGGGTATTATCATGAAATAAGACACCATGTGGAATTACAGGATGTAACAAAAATGTTGACACCAAGCACAACTTCCTTCTGTAATTTTCATGTTACATGTTAGATGCTGAAGTGAAGCAGCTAAAAGCAACTAATGGATTAGTTGTAGTTGAAAAACAATATGAACCTTTACTAGACTTTCACAGAATAACATATCATTTTTCTTAAATATGAAGAAAATGATGACAACACACTGTATTTTTCATAACTTTGTTGTTTATTTTATTACCTGGTACAACTAAAGGTACTATTGGTGTTACTCCAGCTCATACCAAAACTGGTGCTGTACAGAATCACCGCAGTGTTCCTCCAGCTCATGTAGAAACACACATGATACACAATCGGGTTGTAGTTTTTCATGTTTAAGCTGAAAGGTAAGTCATACGGAATCAGGGTATCATATTACCTGCTCAAGCTGAGACATTCTTTGTACAGCATCACTGTGCCGTTCCTTCAGCTCATGTTGAAACACTCGTACAGAATCACTGCAGTGTTTCTCCTGCTCCTACCAACGGCTACGTACTAAATTACTGAGGCATTCCTCCTTCTCATGTTGAAAGATACGTTGTACGGTATGATGGCGTTCTCGCAGTGGAGATCCAGTCTGGGCTACAAGAGGAAGTCCGTCCAGTCAGATGAGGCAGGTGGGCGGGGTCATTCAGACAGGTGAGGGTGGTGGAGGAGAGTCAGCACAGGACACGGGTGAGTCATTTAGCAAATAAGCCGCTATGATCTGCTTTACCAGTTTTGCACATGCTTTCTGTAGCCTTTGTCAGAAGCCTCGCATCATGTTGTCGTGTTGTGTCTTGTAGGCTGTTCAGGGAAATTTTCCAGAGAGCAGACACGCTTATGATGAGGGCCATGCATCTGTTTAAAATAAAGGTCCTATGTTTTGTTATGGATGATAAATAAAATGATGAAAAACTTAAATGTCTGTCCCATCTTCAGATTCAAAAGTGAATTTCAGCATATGAGATCGGTATTATCACGAAATAAGACCCGGTGGAATTACAGAATGTCACCAAAATGTTGACACCAAGCACAACTTCCTTCTGTAATTTTCATGGTACATGTTAGATGCTGAAGTCAAGCAGGTAAAAGCAACTAATGAATCAGTTGTAGTTGAAAACAGTATGAACCTTTACCAGACTTTCACAGAATGACATATCGTGTTTCTTAAATATGAAGAAAATGATAACAACACACTGTATTTTCCATCACTTTGTTGTTTATTTTAATTCCTGGTACAACTAAAGGTACTATTGGTGTTACTCCAGCTTATACCAAAACTGGTGCTGTACAGAATCACCGCAGCGTTCCTCCAGCTCATACCAAACCACACGTTGCACCAAATCACCGTGCCGTTCTTCCAGCTCACATTGAGACATGCGTTGTACGGAATGAGGGTACGATATTACCTGCTCAAGCTGAGACATTCGTTGTAGAGCATCATTGTGCCGTTCCTCCAACTCATGTTGAAACGCACGCTGTACAGAATCAGGGTGGAATTTTACCTGCTCCAGCTGAAAGGTACGTTGTACGGAATCACGGTACCAAATTACCTGCTCAAGCTGAGACATTCGTTGTACAGCATCATTGTGCCGTTCCTCCAGCTCATGTTGAAACACACGTTGAACAGCACCACCGCAGTGTTTCTCCTGCTCATACCAACGCATACGTACCAAATTACTGAGGCATTCGTCCACCTCAAGTTGAAATATGCGTTGTGCAAAATCGTGGCGGTGTTCTTCTTGCTGTTCTTCAGTTGAGAAATCCATAGTTCTTCAAAGCGTTTCACGAGTTATGGAGGTGGCGTTTCCACAGAGTGCATATTTAAGGTTGTTTCATTCAGGGGTGGAGCCAAAATTATGTAATCTGAAACCTCGCTGCTCTGCTGTACCATGTGACTGCTTCAGGAAGTGGTTCAGATTCCTGTGTGGTTCGACAGCACTGTACACTCACAGGCTCTCTTCAAAATGGGGATTTATGACTTTGAGTTGCAGTGAGTGCAGAGAAGAGAGATTAAAATATTTGACTAGACACCATATGTGATCATTTGTGTCGGGATGTTATTTGGTTGTATAGCTTGTTGTTCTTGTTCAAATTCAATGCGCTTACTATAACCTGCGAGTGCTTTCATGTGCACATGAGGCTTCAACTGATGAACCCTGCTCACATTAAGTGGCTCAAGTGATTTCATGCCTCCAAGGAATCAAAGCTTTCATCAGCTCAGATGTGTGGTTGTGTTTCTCCACACTATTAGTCTGACTCAGGTTATAAAAACTGAACTAACAATAGTTTTACTACAATACCATCCAAGAAAAATAAAGAATAGCAAAATAAAGTCCTATTACATTGCTCTAAGCATGAGGCCGGTGGGCGGGGTCATTCAGACAGGTGAGGGTGGTGGAGGAGAGTCAGGACAGGACACCGGTGAGTCATTTGGCAAATGAGCCGCCATGATCTCCTTTGCCAGTTTTGCACATGCTTTCTGTAGCCTTTGTTAGAAGCCTAGCATCATGTTGTCGTGTTGTGTCTTGTAGGCTGTTCAGTGAAATTTTCCAGACAGCAGACACAATTATGATGAGGGCCATGCATCTGTGTAAAATAAAGGTCCTATGTTTTGTTATGGATGATATATAAAAAGATTAAAATCTTAAATATCTATCCCATCTTCAGATTCAAAGGTGAATTTCAACAAAATAAGACACCATGTTGAATTACAGGATGTAATGAATCAGTTGTAGTTGAAAAACAGTATGAACCTTTACCAGACTTTCACAGAATGACATATCGTGTTTCTTCAAAATTAAGAAAATGATGACAACACACTGTATTTTCCATAACTTTTTTTTTATTGTGATACCTGGTACAACTACAGTAAAGGTACTATTGGTGTTACTCCAGCTTATACCAAAACTTTTGCTGTACTGAATCGACGCAGCGTTCCTCCAGCTCACATTGACACATGCGTTGTACAGAATCGGGTTGTAGTTTTTCATGTTTAAGCTGAAAGGTATGTCATACGGAATCACGGTATCATATTACCTGCTCAAGTTGAGACATTCTTTGTACAACATCACTGTACCGTTCCTTCAGCTCATGTTGAAATACTCGTACAGAATCACCGCAGTGTTTCTCCTGCTCCTACCAACGGCTACGTACTAAATTACTGAGGCATTCCTCCTTCTCATGTTGAAAGATGCGTTGTACGGTATCATGATGGCGTTCTCCCAGTGGAGATCCAGTCTGGGCTACAAGAGGAAGTCCGTCCAGTCAGATGAGGCAGGTGGGCGGGGTCATTCAGACAGGTGAGGGTGGTGGAGGAGAGTCAGCACAGGACACGGGTGAGTCATTTAGCAAATAAGCCGCTATGATCTGCTTTACCAGTTTTGCACATGCTTTCTGTAGCCTTTGTCAGAAGCCTCGCATCATGTTGTCGTGTTGTGTCTTGTAGGCTGTTCAGGGAAATTTTCCAGACAGCAGACACGCTTATGATGATGGCCATGCATCTGAGTAAAATAGAGGTCCTATGTTATGTTATGGATGATATATAAACAGATGAAAATATCTGTCCCATCTTCAGATTCAAAGGTGAATTTCAGAATATGAGATGGGTTTTATCACAAAATAAGAAACCATGTGGAATTACAGGATGTAACAAAAATGTTGACACCAAGCACAACTTCTTTCGATAATTTTCATATTACATGTTAGATGCTGAAGTCAAGCAGGTAAAACCAACTAATGAAACAGTTGCCGTTGAAAACAGTATGAACCTTTGTCAGACTTTCACAGAATGACATATCGTGTTTCTCCTATATGAAGAAAATGATGACAACACACTTCATTTTCCATAATTTTTTTTGTTTATTTTAATTTCTGGTACAACTAAAGGTACTATTGGTGTTTTTCCAGCTTATACCAAAACTGGTGCTGTACAGAATCACCGTAGCGTTCCTCCAGCTCATGTTTAAACACACGTTATACACAATCGGGTTGGACTTTTACCTCCTTAAGCTGAAAGGTATGTTGTACGGAATCAACATATCATATTACCTGCCCAAACTGAGACATTCATCATACAACATCATTGTGCTGTTCCTCCAGCCCATGTTGAAACACTCATACAGAATCACCGTAGTGTTTCTCCTGCTCCTACCAATGGCTACGTACTAAATTACTGAGGCATTCCTCCTTCTCATGTTGAAAGATACGTTGTACGGTATCATGATGGCGTTCTCGCAGTGGAGATCCAGTCTGGGCTACAAGAGGAAGTCCGTCCAGTCAGATGAGGCAGGTGGGCGGGGTCATTCAGACAGGTGAGGGTGGTGGAGGAGAGTCAGGACAGGACACGGGTGAGTCATTTAGCAAACAAGCCGCTATGATCTGCTTTACCAGTTTTGCACATGCTTTCTGTAGCCTTTGTCAGAAGCCTCGCATCATGTTGTCGTGTTGTGTCTTGTAGGCTGTTCAGGGAAATTTTCCAGACAGCAGACGCGCTTATGATGAGGGCCATGCATCTGTGTAAAATAAAGGTCCTATGTTATGTTATGGATGATATATAAACAGATGAAAATATCTGTCCCATCTTCAGATTCAAAGGTGATTTTCAGAATATGAGATGGGTATTTTCACAAAATAAGACACCATGTGGAATTACAGGATGTAACAAAAATGTTGACACCAAGCACAACTTCCTTCTGTAATTTTCATGTTACATGTTAGATGCTGAAGTCAAGCAGGTAAAACCTACTAATGAAACAGTTGCCGTTGAATACAGTATGAACCTTTGTCAGACTTTCACAGAATGACATATTGTGTTTCTCCTACGGAATCAACGTATCATATTACCTGCCCAAGCTGAAACATTTGTTGTACAACGTCATTGTGCTGTTCCTCCAGCTCAAGCTGAATTGCACGTTGTACAGAATTGGGGTCAAATTTTACCTGCTCAAGCAGAACGGAATGTTGTACGGAATCATGGTACTAAATTACCTGCTGAAGCTGAGACATTCTTTGTACAACATCACTGTGCCGTTCCTCCAGCTCATGTTGAAACACTCGTACAGAATCACCGTAGTGTTTCTCCTGCTCCTACCAATACCTACGTACTAAATCACCGAGACATCCCTCCACCTGATGTTGAAAAATGTGTTGTACGGTATCATGATGGCGTTCTCACAGTGGAGATCCATTATGAGCTACAAGAGGTGGTACAACCAGTCAGATGAGGCAGGTGGGTGGGGTAATTCAGACAGGTGAGGGTGGTGGAGGAGAGTCAGGACAGAACACGGGTTAGTCATTTACCAAACAAGCCGCTATGATCTGCTTTACCAGTTTTGCACATGCTTTCTGTAGCCTTTGTCAGAAGCCTCGCATCATGTTGTCGTGTTGTGTCTTGTAGGCTGTTCAGGGAAATTTTCCAGACAGCTGACACGCTTATGATGAGGGCCATGCATATGTGTAAAATAAAGGTCCTATGTTTTGTTATGGATGATAAATAAAATGATGAAAATCTTAAATGTCTGTCCCATCTTCAGATTCAAAAGTGAATTTCAGCATATGAGATGGGTATTATCACGAAATAAGACACCATGTGGAATTACAGGATGTAACCAAAATGTTGACACCAAGCACAACTTCCTTCTGTAATTTTCATGTTACTTGTTAGATGCTGAAGTGAAGCCGGTAAAAGCAACTAATGAATCAGTTGTAGTTGAAAAACAATATGAACCTTCACTAGACTTTCACAGAATAACATATTATTTTTCTTAAATATGAAGAAAATGATGACAACACACTGTATTTTCCATCACTTTGTTGTTTATTTTAATTCCTGGTACAACTAAAGGTACTATTGGTGTTACTCCAGCTTATACCAAAACTGGTGCTGTACAGAATCACCGCAGCGTTCCTCCAGCTCATACCAAACCACACGTTGCACCAAATCACCGTGCCGTTCTTCCAGCTCACATTGAGACATGCGTTGTACGGAATGAGGGTACGATATTACCTGCTCAAGCTGAGACATTCGTTGTAGAGCATCATTGTGCCGTTCCTCCAACTCATGTTGAAACACACGCTGTACAGAATCAGGGTAGAATTTTACCTGCTCCAGCTGAAAGGTACGTTGTACGGAATCATGGTACCAAATTACCTGCTCAAGCTGAGACATTCGTTGTACAGCATCATTGTGCCGTTCCTCCAGCTCAAGCTGAGACATTCGTTGTACAGCATCATTGTGCCGTTCCTCCACCTCAAGTTGAAACTTGCGTTGTACGGTATCATGATGGCGTTCTTCCACCTGAAATTGAAATGTGCGTTGTGCAAAATCATGGCGGTGTTCTTCTTGCTGTTCTCCAGTTGAGAAATCCATAGTTCTTCAAAGCGTTTCACGAGTTATGGAGGTGGCGTTTCCACTGAGTGCATATTTAAGGTTGTTTCATTCAGGGGTGGAGCCAAAATTATGTCATCTGAAACCTCGCTGCTCTGCTGTACCATGTGACTGCTTCAGGAAGTGGTTCAGATTCCTCTGTGGTTCGACAGCACTGTACACTCACAGGCTCTCTTCAAAATGGGAATTTATGACTTTGAGTTGCAGTGAGTGCAGAGAAGAGAGATTAAAATATTTGACTAGACACCATATGTGATCATTTGTGTCGGGATGTTATTTGGTTGTATAGCTTGTTGTTCTTGTTCAAATTCAATGCGCTTACTATAACCTGCGAGTGCTTTCATGTGCACATGATGCTTCAACTGATGAACCCTGCTCACATTAAGTGGCTCAAGTGATTTCATGCCTCCAAGGAATCAAAGCTTTCATCAACTCAGATGTGTGGTTGTGTTTCTCCACACTATTAGTCTGACTCAGGTTATAAAAACTGAACTAACAATAGTATTACTACAATACCATCCAAAAAAAATAAAGAATAGCAAAATAAAGTCCTATTACATTGCTCTAAAGAATGAGGCCGGTGGGTGGGGTGAAGACATATAAATATGTTTGTATCACTTAATTAGAATGAAGATATATAAATATGCTTGTATTACTTAATTAATCACTTATTAATTCTACTCACCATCAAGTTTTATTGTTTGCTTTGTATCACTATTAAATGAAGTACAATGTGCTCACACATGCAAAACTAACAATGCGCTTATATTACTAACCTGGCATTCCTTTACACCCCTAAATCAGCTTGTTTATCTAAACATGCCAAGGGTTTATTCCCTAAATTACCTTTCTTATCTAACCCATCACCGGTCTAAACTGGGGGTAACATTCCTGTCTGGTTTTCATCAAAGTACCCAGTATACAGGTTTAAAGGACATCTCTGTCATCCTGGGTGCAGCTGTGATCCTAGGGCAACGAGGTCATATATCTTCAACTCCAGCGTGAAGAAGATGATGTCATCAAGACAACTATAAAATATCATGTCTGTGTTTCTTCTGTGTTCTTTTCTCTCTGTACCTCCCCGGTTTCATCCGGACCAGAACAGAGAAAAAACCCAGATATCTGTCGCGCAATTTTTCTAGATTTCTTTGTTAGGGTTAATGGTAATAAAACTTCTGAAACTTTATTTTTGGATCCTGGTGGTTTCTTCCCGATAAAAACGAACACGAGTAAGAGGAAACTAAAAACGTAAGATTTCCTACAGGGGTCATTCAGACAGGTGAGGGTGGTGGAGGAGAGTCAGGACAGGACACCGGTGAGTCATTTGGCAAATGAGCCGCCATGATCTCCTTTACCAGTTTTGCATATGCTTTCTGTAGCCTTTGTCAGAAGCCTCGCATCATGTTGTCATGTTGTGTCTTGTAGGCTGTTCAGTGAAATTTTCCAGACAGCAGACACAATTATGATGAGGGCCATGCATCTGTGTAAAATAAAGGTCCTATGTTTTGTTGTGGATGATAAATAAAAAGATTAAAATCTTAAATATCTATCCTATCTTCAGATTCAAAGGTGAATTTCAACAAAATAAGACACCATGTTGAATTACAGGATGTAATGAATCAGTTGTAGTTGAAAAACAGTATGAACCTTTACCAGACTTTCACAGAATGACATATCGTGTTTCTTAAATATGAAGAAAATTATGACAACACACTGTATTTTCCATCACTTTGTTGTTTATTTTAATTCCTGGTACAACTACAGTAAAGGTACTATTGGTGTTACTCCAGCTTATACCAAAACTTTTGCTGTACAGAATCGACGCAGCGTTCCTCCAGCTCACATTGACACATGCGTTGTATAGAATCGGGTTGTAGTTTTTCATGTTTAAGCTGAAAGGTATGTCATACGGAATCACGGTATCATATTACCTGCTCAAGCAGAGACATTCTTTGTACAGCATCACTGTACCGTTCCTTCAGCTCATGTTGAAACACTCGTACAGAATCACCTCAGTGTTTCTCCTGCTCCTACCAACCGCTACGTACTAAATTACTGAGGCATTCCTCCTTCTCATGTTGAAAGATGCGTTGTATGGTATCATGATGGCGTTCTCGCAGTGGAGATCCAGTCTGGGCTACAAGAGGAAGTCCGTCCAGTCAGATGAGGCAGGTGGGCGGGGTCATTCAGACAGGTGAGGGTGGTGGAGGAGAGTCAGCACAGGACACGGGTGAGTCATTTAGCAAATGTTTTGGGTAGTGTTTTGCTTTCCCCTCCTTTCTCTTCCCTCCTCCTCTCTCCTCCTCTATCCTTTGCTGCAGGTTTGTTCCTCACCTGAAAGGGAAGCTAATTGCCTCACCTGCAGCAGATCAGCAGTTAGGCCTGCAGCAGAGGAGGTGACAAAAGAGAGGAGAGAAACCTGCAGTCTCTCTCTGGAGCTGGTGGCGTGTAGACCTGCAGGGAGTGGAGCTGGGCCTGATACAAGCAGACTGTGGTCAAGAAAGCCTTTTTGTGTTATTTGATATAGTGGATAACTTGGCTTCAGTTTTAGGAAGCTCTTTTGGTTGGATTTTATTCTTTTTGTAAATAAATCTTTGATTAGTTTTGGGTTTTTCCTGCCTCCTTCTTCCTCCTCGGGTTTTTTTCTTTAATTAATTGTTAATTCCCCTCATCCCCTAGTCATAGGGAACGTAACAATTTGGGGGCTCGTCCGGGAAAATCTATGGAAGAGGAGACTGGAAATATTCAAGGTAAGTCAAAGATTGTTATCTGCTGTGTTTGCGGTGGGGTTTAATGCACAGATTTAATCAATCTTTTAAGCTGTGAAAAACAACTTCCTCAGCTTAGCATAGGGGAGTGTCCAGCTAAGCTGTCTCAGCAGCTCTTCCTTCGGGCACTCATTTGTTGTTTTAGTTTGTTGTTTTTGGTGGTAATCCTGAGGAGGGGGTGCGTTTCATTCAGGTATTATAGTTGGCACATGCTGTGTTGGCTGTAATATCCTGGTTGGGCGACATCTCGAGCTCGGCAAGCCATCAGAAGATAGGTAGGTAAAGGGGGGTTAGGCAGGATCTGAGGAGGTTAGTTTAATAAAGGTTGGTATAGAGTCTCGTATGTTTGGTATTGATCGGGATGTCTGGCATTAAATCCGCCGTGTCACAGTAGATACTAACCTTGTTGTTTTGTGGTAGCTACCTACCACAGCAGGAAGTGTGAACCCAGCCTCAAGGAGGCTCAAGGAGTATGGCAACCTTCAATTTAGAGGAGTTTGTAACTGAACCCTCACTCATACAGATTCATGAGTGTAGAAAAGTTGATCTGTGTGTGTAAAGGGGCGGGCCTCGTAAAGTGAGTAAAAAAAAAATAAAAAAAACAAACTAAAAACACAGTGAGAGCTTAACCCAGGTGAAGCAAGCATGAGAGTGCCAGTCATAAAAGGATGATTTATTTAGAATTCGTTAAAACAATGACATTTTCTAAGAGAATAAAACCCGAATTAAAAGTTCATTAAAATCTGGCAAGGGCCAGGCCACGTTTCTCTCACTGTCGCTTGTTGCTCCCGGCTGCTCCTGGCGTCTCTCGGCGTCTCGCCGCACCGCTGCTCCCGGCGTCTCGCCGCACCGCTGCTCCCGGTGTCTCTCGGCGTCTCGCCGCACCGCTGCTCCCGGCTGCTCTCCGCACCGCTGCTCCCGGCGTCTCTCCGCACCGCTGCTCCCGGCGTCTCTCCGCACCGCTGCTCCCGGCGTCTCTCCGCACCGCTGCTCCCGGCGTCTCGCCGCACCGCTGCTCCGGCGTCTCGCCGCACCGTTGCTCCGGCGTCTCGCCGCACCGCTGCTCCCGGCGTCTCGCCGCACCGCTGCTCTCAGCGTCTCGCCGCACCACTGCTCTCAGCGTCTCGCCACACCGCGGGGAACCTGTCCACAGGACACCCAGCCGGCCAGCGCCCAACCCACGCCCACCGAGTCACCCCTGCCGGGCCCCAAAGGCACCGCTGCTAGGGAACCTGTGAACATGTCCACCCTAGTGACTCGATGGGTCGGCCGGACTGGCTGGGTAGTCTGTCCCCCCGCGGCGCGGTCCGCCTGCCGGCTCAGCCAGCCGGCTCTGCAGCCGGATCTCCTCCTGGATCAGCCTTCTGGATCTTTCTTCTTGGATCTGCCTGAGAGCTACTTAAGTCCTGTCCCCCCAGCACAGGTGTTTCTCATCCCAATCAACCTCAGCTGGTAACAGTCTGTGCTGACAAAGTCTCGTAGGGGCGTGCACACATTGGTTATAAAAAAACACTACACACCAAATCAAAACTTAACAGTACCTCTGTCACATCCCCCCACGGCTTTCCGTTGTCAGTCCCTGCAACGTGCATGCTTATTCCCTATACCGAGCTGGTAATTGTCCCAAATTTTGCCGGGTCGAGCGCCTAGGTAGTCCTGGCTCTTCCTCCACCTGTGCTGGAGGTGCAGGGGGTATAAACCCCTAAAACATTGGAAGTCCACCGTTTAGTGTCTCAGGTTGCCGTTCTTGTTGTGGGGCACCGGGATAAACTGGAATCATCATTTTTGCTTCACTGGGTTAAATAAATGCTCTCACGAAAAAAATACTAATGGCCCAAATAAATAATTTAATCCTGCCGACAACGCCAAAAATATGTAAAGGGGCGGGCCTCGTAAAGCGAGTAAAAAAAAATAAAAAAACAAACTAAAAACACAGTGAGAGCTTAACCCAGGTGAAGCAAGCATGAGAGTGCCAGTCATAAAAGGATGATTTATTTAGAATTCGTTAAAACAATGACATTTTCTAAGAGAATAAAACCCGAATTAAAAGTTCATTAAAATCTGGCAAGGGCCAGGCCACGTTTCTCTCACTGTCGCTTGTTGCTCCCGGCTGCTCCTGGCGTCTCTCGGCGTCTCGCCGCACCGCTGCTCCCGGCGTCTCGCCGCACCGTTGCTCCGGCGTCTCGCCGCACCGCTGCTCCGGCGTCTCGCCGCACCGCTGCTCCCGGCGTCTCGCCGCACCGCTGCTCCCGGCTGCTCTCCGCACCGCTGCTCCCGGCGTCTCTCTGCACCGCTGCTCCCGGCGTCTCTCCGCACCGCTGCTCCCGGCGTCTCGCCGCACCGCTGCTCCGGCGTCTCGCCGCACCGTTGCTCCGGCGTCTCGCCGCACCGCTGCTCCCGGCGTCTCACCGCACCGCTGCTCTCAGCGTCTCGCCGCACCGCTGCTCTCAGCGTCTCGCCGCACCGCTGCTCTCAGCGTCTCGCCGCACCGCGGGGAACCTGTCCACAGGACACCCAGCCGGCCAGCGCCCAACCCACGCCCACCGAGTCACCCCTGCCGGGCCCCAAAGGCACCGCTGCTAGGGAACCTGTGAACATGTCCACCCTAGTGACTCGATGGGTCGGCCGGGCTGGCTGGGTAGTCTGTCCCCCCGCGGCGCGGTCCGCCTGCCGGCTCAGCCAGCCGGCTCTGCAGCCGGATCTCCTCCTGGATCAGCCTTCTGGATCTTTCTTCTTGGATCTGCCTGAGAGCTACTTAAGTCCTGTCCCCCCAGCACAGGTGTTTCTCATCCCAATCAACCTCAGCTGGTAACAGTCTGTGCTGACAAAGTCTCGTAGGGGCGTGCACACATTGGTTATAAAAAAACACTACACACCAAATCAAAACTTAACAGTACCTCTGTCACATGTGAAATAGGTAAGCATTATCTTATCCCTTTTTCAAATGTGATGAGAAAGAGAGAGTTAAAGTTAACTATTATAGAGGGCTTGGTTACTCTGGGTATATTCTCACCTACAGTGTTGCAATCTCCGGGGTTATTAGCAGGGCCAGGCCCAGTTTCCCTGGCTGATAGCCATGTAACTTCTCAGGTGGAGGAGGGGGCCAAGGAAGTGCAGCCTGGTGGTGTTACCCCAGTAGTAAAAGGAAAAAGTGAGGTTGAAAATAGACCGTTAACTCTGCCACAGTTTGAACCTCTCTCTGTTGAATCCTCTGTAGGTTCCAAATTAGAGGCTCGAGTGAAAGTACGCATGGCACGCCTTCAAATGGAAAGGGAGGACAGGGAGCGCGAGTTTAAACTTAGGAGGGAACTTGAGTTAAGAAGGCTTGAACTGGAGGCTGAAACTGCAGTGAAAATTAAACAGTTGGAGTTGCAGACGAAAAGTGTTCCTTCTCTTAGCCCGCCTGCAGCTCCTGAAACCACGTTTGATGTGAGTAAAAACATTTCTCTTGTCCCTGTGTTTAGAGAAGCAGAAGTAGAGTCATATTTTTCTGCGTTTGAACGCATCGCAACAGCTTTGCATTGGCCATCCGATGCCTGGTCCATCCTGCTACAATGCCGTCTGTCTGGTAAGGCCCAGGAAGCGTGTTCCTCTCTGTCTGCAGAGGACAGCCTTAACTATGATAAAGTTAAAAATGCAATTCTCAGAGCTTTTGAACTGGTCCCTGAGGCTTACAGACAGCGGTTTAGAAATGTGCGAAAAACATCTGCTCAGTCTTGCACTGACTTTGCAAGAGAAAAGGGGGCCTTATTTGATCGGTGGTGTTTAGCTAGTAAGGTTGGGGATTTTTCTACCTTACGTGAGCTAGTGCTGTTAGAGGAATTCAAAAACTGTATGCCTGAGCGTACTGTAGTCTATCTAAATGAGCAAAAGGTAACAACACTGCAGGAAGCAGCCACTCTGGCAGATGAGTTTGCACTAACGCATAAAAATACTTTCATTAAACGTGAATCTCTCCCTCGTGACTTAACCCAGAAAACTCCCGAATCAACAGTTATGCGCACCAAAGTTTCTTCCTCTACTTCTAATTCCAGGGCAGATAGACTATGCTTCTTTTGCCAAAAGAATGACCACCTGATAGCCGATTGTGCAGCCTGGAAACGCAAACAGCAGGGGTCTACTCCTAAACCCCTCAAAGGTGTGGGGTTGGTAAAGACAGTGTGTCCAGGTAGTAAGCTCACGTCCCTAGATGGCCCAGATGAATGCTTTCGGCCTTTTATTTTCAGTGGTTTTGTGTCACTTACCTGAGGATCAGCATCCTGTAAGAATTCTTCGAGACACAGGGGGCTCACAGTCATTCATTCTGTCAAATATTTTGCCAGTAAGTGACCAGTCTGCCTGTGACACTAGCACTGTGGTCAGAGGCATTGGGATGAGTTTTGTACCTGTTCCCTTACATCGTATCCATGTTAGTTCTAAGCTAGCTTCTGGTTTCTTCCCAGTAGCCGTGCGTTCCTGCTTTCCTATTGATAAAGTGGATTTCATCATGGGAAATGATATTGCTGGAGGTAAAGTTTACCCTGCTCCTGAGGTAGTTGAGGTGCCCATTCTAGAATCAGCACAAGATGATTTAGCTCAGAACCATCCAAAAGTGTTTACAGTTGGCGTGTTAACCAGAGCTCAGGCGCGTAAGCAAGCCCACACTGTTGACTTGTCTGACTCTTTGTTTGCCTCTCTCCTGTCGGAGGAGAGCTCATCACCCCCCAGTGGTGAAAAGATGAACTGCCAGCCTTCAACATCAGAGACGGTAAAGAAACCTAACGATTTACGTGCCCTGGAGAAGCCACTGACCAGGGAGGCACTCATCCAAGCCCAGAGAAGTGACTCCTCTCTAGCGAAGTGTTTTGCTGCTGCTAAAAGCAATGAGACTGGTAACACAAAGCACTCTTTTCTGGTGGATAATGATCTGTTATTGCGTAAATGGGTACCACAATCAGACATTTCCACTGGTTCAAGCGAGGACTGGTGCACAGTTTACCAGGTAGTCCTTTCTGTAGGTTACCGAAAACATGTATTAGAGTTGGCACATGAGCACCCATGGTCTGGACATCTTGGGGTCACCAAAACGTATGATCGTGTTCTAAAACATTTCTTTTGGCCAGGGATGAAAACTGATGTGGTGCAGTTCTGCAGGACCTGTCCCACTTGCCAGGTTGTGGGAAAACCAAACCTGGTGGTGCCCCCAGCTCCTCTAAAACCTGTTCCGGCGATGGGTGAGCCATTTGATCATGTCATTGTGGACTGTGTTGACCAAGGCAGGCAACCAGTTCATGTTAACTATCATGTGTATTTCAACCCGTTTTCCAGAGGCAATCCCTTTGAGGAAGATCGGTGCTACATCCATCACTAAAGCCTTGACTAAATTTTTTACAACCTTTGGGTTACCAAAAGTGGTACAGACAGACCAGGGAACAAACTTTCTGTCAAAGACTTTTAGGGACACCCTTAAGTCTTTTGGTGTTACTCATTCAGTGTCTAGTGCTTATCACCCAGAGTCTCAAGGAGCTCTTGAGCGGTGGCATCAGACCTTAAAGTCTATGCTAAAAAAATATTGCCATGACACAGGAAAGGGCTGGGATGAAGGTTTGCCTTTTGTTCTCTTTGCTATTCGTGATGCAAAGCAGGAATCTACTGGTTTTAGTCCAGCTGAGTTAGTGTTTGGTCACAATGTTCGAGGGCTCCTGAAGGTGTTAAAGGAACAGTTCATATCTGGCACTTCCTCGCGCACTAATGTTTCTGACTTCGTGTCTAAATGTAAGAAACGACTACATCATGCCACCAGGTTAGCTAAGGAAGCACTCTTCAAGTCTCAGGAGAGTATGAAGAAAAGGTTTGACAAGAAAGCTGTTGAGCGTCAGTTCCAGCCTGGGGATAAAGTCCTCGTTTTATTGCCCATACCTGGTTCTGCCCTCACTGCTCGCTTTACTGGACCGTATGTAGTGGAGAGCAAAGTGTCTGACACAAACTACATTATCCGTACTCCAGAGTGTAGGAAAAAGACAAAGTTGTGTCACATTAATATGTTGAAATCCTATCTTTCCAGAGAAGCTGCCAAGGGTGAGCATGAGATCACTCCAGAGGCTGCAGTGGCGCCTGCTTCGATGGTTTGTGTGAGTTCAGGGATGGATGATGGGTTGACTAATATCTCTGACAGCCAGCAGAGTGGTAGGTTGTCAAATTCTGAATTTCTGTCCAGTGTCCACGATCAGTTGTCGTACTTGTCTGAACCTCAAAGAAAGGAAGTCATAAATTTGCTTCAAACCCACCCTTCTTTGTTTGGCGACATCCCTTCAATGACAAATGTTTTACAGCATGACATTGATGTAGGACAAGCTGCCCCGATCAAGCAAAACCCATATCGATGCCCTGTTACCAAGCAAGAGCTAATGAAAAAAAGAGGTTGGTTACCTTGTGGAGAATGGTTTAGCCAAACCCAGTCAAAGCCCATGGAGCTCTCCTTGTTTGTTGACTCCAAAGTCTGATGGTATTCCTCATTTCTGCACAGACTTCAGGAAAGTAAACGCAGTAACTGTACCAGATTCATTTCCATTGCCTCATATGGAGGACTGTATAGACAGCATTGGTCCAGCCCAGTTCATAACCAAGTTAGACCTGTTGAAGGGGTACTGGCAGGTCCCACTTACTCCCAGAGCTTCAGAAATCTCAGCATTTGTTACCCCAGACCACTTCATGCAGTATACAGTCATGGCATTTGGTATGAGAAATGCCCCAGCCACCTTCCAGAGAATGATGCAACTGGTGTTAGGTAACGTGCCAAACTGTAATGTCTATTTAGACGATGTCGTTGTTTACTCCAGTGACTGGGACACCCATATAGCCCAACTAGAGGACGTTTTTCAGCGTCTCGCTAAAGCATCGCTAACGCTTAACCTTGCAAAATGTGAGTTTGCTAAGGCTACTGTCACCTACCTAGGTAAACAGGTGGGGTATGGACAGGTCAGACCTGTAGATGCCAAGGTTGAGGCTGTGCTGTCTTTCCCCGTTCCTACCACCAGACGCGAACTGAGGAGGTTCTTGGGCATGGTTGGTCGTAGCAGCCCCACTCACCAAGCTGTGTAGTCCAGCAGTCCCATTTGTGTGGACTAACGACTGTAGCCATGCTTTTAATGCTGCTAAATCTCTCCTCTGCAGTGCTCCTGTTCTTGCAGCTCCTAACTTCTCCCTTCCCTTCAGCCTTGAGGTGGATGCCAGTGGCTCTGGAGCGGGAGCAGTGTTACTGCAGGACAAGGTGGAAGGAGTGAGACATCCTGTGTGCTATTTTTCAACGAAGTTCAAAAAGCATAAACTCAACTACTCCACCATTGAGAAGGAGACGCTGGCCATGCTACTTGCCCTCCAGCATTTTGAGGTCTACGTGGGTTCGAGTGTTCATCCCGTGGTTGTCTACACGGACCACAACCCCCTCGTCTTCCTTGGAAGGATGTACAACCACAACCAGCGGCTGATGCGTTGGGCCCTGATGGTGCAGGGGTACCACATAGAGATCAGACACAAGAAGGGAGCAGACAACGTGGTGGCCGATGCTCTCTCCCGTGGGTGAGATTTGGTCTTTGTCCTAGGTGAAGGAAAACTCTGTGGGGAAAGATAATTGGTGAGGAATATGTGTAAAATGGGGATCTTTAGTGAATGTGCACTTGGATGCATCTGATATATGGTAGGTCAGAAGAGATTTTTTTTTTGTCCAAACCGTTATCTCTGGGTTTGGTCTTATGGGGGGAGGTGTTATGGGTAGTGTTTTGCTTTCCCCTCCTTTCTCTTCCCTCCTCCTCTCTCCGCCTCTATCCTTTGCTGCAGGTTTGTTCCTCACCTGAAAGGGAAGCTAATTGCCTCACCTGCAGCAGATCAGCAGTTAGGCCTGCAGCAGAGGAGGTGACAAAAGAGAGGAGAGAAACCTGCAGTCTCTCTCTGGAGCTGGTGGCGTGTAGACCTGCAGGGAGTGGAGCTGGGCCTGATACAAGCAGACTGTGGTCAAGAAAGCCTTTTTGTGTTATTTGATATAGTGGATAACTTGGCTTCAGTTTTAGGAAGCTCTTTTGGTTGGATTTTATTCTTTTTGTAAATAAATCTTTGATTAGTTTTGGGTTCTTCCTGCCTCCTTCTTCCTCCTCGGGTTTTTTTCTTTAATTAATTGTTAATTCCCCTCATCCCCTAGTTATGGGGAACGTAACAGCAAACAAGCCGCTATGATCTGCTTTACCAGTTTTGCACATGCTTTCTGTAGCCTTTGTCAGAAGCCTCGCATCATGTTGTCATGTTGTGTCTTGTAGGCTGTTCAGGGAAATTCTCCAGACAGCAGACACGCTTATGATGAGGGCCATGCATCTGAGTAAAATAGAGGTCCTATGTTATGTTATGGATAATATATAAACAGATGAAAATATCTGTCCCATCTTCAGATTCAAAGGTGATTTTCAGAATATGAGATGGGTATTTTCACAAAATAAGACACCATGTGGAATTACAGGATGTAACCAAAATGTTGACACCAAGCACAACTTCCTTCTGTAATTTTCATGTTACTTGTTAGATGCTGAAGTGAAGCAGGTAAAAGCAACTAATGAATCAGTTGTAGTTGAAAAACAATATGAACCTTTACTAGACTTTCACAGAATAACATATAATTTTTCTTAAATATGAAGAAAATGATGACAACACACTGTATTTTTCATAACTTTGTTGTTTATTTTATTACCTGGTACAACTAAAGGTACTATTGGTGTTACTCCAGCTCATACCAAAACTGGTGCTGTACAGAATTACCGCAGCGTCCCTCCAGCTCATGTAGAAACACACGTGATACAGAATCGGGTTGTAGTTTTTCATGTTTAAGCTGAAAGGTATGTCATACGGAATCACGGTATCATATTACCTGCTCAAGCTGAGACATTCTTTGTACAGCATCACTGTGCCGTTCCTTCAGCTCATGTTGAAACACTCGTACAGAATCACCGCAGTGTTTCTCCTGCTCCTACCAATGGCTACGTACTAAATTACTGAGGCATTCCTCCTTCTCATGTTGAAAGATAAGTTGTACGGTATCATGATGGCGTTCTTGCAGTGGAGATCCAGTCTGGGCTACAAGAGGAAGTCCATCCAGTCAGATGAGGCAGGTGGGCGGGGTCATTCAGACAGGTGAGGGTGGTGGAGGAGAGTCAGCACAGGACACGGGTGAGTCATTCAGCAAATAAGCCGCTATGATCTGCTTTACCAGTTTTGCACATGCTTTCTGTAGCCTTTGTCAGAAGCCTCGCATCATGTTGTCGTGTTGTGTCTTGTAGGCTGTTCAGGGAAATTTTCCAGAGAGCAGACACGCTTATGATGAGGGCCATGCATCTGTGTAAAATAGAGGTCCTATGTTATGTTATGGATGATATATAAACAGATGAAAATATCTGTCCCATCTTCAGATTCAAAGGTGAATTTCAGAATATGAGATGGGTATTTTCACAAAATAAGACACCATGTGGAATTACAGGATGTAACAAAAATGTTGACACCAAGCACAACTTCCTTCTGTAATTTTCATGTTACATGTTAGATGCTGAAGTCAAGCAGGTAAAACCTACTAATGAAACAGTTGCCGTTGAAAACAGTATGAACCTTTGTCAGACTTTCACAGAATGACATATCGTGTTTCTCCTATATGAAGAAAATGATGACAACACACTTCATTTTCCATAATTTTTTTTGTTTATTTTAATTTCTGGTACAACTCAAGGTACTATTGGTGTTACTCCAGCTTATACCAAAACTGGTGCTGTACAGAATCACCGTAGCGTTCCTCCAGCTCATGTTTAAACACACGTTATACACAATCGGGTTGGACTTTTACCTCCTTAAGCTGAAAGGTATGTTGTACGGAATCAACGTATCATATTACCTGCCCAAACTGAGACATTCATCATACAACATCATTGTGCTGTTCCTCCAGCCCATGTTGAAACACTCGTACAGAATCACCGTAGTGTTTCTCCTGCTCCTACCAATACCTACGTACTAAATCACTGAGACATCCCTCCACCTGATGTTGAAAAATGTGTTGTACGGTATCATGATGGCGTTCTTGCAGTGGAGATCCAGTCTGGGCTACAAGAGGAAGTCCGTCCAGTCAGATGAGGCAGGTGGGCGGGGTCATTCAGACAGGTGAGGGTGGTGGAGGAGAGTCAGGACAGAACACGGGTTAGTCATTTAGCAAACAAGCCGCTATGATCTGCTTTACCAGTTTTGCACATGCTTTCTGTAGCCTTTGTCAGAAGCCTCGCATCATGTTGTCGTGTTGTGTCTTGTAGGCTGGTCAGGGAAATTTTCCAGACAACTGAGACACTTATGATGAGGGCAATGAAATCACGGCACCATATTACCTGCCCAAGCTGAGACATTTTTTGTACAACGTCATTGTGCTGTTCCTCCAGCTCAAGCTGAATTGCACATTGTACAGAATCGGGGTCAAATTTTACCTGCTCAAGCACAACGGAATGTTGTACGGAATCATGGTACTAAATTACCTGTTGAAGCTGAGACATTCTTTGTACAACATCACTGTGCCGTTCCTCCAGCTCATGTTGAAACACTCGTACAGAATCACCGTAGTGTTTCTCCTGCTCCTACCAATACCTACGTACTAAATCACTGAGACATCCCTCCACCTGATGTTGAAAAATGTGTTGTACGGTATCATGATGGCGTTCTCACAGTGGAGATCCATTATGAGCTACAAGAGGTGGTACAACCAGTCAGATGAGGCAGATGGGTGGGGTAATTTAGACAGGTGAGGGTGGTGGAGGAGAGTCAGGACAGAACACGGGTTAGTCATTTACCAAACAAGCCGCTATGATCTGCTTTACCAGTTTTGCACATGCTTTCTGTAGCCTTTGTCAGAAGCCTCGCATCATGTTGTCGTGTTGTGTCTTGTAGGCTGTTCAGGGAAATTTTCCAGACAGCTGACACGCTTATGATGAGGGCCATGCATATGTGTAAAATAAAGGGCCTATGTTTTGTTATGGATGATAAATAAAATGATGAAAATCTTAAATGTCTGTCCCATCTTCAGATTCAAAAGTGAATTTCAACATTTGAGATGGGTATTATCATGAAATAGGACACCATGTGGAAGTACAGGATGTAACCAAAATGTTGACACCAAGCACAACTTCCTTCTGTAATTTTCATGTTACTTGTTAGATGCTGAAGTGAAGCAGGTAAAAGCATCTAATGAATCAGTGTAGTTGAAAAACAATATGAACCTTTACTAGACTTTCACAGAATAACATATCATTTTTCTTAAATATGAAGAAAATGATGACAACACACTGTATGTTTCATAACTTTGTTGTTTATTTTATTACCTGGTACAACTAAAGGTACTATTGGTGTTACTCCAGCTCATACCAAAACTGGTGCTGTACAGAATCACCGCAGTGTTCCTCCAGCTCATGTAGAAACACACGTGATACAGAATCGGGTTGTAGTTTTTCATGTTTAAGCTGAAAGGTATGTCATAAGGAATCACGGTATCATATTACCTGCTCAAGCTGAGACATTCTTTGTACAGCATCACTGTGCCGTTCCTTCAGCTCATGTTGAAACACACGTACAGAATCACCGCAGTGTTTCTCCTGCTCCTACCAATGGCTACATACTAAATTACTGAGGCATTCCTCCTTCTCATGTTGAAAAATGTGTTGTACGGTATCATGATGGCGTTCTCACAGTGGAGATCCATTATGAGCTACAAGAGGTGGTACAACCAGTCAGATGAGGCAGATGGGTGGGGTAATTTAGACAGGTGAGGGTGGTGGAGGAGAGTCAGGACAGAACACGGGTTAGTCATTTACCAAACAAGCCGCTATGATCTGCTTTACCAGTTTTGCACATGCTTTCTGTAGCCTTTGTCAGAAGCCTCGCATCATGTTGTCGTGTTGTGTCTTGTAGGCTGTTCAGGGAAATTTTCCAGAGAGCAGACACGCTTATGATGAGGGCCATGCATCTGTGTAAAATAGAGGTCCTATGTTATGTTATGGATGATATATAAACAGATGAAAATATCTGTCCCATCTTCAGATTCAAAGGTGAATTTCAGAATATGAGATGGGTATTTTCACAAAATAAGACACCATGTGGAATTACAGGATGTAACAAAAATGTTGACACCAAGCACAACTTCCTTCTGTAATTTTCATGTTACATGTTAGATGCTGAAGTCAAGCAGGTAAAACCTACTAATGAAACAGTTGCCGTTGAAAACAGTATGAACCTTTGTCAGACTTTCACAGAATGACATATCGTGTTTCTCCTATATGAAGAAAATGATGACAACACACTTCATTTTCCATAATTTTTTTTGTTTATTTTAATTTCTGGTACAACTCAAGGTACTATTGGTGTTACTCCAGCTTATACCAAAACTGGTGCTGTACAGAATCACCGTAGCGTTCCTCCAGCTCATGTTTAAACACACGTTATACACAATCGGGTTGGACTTTTACCTCCTTAAGCTGAAAGGTATGTTGTACGGAATCAACGTATCATATTACCTGCCCAAACTGAGACATTCATCATACAACATCATTGTGCTGTTCCTCCAGCCCATGTTGAAACACTCGTACAGAATCACCGTAGTGTTTCTCCTGCTCCTACCAATACCTACGTACTAAATCACTGAGACATCCCTCCACCTGATGTTGAAAAATGTGTTGTACGGTATCATGATGGCGTTCTTGCAGTGGAGATCCAGTCTGGGCTACAAGAGGAAGTCCGTCCAGTCAGATGAGGCAGGTGGGCGGGGTCATTCAGACAGGTGAGGGTGGTGGAGGAGAGTCAGGACAGAACACGGGTTAGTCATTTAGCAAACAAGCCGCTATGATCTGCTTTACCAGTTTTGCACATGCTTTCTGTAGCCTTTGTCAGAAGCCTCGCATCATGTTGTCGTGTTGTGTCTTGTAGGCTGGTCAGGGAAATTTTCCAGACAACTGAGACACTTATGATGAGGGCAATGAAATCACGGCACCATATTACCTGCCCAAGCTGAGACATTTTTTGTACAACGTCATTGTGCTGTTCCTCCAGCTCAAGCTGAATTGCACATTGTACAGAATCGGGGTCAAATTTTACCTGCTCAAGCACAACGGAATGTTGTACGGAATCATGGTACTAAATTACCTGTTGAAGCTGAGACATTCTTTGTACAACATCACTGTGCCGTTCCTCCAGCTCATGTTGAAACACTCGTACAGAATCACCGTAGTGTTTCTCCTGCTCCTACCAATACCTACGTACTAAATCACTGAGACATCCCTCCACCTGATGTTGAAAAATGTGTTGTACGGTATCATGATGGCGTTCTCACAGTGGAGATCCATTATGAGCTACAAGAGGTGGTACAACCAGTCAGATGAGGCAGATGGGTGGGGTAATTTAGACAGGTGAGGGTGGTGGAGGAGAGTCAGGACAGAACACGGGTTAGTCATTTACCAAACAAGCCGCTATGATCTGCTTTACCAGTTTTGCACATGCTTTCTGTAGCCTTTGTCAGAAGCCTCGCATCATGTTGTCGTGTTGTGTCTTGTAGGCTGTTCAGGGAAATTTTCCAGACAGCTGACACGCTTATGATGAGGGCCATGCATATGTGTAAAATAAAGGGCCTATGTTTTGTTATGGATGATAAATAAAATGATGAAAATCTTAAATGTCTGTCCCATCTTCAGATTCAAAAGTGAATTTCAACATTTGAGATGGGTATTATCATGAAATAGGACACCATGTGGAAGTACAGGATGTAACCAAAATGTTGACACCAAGCACAACTTCCTTCTGTAATTTTCATGTTACTTGTTAGATGCTGAAGTGAAGCAGGTAAAAGCATCTAATGAATCAGTGTAGTTGAAAAACAATATGAACCTTTACTAGACTTTCACAGAATAACATATCATTTTTCTTAAATATGAAGAAAATGATGACAACACACTGTATGTTTCATAACTTTGTTGTTTATTTTATTACCTGGTACAACTAAAGGTACTATTGGTGTTACTCCAGCTCATACCAAAACTGGTGCTGTACAGAATCACCGCAGTGTTCCTCCAGCTCATGTAGAAACACACGTGATACAGAATCGGGTTGTAGTTTTTCATGTTTAAGCTGAAAGGTATGTCATAAGGAATCACGGTATCATATTACCTGCTCAAGCTGAGACATTCTTTGTACAGCATCACTGTGCCGTTCCTTCAGCTCATGTTGAAACACACGTACAGAATCACCGCAGTGTTTCTCCTGCTCCTACCAATGGCTACATACTAAATTACTGAGGCATTCCTCCTTCTCATGTTGAAAAATGTGTTGTACGGTATCATGATGGCGTTCTCACAGTGGAGATCCATTATGAGCTACAAGAGGTGGTACAACCAGTCAGATGAGGCAGATGGGTGGGGTAATTTAGACAGGTGAGGGTGGTGGAGGAGAGTCAGGACAGAACACGGGTTAGTCATTTACCAAACAAGCCGCTATGATCTGCTTTACCAGTTTTGCACATGCTTTCTGTAGCCTTTGTCAGAAGCCTCGCATCATGTTGTCGTGTTGTGTCTTGTAGGCTGTTCAGGGAAATTTTCCAGAGAGCAGACACGCTTATGATGAGGGCCATGCATCTGTGTAAAATAGAGGTCCTATGTTATGTTATGGATGATATATAAACAGATGAAAATATCTGTCCCATCTTCAGATTCAAAGGTGAATTTCAGAATATGAGATGGGTATTTTCACAAAATAAGACACCATGTGGAATTACAGGATGTAACAAAAATGTTGACACCAAGCACAACTTCCTTCTGTAATTTTCATGTTACATGTTAGATGCTGAAGTCAAGCAGGTAAAACCTACTAATGAAACAGTTGCCGTTGAAAACAGTATGAACCTTTGTCAGACTTTCACAGAATGACATATCGTGTTTCTCCTATATGAAGAAAATGATGACAACACACTTCATTTTCCATAATTTTTTTTGTTTATTTTAATTTCTGGTACAACTCAAGGTACTATTGGTGTTACTCCAGCTTATACCAAAACTGGTGCTGTACAGAATCACCGTAGCGTTCCTCCAGCTCATGTTTAAACACACGTTATACACAATCGGGTTGGACTTTTACCTCCTTAAGCTGAAAGGTATGTTGTACGGAATCAACGTATCATATTACCTGCCCAAACTGAGACATTCATCATACAACATCATTGTGCTGTTCCTCCAGCCCATGTTGAAACACTCGTACAGAATCACCGTAGTGTTTCTCCTGCTCCTACCAATACCTACGTACTAAATCACTGAGACATCCCTCCACCTGATGTTGAAAAATGTGTTGTACGGTATCATGATGGCGTTCTTGCAGTGGAGATCCAGTCTGGGCTACAAGAGGAAGTCCGTCCAGTCAGATGAGGCAGGTGGGCGGGGTCATTCAGACAGGTGAGGGTGGTGGAGGAGAGTCAGGACAGAACACGGGTTAGTCATTTAGCAAACAAGCCGCTATGATCTGCTTTACCAGTTTTGCACATGCTTTCTGTAGCCTTTGTCAGAAGCCTCGCATCATGTTGTCGTTTTGTGTCTTGTAGGCTGGTCAGGGAAATTTTCCAGACAACTGAGACACTTATGATGAGGGCAATGAAATCACGGCACCATATTACCTGCCCAAGCTGAGACATTTTTTGTACAACGTCATTGTGCTGTTCCTCCAGCTCAAGCTGAATTGCACATTGTACAGAATCGGGGTCAAATTTTACCTGCTCAAGCACAACGGAATGTTGTACGGAATCATGGTACTAAATTACCTGTTGAAGCTGAGACATTCTTTGTACAACATCACTGTGCCGTTCCTCCAGCTCATGTTGAAACACTCGTACAGAATCACCGTAGTGTTTCTCCTGCTCCTACCAATACCTACGTACTAAATCACTGAGACATCCCTCCACCTGATGTTGAAAAATGTGTTGTACGGTATCATGATGGCATTCTCACAGTGGAGATCCATTATGAGCTACAAGAGGTGGTACAACCAGTCAGATGAGGCAGATGGGTGGGGTAATTTAGACAGGTGAGGGTGGTGGAGGAGAGTCAGGACAGAACACGGGTTAGTCATTTACCAAACAAGCCGCTATGATCTGCTTTACCAGTTTTGCACATGCTTTCTGTAGCCTTTGTCAGAAGCCTCGCATCATGTTGTCGTGTTGTGTCTTGTAGGCTGTTCAGGGAAATTTTCCAGACAGCTGACACGCTTATGATGAGGGCCATGCATATGTGTAAAATAAAGGTCCTATGTTATGTTATGAATGATATATAAACAGATGAAAATATCTGTCCCATCTTCAGATTCAAAGGTGATTTTCAGAATATGAGATGGGTATTATCACAAAATAAGACACCATATGGAATTACAGGATGTAACAAAAATGTTGACACCAAGCACAACTTCCTTCTGTAATTTTCATGTTACATGTTAGATGCTGAAGTCAAGCAGGTAAAACCTACTAATGAAACAGTTGCCGTTGAATACAGTATGAACCTTTGTCAGACTTTCACAGAATGACATGTTGTGTTTCTCCTACGGATTCAACGTATCATATTACCTGCCCAAGCTGAGACATTTGTTGTACAACGTCATTGTGCTGTTCCTCCAGCTCAAGCTGAATTGCACGTTGTATAGAATCGGGGTCGAATTTTACCTGCTCAAGCAGGACGGAATGTTGTACGGAATCATGGTACTAAATTACCTGCTGAAGCTGAGACATTCTTTGTACAACATCACTGTGCCGTTCCTCCAGCTCATGTTGAAACACTCGTACAGAATCACCGTAATGTTTCTCCTGCTCCTACCAATACCTACGTACTAAATCACTGAGACATCCCTCCACCTGATGTTGAAAAATGTGTTGTACGGTATCATGATGGCGTTCTCACAGTGGAGATCCATTATGAGCTACAAGAGGTGGTACAACCAGTCAGATGAGGCAGGTGGGTGGGGTAATTCAGACAGGTGAGGGTGGTGGAGGAGAGTCAGGACAGGACACGGGTTAGTCATTTAGCAAACAAGCCGCTATGATCTGCTTTACCAGTTTTGCACATGCTTTCTGTAGCCTTTGTCAGAAGCCTCGCATCATGTTGTCATGTTGTGTCTTGTAGGCTGTTCAGGGAAATTTTCCAGACAGCAGACACGCTTATGATGATGGCCATGCATCTGTGTAAAATAAAGGTCCTATTTTTTGTTATGGATGATAAATAAAATGATGAAAATCTTAAATGTCTGTCCCATCTTCAGATTCAAAAGTGAATTTCAGCATATGAGATGGGTATCATCACAAAATAAGGCACCATGTGGAATTACAGAATGTCACCAAAATGTTGACACCAAGCACAACTTCCTTCTGTAATTTTCATGTTACATGTTAGATGCTGAAGTGAAGCAGCTAAAAGCAACTAATGAATCAGTTGTAGTTGAAAAACAATATGAACCTTTTCCAGACTTTCAACAAATAACATATAATTTTTCTTAAATATGAAGAAAATGATGACAACACACTGTATTTTTCATAACTTTGTTGTTTATTTTATTACCTGGTACAACTAAAGGTACTATTGGTGTTACTCCAGCTCATACCAAAACTGGTGCTGTACAGAATCACCGCAGTGTTCCTCCAGCTCATGTAGAAACACACGTGATACAGAATCGGGTTGTAGTTTTTCATGTTTAAGCTGAAAGGTATGTCATACGGAATCACGGTATCATATTACCTGCTCAAGCTGAGACATTCTTTGTACAGCATCACTGTGCCGTTCCTTCAGCTCATGTTGAAACACTCGTACAGAATCACCACAGTGTTTCTCCTGCTCCTACCAACGGCTACGTACTAAATTACTGAGGCATTCCTCCTTCTCATGTTGAAAGATGCGTTGTACGGTATCATGATGGTGTTCTCCCAGTGGAGATCCAGTCTGGGCTACAAGAGGAAGTCCATCCAGTCAGATGAGGCAGGTGGGCGGGGTCATTCAGACAGGTGAGGGTGGTGGAGGACAGTCAGGACAGAACACGGGTGAGTCATTTAGCACACAAGCCGCTATGATCTGCTTTACCAGTTTTGCACATGCTTTCTGTAGCCTTAAGTTATGTAATATGTAGCGACAGTTTCCCTGGGGCAGACTGACAGAAGCGTGGCAGACATTTTGTGCCTACGGCCCCTCTGACCACCACCAAACATTCATACACCAGTGTGAGTGACACTGGAGGCAAGGAGAGTGAAGTGTCTTAACCTGACTTACATCATCTGGCTGCGTTACGCTGTGCTCACACAACCATCTGTTTCCAAACGAAGGAGCCAATCAGTATCGCAGAGTGGGACTACCCGGAACCGTTGTGTTTGGTGTGATGTTAAGCAGAAGTGTAGTCTTTTCAGATACACAACGATGGCAGCGTGCCTTTGGTATTCAAGTGTCCATATCAACTCGGCTACTTCCAGTGTTTTGTCTACTCTACCACATGTTCATTCTTTAAAAGATGAACAGAGGATGGCTTCAGAAGCATTTGTTCATGAAAATGATGTTTTCGCTATTCGTCCGACCGGGTTTGTCAACAGTTTAATCTATTAGATGGTTCCACTGGTGGATAAAGAAATAGTACCAGTGCAGAAGCCATTGGTTATATTAGTACCCCCCTGGTTGTGTTGGTAGAAGACCAAGTCAAAGAAGCTGGTAAACTTGGGTTGACAGTAATGGAACTGGGAGGAAGAAATGACAACCACATCTGCAACAGATGTTGCCAGCTAGTGTTCAGTAGCCCTGAATAATGGCTGAAGGATAAATGGAGAACTCGGTGGGCATCGTAGTAGACGAGGTTATAAATAAATGTCACATATAAATTTTAAGTTTTACACCCCTTCTGTTGAAAACATTTGTAAGTTTTCTAGGTGGATTCTGTGTGAGTCACCCTCACATTAAATGTAACTGATAGGACAGGTCTCCCTTGAAAAATAGATCAGTGATCTGAATGGGACACACCTGGGTAAATAAAGGTTAAATAAAAACTGTCCTGGTCTGTTTTTCCTGTCTGGTTGGTTTTAACAAATATTTCTGAAGCCCTCAAAACCCACTAGCAGGTGTGATAAAAAAAAAGTTAAAACATTTGTTATTGTTTTTGTTTTAATCTTCAGTTTAAAATAATTGGCACTTTTCCAAATCTGATAGAGGGTTTTGAGTCTATCATTTTATTTAAATATTTTACATTAAGCTCAACAGACCAGGAATAGTGAGGGTGGCCCTTTTTATCTATTTTAACTTGCTTGAGGTTCTTTTGTTCATGTTTTATTTTCATCACATTGTTCACCCACTCGGACATCAGTTTTCATTAAATGTTGTTAATGTAATGTACGTTATGTATTTATTGTTGTTTGTTTACTAAAACATTTCTGTTGAACATTCCCATATAGTGATGCCTACTTATGTTAAATAAAACACAAAAGAAATTCATATATGATGTATATGTATGTATGTATGTATGTATAAGAAGCTATGAGTGGGGTTTTAATTAAAAGTCAGTGGCATATGGTGAATTAAATCCTGACAGCTGACTTTAAGGTTAGGATCAGGTACAGAAGAAGCCTAATCCAAACAGTATCATCTTGCTGTCATCTATAAAATGGTAAGAAAATACAATTGTTAATCTGACAAGCAATATAATTAAGACAAAAAAGGGCCAATGTCCCTGTGCTCATCCAGACCTCACAACTGTGATGTCATTCAATAGATGATAAAATCAATCCCATTGTGTGGTTGTGTGTTTTTATCAACAAAATTAGGTAACTGGGTAATGACATATTATTGTGATTAAAGCTGGAAATGCTATGCAGGAGGTTGTTGGTGGAAATTGATATCGGCTCAATTAATTTCTTTGATCTTGATTGAGATAATCACAAGTGAAATCTGTTGACAACTGAAGGAAGAGTAGTGATTTTAGTGACAGACTGGAAAAATAAACAAGTTGGTTACAAAGGTAAAAGTTGACAAACAAAGTTCAAAGTTGTTTTGCCCAGTGCTTAGATCTATGTGATGAACCAATCAGAATTGCAATTCGTTGAGAAGCAAAAGGAGAAGCGATTTTAGTGCATTGTGGACGATGGACGACAACAATGGACGGATGAAGTGAGTCGACAATAGCTCATCCCCAGATGAGCTAATAGAAACAGATTTACTTATTTGGTTGAACTCATTCAGTCTGTGGAAGCCAGACACTTTTTTGGGGCATGCACCAGGCGAGTCACTTTCATTGAAATGAACGACAGCCATCTTTGAATCTGGTATCCAGTTCTCTTAATACATCCATGGCTTATAGAAGCACTGTCTTCTACTTCCTTGTGTGATTGTTGAATTTGGTGCTTAAACAATGCGTCACTGTCGCAGACATGAGCATGAGCTTCTCCCTTTGTTCGTACTGCACTGTTGGAATGCAAACTGAAATGTTCCATAGGAACTATAGAGTTCTAAGAACTATCTGGTTCCTAAAACTAAGTTCTGAGAGCCCCAGCTGGGTCCTGCTGCAAGGATAAATTGAGGCGAGAGAAACCAGAAGGTCCGGATCATAACAGCTTTAGGTTTTTGCTGCTTTATTGACATCACGTGTAAAATACACAATTGATTAGCGCTCATCAACAGCCAAAGATCTAATGTCCATTTGTTTACACTTCATTTGGTAATATTTCATGCCATTGTCCATTTCCCCACCCACAGGTGAAGCTCGAGGCGGTCCTGTTCATGTTCAGATCTAATTGGTTGTCCCTCGACTTAGGTGTATTGATTTTGTGCCCGCTCTCTGTTCTCATTTTTTACACTTACGCCAAGACATTCTGGCTCCCAGCTGGTTCCTGTCTCATGGTCACAGATTAGTTTGTTCCCAAACAATACTGTTTTTCTGGTTGTCTTCTGTCCTTGTTATCCCTCAATGTCATAGCCTGTTCCCTGACTCGGGTGTACTGGTCAGTTGACCTATGCCGACCATTGACCATTACTCACAGTTCCTAGACCTACTCTGTGGGAAAGCACCTATTGTCATTCAACAAGAATGACATCAAGAATACACTGCAGAATGAAAAAATGATGCACACTAAAAACACACTAATATTGTGTCTTTATTTTTGGCATAAAGTGGACTGCAGCACCTTAACATTGTGGAAAGCACATAATGTACACTCAGAAATAAAGGTACAGTATGGGTACAAATCTATACCCTATGGTAATATAAACACCAATGTACCCCCAAAGGTTAATATTTGGACAATAATATAGTAATATGTACCTTTTTAGCCTTTTAAAAGGTACAAACTAGTGAAAGGTACCAATTTGTACCCTTTCAGTGGTATCAGGGGCCTCTAGCCCCTAGGGGCGGGGGCTAGAGGGCGTGTTGTGAATCCCTTCTTTGCTTGTGCCTGTGTTGATGGTTGGGCACGCACAGACCTTTTATCATTCCATGTTGCTGCATTGGGAGAAATAAAAATACAGGGAACTGTGGCTCAGTTGGTGGAGTGCGTCGTCCAATGACTGAAGGGTTGGAGGTTCGTGTCCTGGTACTGGCTGTCCACATGTTGAAGTGTCCTTGGGAAAGACACTGAAACATGAATTGTTCCCAGTAGGTCTGACAACACCTTCCATGGCATGAGCATCTACATACTGGTGTATGAATATGTGAGGCCAATGTAAAAGGGCTTTGGATTAAAGCACTATATGAGTGGTACATAATTATACCTTCTAAGCAGGGTACATATTTGTACCTTCACTATTTGTACCATACAGGGTACATATTTGCCACCATAGAGTACAGATAGTAAAGGTACCAATATGTACACTGTTTAAAATGTACAATTTTGTACCTTTGAGGGTACCCCTCATGCGCGTAGTTTTAGCATGGATTAAGGGGACGCGTCCCCACCAATATCCAGCGATTGTTGTTTGGTCCCCACCAATATTTTTTGATCACTGGGGGAAAAAACGATCGGTCTCCGTCTTATTCACATAGCGGCGACGAAAGGGTTAACCAAAAGTTCCTTGCTGACACATGACCAATCTGATTGGCTGTGCCTTTCACGTCTTTCACGTGAGGCTCTAGGTTGTTTATTGTTGCTAGGAGCCAAAGACACTAGTAGTAGGAGGAGCGCCAAAACTGGAAGGCAAAGTATTTTCTGTCACCATTTTTGTCTGTAATCTGTAGTGTTACGTTATTAAAGTACTGTGGCAGGCTTTGGTGCACCGTGGGTGACACTGACACATGACTGTCAAACACCAGTGAGATGGCAGGAAGAAAGTGGACATACGGAGCTATTTTTCAAAGAAAGTTGGAAGTCAAACTAACGGTTGGAACAATGCACGTTAGCAGGGAAAAGTCGCTAGTTATCAAGTTGTCTGCTACTGTATGATGGCAACACAACTAGTACTAACTGCAGACACTAGTTGAATATTAATTTGCTGTTAAAACGATGTCCTGCTAACGATCGAAATTTTGTGACACAATAACACAATAACATTCTCTGCTCGACTCTGAGGGAGAAGGATCATTGAACGAGTTATTTCCTGCTGTTGAACGCCAAATTTACCCACTTACCTGCTTTTTATTCTTATTCTTTTTCTTTTCTATTTTTATTTTGTTCGGACCTGAGGAAGACCGACTTTGGTCGAAACGTCGTCCACTTTTTTTTTTTTTTTTTATCTTTCACGGAGATTTTCCGTTCGGCTAACACGGTTTATTTCCGTGTTAAGCTAGCTTCTTTTTCTGTTCTTTTTCGTCTGTTTCTTTTATTTAAAATTAAAATACACACATTCACACACTCAACGTACAAAAACACACAACATAAGACACACAAACACACACTTATAGTTAAAAATGCAATATTTTGTGGACGAAGAGGGCTGGACGGTGGTCCGAAGAGGACGCCGCCCAGGACGCTTCATCCCCGGGGAGAGGGACGGGGGAGGCCGCAGTAGGGATATTTCCCTACGGGGGACGGACAGAGCACACAGGGCACCGGGGTTTAACAACGCCGGGGTCCGCCATCAATATAACCCACTTATAACTGCTTAATGCTGTATTGTTGAAAATACAGTAGGCCTACATTGTACTGATTTGTTTTGTGGAGACCTGTTTCATGGCAGAAGTAAACAGAAATCTAAACTATGCATGTGTGTCATTGATTGATTTGGTTGCAGGGGTGGAACTTCAGTACTTCAGTAAAAGTACAAGTTTTGTACTTCAGTAAAAGTACAAGAACCCTGTGAAATATTTTCTCAAGTAAAAGTAGAAGTATACAGAATGTATTTAACCTAACTAAAAGTACTAAATACTAACTTTTAAATGAACTTTTAAGTACAAGTTTTTTTGTTTTTTTTTAGATGGGGGTGGGGTGGGAGGGGGTTGGCTAGGTCCCCACCAATGTCAAAACCAAACCTACGCCCTTGGTACCCCTAGAAGTACAATTTGTACCTTCCTTTCTGACAGTGTACTGAAGCAATTTACAGATATGCAAAAACATTAACTGGTTTTATTAAAGGTGTGTTTTCATGTCAAGCAATTACATGTGACAGATAACACTTGGAATAAAATCACAGCAGTTGAAAATTAATCCTAAAAAAACTACAGTAAAATATTCCCAAGTCATTGAATCCTGGTCCAGTGTTCTTATGTCATCCTTAAACTGTATGTGTACAAAAAGTGCACTAAAGGGATCTTGCTTCATATTCTGAGTCTTAATGATTTATTTTTCTTCATTTATGAAACATGAATGAATGTGTGTTTTTGACATAAACCTTAAAAACAGTCATTTCATTTCAGTGTTTTCCATTCATAAACTTAAACCAACAAAGTGATCAGGCTATGTAACAACCCATTATGTAAAAACAACACATTATATAAGAACTTTACAAAATATCACATTTTCAACTTCATTGTGTAATAAAACACAGATGCATTTTTATAAGACGCTGCCACATTTTGTATCACATGTATCACATGTTAAATTAGACTGATGTTGCCAATAAAGCATTGACAAGTTCTCCCAGTTATTTTCAGCATCATAAACAAAATCTTTCAACAACTCTTTCTTAAAAGACTGTTATGAACACAGTACTCTGTGTCCTGTAAATATTTTATTTTTGTGAGTCTTCTGTAGTTTCTGTCATTGTGAGTGTCTGGGCTTTTATTTTGTTATGTGGGTTCTTGTCACTCAGTCTGATTTTACTTCCTGTCACCTGTGTTGTCCTGCCCCTTGTTAATTTTCCCTCATGTGGAACACCTGTCTGGTTAGTATATATTCCCTCATGTGTCTTCACTCGATGCGAGTATGTCTGCTATCCCCATGCAACCTATAAGCGGTTTTTCTTCTCTGATTTTCTGGTTTGGACTCTGTTTTTCTGGTACTTGGTTTTTGCTTGCCCCTTGTCTGTCTGTGTTTTGGATGTGTTTTGTGTATGACCTTTGGCCTGGATTTTGGACCTGGACTCTGCCTTGCCCCCGTTGGAATTGACGCACTCTCGGCTCTCTGGACAGACCTATTTCTGGCATACGTTAACTGTGTTGTGGATTATTATTCTGTTTATTCTGATTACCTGGTTCTGATCATTGACTGTCTGACCCTGCTTTTTGTCCCAGTGACTGTTTTACTTGGGGCCATTATCCCCAGACGGAGGTCCTGGAGAGAACAAGTGTTTTGTTTATTATGGATTTTGTCATCAATAAATCCTCTTAAATTTTATCTTGGGTCTGTGAGTCTGCATTTGGGTTCCATCACATTCCTGTATCGTGACAAAGACGGGTTTACCCAAGATGCATCAGCTACAATAACCACTGTAAGATGGAATGATTTATTATAAAATACAAATCAACAGTTGTTTACTATTAAAAAGGCAGATTTACTAAAATGACAGGTGACTTGAGAAGGTATTTTGCCAAATTACAGCACAATGTAGTGATTTAATATAACGTGGTGTTCAAACTATTTCAGGCCTACATGTATTTTTCCATTTTCAAAAGAGTAACTCTGATCAGTGTTAACATCCAAGATGCATGCTCTGCTTCTACATGTGTGTGAATGTGGTTGAAGCCTGCTTAATTGTACAGGGCCACAGCTGCCTTCAGGGGGCTGCCGGTCACCAGAACCACCTTGGAAAATCCTCGCTCCTTACCATGGTCCAGTACAGTTTGAGTCAAACGCAGACCCAGGCCAGTGCGTCGGCAAGTTGGTGAGACGACCATTCTAAACATTTCCCCAAATCGTTCTTGACCATTTTGTTTTGTCACTACGGCAACCGTGCCTAATATCCAGGGCCGACCATCAACCTCTGCTTCAGCCACCCAGAAACAGTCATCTGGTTTGCTCATAAAGTTCCCAGGGATGTCCTATATCTCTGTCTGCATTGTTCTCCTGACATAGCCAGAATAGATCTCATAACAGATGTAGTACACAATGCCTGCCCACACACCTGGTAAAACCACAGCCCCTAAAAGGGAGCAGAGCAGATAACCAGCCACACAGAGAGCCATGGTGATGACAAGGTAGAGAGGACTGGTCATGGCGTTGTAAAAACAAGGACCGATATGCTCTTTAGTGACGATGCTGAACAAGTTACACACTGGTTCCTTATCTGAGGGACAGTAGGGCCGAATCACCACCTGCATGGTTAGAAACACCTGAAACAAAATTAAAAACATGTCACATATACATTTACATTTTGGAAAATGGATACAGTCACTGAAGGCTCAAAAATCACATACTTTTGACTAAGATTTGCAGTATTACTGCTTTCAACTTTTAAAGTGTGAATACTTACCTAATGATGTAAAATATTAAACTAGAAAAGCACTCAAAGAGCGCAGACCTCCACCAATGTAGCCCCCCCCCCAGATCACCACAATATAATAATTTTCAGATCTCCCCATTACCAACCTACCCTGTACATTTAATAAAAAATCCATCTATAAGTTTTTGAGTTATCTTGCTAACTAACAGACAAACTCTGGCAAAAACATAACCTCTTTGGCGGAGGTAAATATGAAGATATGTTGTTATGTTATATCAAAGACATAACACATCACTGTATATAGCTAATGAGATATATAGACAACATGACCCATGCATGTCTGTCTGTTAATACTAGTTTCCAAAACCAGAGGGAGTCATTGTAGCATTGACTCAGACCAACAGGACAAAGAACAGGATTTAGTCTAGATTAAAACAAGGAGAATAAATGCAGTTAGATATTCCAGCTATCCACCTCTGATACTGATATTAATATTGAACATTTGAAATATAACACAAAAAAACAACTATATAACCAACAGAAAGTAACAGAACAATTTTAAATCATTTAGGTTTAGATCTATAAACTTCAGATGGACATTTTTCACTGATACTTTTAAGACTGAAAAATGAACCAGATCACAGATAAGGTCACTAAAATAATCATATCCATTTAATAGGGTAGGTTTCAGATCTGTCTATGTATTTATATATGTCATGTCCCTCCTCTAATTCAGAGTTAGTATTTTTAAGCATCCTTCAGTAAAAGGCACCTTTGGATGTTTTATGTGATTTTGTAAGAAATAAATTAATATTATTTCTCACACATGCTGCATGACATTAACTCATCACTGCTGTTTTTTGGCTAATCTTCTGATCTAGAACTGAGCATATTTTCTTTTTCTAAATCTGTACTGTGGATAATAAACATTGAGGTAATAAACAGTGTGAAAGTATTGATACTGAAATCACTTCTGCTCCAGCAGTGGATGTAAATGGATCCTAAATCATGGGTTTATGCTTTAAGGGTAAATAACATTCTCTAATGTTTTCTGGCAAGATGTCAGCCTTTCTCCGATTGGTTCAGATTTTTCTCTTATGAAAAAACATTTTCTCATGTCCTGCAAACAAATCAGATTAATATTACATCATAGAAAAATGAAAAACATTACATCATCAATTCTCTTTGAAGCGAAATATCACATCCATATATACACATTTGCAAATTGAAAATATGACTTTCTAATCTTTAAAATTGAACTTTCCTATTATATTTTTTAACGCACTAATTTATATAAAACTCATGGTCTTTGTGTAAAGTGATGGATTATTTTTACTGTTGTATTTATCCCCTGGTTATGTTCTGTTCATATTATTATGTTATTATATTATTCTATATTTTCACTATATAATGTATAACAATAAATAAATAGGTAAATAACATGTTTCTTTAAAATCCCAACATAAGGGGATGAGGGTCTGCAAACCCATTTCCTATTGTGGCTCCATTTACACATTTTATTAGTCGTCCTAAATTCATTATCAACTCATGTGACACTAACAATGTGTTTATTTAAGACCTTTTTTTTAAACTTACATTTTCTACAACTCAACAAGTTAGGGTATTAAACAGTAAACTACACATGCTTCAGAAATGTGCAGTATCCAACTTTATATGAGCTGGCAGTGAGATTGGGGGGGTTTGTCGATTTTGTTGTTAAAAGTTGCCAACACCGCCTATTTCAGACCTGTGTTCTGATTGGCTAACTCAATACAGCTGTATGAGCACACACTACTCTGTCATTGACTAGTTCATAGTAACACAGAAAAGTTAATAAGTATCAGCATCAGGGCCACACCTGGCCAAACTGGGGCCCTTAACACCATCTTATTTTGAGCCCCCCCCCCCCCCCCATTAAAAAATGACTATCACCAAAAAAATAAAGAGCTGAAACATGAGAACTACAGTTAAAGACAGAGGACAAAAGGATGAGAGGAGGAAAAGAGTGGACAAAGATCAACCAGGGCAGCAGTGGTCCAGTCCTGGTCCAGGTTTTGAACGTCCACTATCCTGCATGTTTGAAATGTCTCCCTCTTCAGGAGCTGAAAGTCATTATCAGATTCGACAGTGTTTGGTGAAAGGCTGATGATTTGAATCAGGTGAGTTGGAAAAAGGATCCTTCTAAAAGATTTTAGTTCAGGGGCCACATTCAGTCTAATATGATATAAAGTGGACTGAACCAGTAAAATAATATAAATAAAAGCAGAATAACAACATGTAAATAGTTCATGAAGAAAATGTTTACATCTACGAACTGTACTTGAACATAACATGAACAAATATGAACGACCTGGACATTCAGGTCGAAAAATAATGGTGTTCAAAGCCCTTGACATTAGCCTCACATTCACACATTCACCAGTAGGTTTCTATGGTTCTGTCAGTCCTACTGGGAGACTGTCAGAGTTCAGTGTCTTTGCCCAAGGACACTTGGACAGCCAGAGCCGGGATGTAAACTGCCAACCCTTCAGTCATTGGACGACCCACTCTACCAACTGAGTCACAGCCCTCTATTATGACTTAGGTTATTATTTATACATGTGCATCACAACTTACAGCTCACAGTGAATTAACAAATACACAACATGTACTAACATACAGAATATTGGTAACAGTTCACAGACTGCTCTTACACTGAATCAGTGGAAAAACAGCACTATTTATCACAGTACTGAAACCCAAATGCAACTCTTGTTTAAAGGCGTTATGGATTACAATAAATATAATGAGATGCACCTCTCCCTCTGGGACCACTGTGAGAGGGTTAGGGGCAGTGGGTGATGAGTCAAGATTCATTGAAAGGACTTTGTGCTTTACACACACACACACACACATATATATATATATATATATATATATATATATATATATATATCCCTGGTATTAGCACCATTTGTAGGATGGGTGTTGCATCAGATGTAACACAATGATTGATTGATTGATTTTTAACATTTTAACATCCTACATTTTCAAAACGGATCTGTCACTTAAGTTTCATTTGAATTATATACACAAAATTACATAAGAAACACATACAATGTGTTACACGGCAGAGAAAGATGGGCCAACTCGTTCTCCATGCAACACATTTATTTTTGGAAAACACTGCAAAAGATAGGAACATTAGTTATTTCCAGGGGCTACTTCATGTTGTTAACATTAGCTCTGATCACGTACTGACTGTCTTCTTATAGTGCGTCAGCTATAATCACTCAAATAGGACACTAGTATTACACATTGACGCTCCATGAATTATAAAACATATATATCTTAACAGAAATTGTCCACAAATAATGTGTCTGTAGTTATACAAACTTATGACTACTACACTACTGTAAAAGGTTCATATTCTATTCCATAACCTTAGCTTGACACGACCTATTCAGACAAATACCCTTTTCAAAGCTTATTTAACCGTCTTACATATAAACCCATACATGTACCATACCTTTGTGTATTACAAAACACTTCTCAGATGAACTTTACCTTCCATTAAACATTACAGTTGCCACTGACCCGAGTCCGGTCTTTAGCTTAGCAACGTGGTGGCTAACCCGCTTCTTAAATCATACAATTAATAAAACTCTCTTTAACTTAACAAATAATACTCTCTAAGGCACTTTACAAACATTTCTACTGTTCTGTGAACTCTGTGCTTGGTGCAAACTCTCTTACCTGCAAAAGATAAGAACATTAGTTATTTCCAGGGGCTACTTCATGTTGTTAACATTAGCTCTGATCCCGTACTGACTGTCTTCTTATAGTGCTTCAGCTACCGATCCCCAAAACATAAAGCGCCCTCTGCTGGCATAACTAAGTATTACCTCTTAAAATAAAAACACAAGAAATCTTATTATAGCAGCACATAATCACAGTAACAATTAACAATAGTTTTTGAACCTTACATAAATTTAAATGGGGGGCAACTATTTTAAACTAACTTAAACACATAGTGCCACAAATGCACTAAAAATACAATAACAGCCACTATGAGAGAAGCAGGGTCAGAGGTCAATAACCAGGTCATCGGATAGATCACAATCAAAATCCAAATGCACGGTACCATGAGCCAGAAACGGGTCAATCCAAGAGGGTGTTGTATCCACTGAGGCAAAACTGAATCCGGGTCCGAAATCCAGGGCAAGGGTCATACACAGGTATTTTCTAGTCATGGGTCCAGCGTCGAGCTCATAGAACCAAACCCGGTGTCGGTGTGCGTGTCGCTCAAGAAAGTCACGTGACCGATACAGCAACTGTTTCAAACGGACCCCGATGCCAAAGTGTATTTATGCGCAACGGGATGAATCTGCCAAAAAAATCTCTGATCTTTTGTGGTTCATTATCCGAAATACTCATCACGAATTATGAAGCAGCCAAAGAAGTTTCCATCATGTAGGAGCATTTTGATCTTATATTACAAACTAAGGTATTTGAGAAGAATATGATGCAGTGGTGGGTGTATGAGCAAATGTTGTTTTTAGAATGATAAATGATGGTAAAGTGGTATGTCATTAGTTTCCAGTGCATGATTAAATACTCTACGACTGTATTTATCCAGAAATATAATGGTATTTTTCATTGGATGGCATGTATTGTTAAATTCACATACATTTTTGTTATTGTTAAATTGTCAATGTTAAATTCACATTCACTTTATTAATTTATTCTTACTTTAATCACACACACACACACACACACACACACACACACACACAGTGAGATATATATCCCCTGGTTGGATTTAACTTGACTGAGAATCTTCAAACATATTAATGTTTTGTGCTTTCTTACATTAAAACTGAGTTGCCATTGTTTGGTGTGTGTGTGTATGTGTGTGTGTGTGTGTGTGTGTGTGTGTGAGTGAGATACTGTCCAGAGAAAGTTTCAACCTGTGCATAGATCAACTATGCATCTATGAGTTGTTAGATAGTCATCATATTACGTGTTCCATACATGATCTATGGCAACTGGAGAACATCAGCCAAATGATATGTCTTCAGATTTAGTTTTTCATGTTCAGACCTAATAAATTAGGGGAGATTATCGGACAAATTACCAAAAGTGGGAGTGTTGGCAGCTCAGGGTTATTTTCTACAAGTGAAATGTGTGATTTTTTTCCTACAGCTGAAGAAGTTGGATCAAAAAAGAACAACAGACTCTAAATCAGGGTGGTCAAACTTATTTTAGATCAGGGGCCACATTCAACTGAATTTGTTCTGAAGTGGGCCAAACCAGTAAAAAAAAAAACAAAAAACAACCTAATATTTAACTGTCAACTCCAAACTTTTCTTTCTGTTTTAGAGTGACAAAAGTCAAATTACATCATGAAAACAAATAATATTAGCCATTAATTCATCCTTTACATATATGCATTCTAATTTACAGATACAGATGGATCTACAGATACACAAAATATTTATTAATAGGTCAAATATTGTGAAAATCGTACTGCCCGGTGTTTCTCTTAAGTCATTTCTAATTTTTCATATTTGTTCTGATTATTAAGGTTTGTGAAATTACTTTGTTTTAGTGTTACTAAATGAAAAATAATGTACATTTACAAAGCAGATTTTTTTTTTAAACTTGAGAATATTTATAGATTATTATATTATGAGACCGAATTGGTCTGAATGTGTGGACCATGAACTCAAATGATTTAGACCTTAGCATTTTATAAATCCATCCAGAGGGCCGGATTGGATCCTTAGGCGGACCGGATTTGGCCCCCAGACCACATGTTTGACATCTCTGCTCTAAATCAAACCGGGGGGAGCATCTTCATTCACTACACATTCACATATATATTCACTTAATGATACATGTTCACATTTATTGAACATATTAGATGTTTTAAATTTATATGAAAATATGAAATACAATATAAAATACAATGACTTAAGTTAAATTATTGTATAAACTAGGTCAGTCCTTCCCAACCAGCATGAAGACATGACAAATCAGGTGTGCTGTGGTTCAAAAAGGTTGGGAAACACTGTACTAGGTCATCAAATCAGTGTCAGGTGAGTCTGTCGCCATGGTTACCAGTAAGGATATTTAATGTCCAGCAGGTGTCAGTATCCAGTGACACAGTATCAACACAGTGTGTCATTGTGTCGACACTACTGATGGTGAGAAGAAGCCACATGAAATACAGACACTTCATTAGGATTAATTTAAACTATGGCGCCATCAAGAGGTCAATAATATGTACTACAATCTAGTTACACCTACAAAAAGAGTGAAAAGGATGACAATAAAACACAATATTACAAATAGGAATGCACTTTTGTTACTTGTAGTAGTGTTTGTAATTACATAAAGAGAATTTATCTCCCTCCACACATTAAGACTAAACAAACATTTCATTTCATTTATTTATTTATTTCGGCATACTAAAGCATACAATTACAGAAGTCATACAAAAAAAAAAACTGTTCCACAGTACGTCTTTGGCAGGAAGAGGCAAGAAACCCTCAACAGGCTTATTTATACAAGGCCTCCACCTACAACACATTCTGATGATTTTAATTTCCATTGTCACCCCAAACAAGTGTCTCAGTATTACATATTAAATGGATTGTTGTGTGTAACTTGAAACATTGGATTGCATTATTTTTACATGCATAGCTTCATTCAAAGTGAGAAAGAAAAGAAAATGTAGCACTTTTTAAAGTACCAATGTAAAAAAAATAATTTAAAATAATAATAATAATTTACTTTGCGGTTTTGTCCTTGGCAAAACATTAAGTTATTGTTTAGTGACCAAATTATACCTCCTTGTGTACTGTTTTCCCAAAATAGTATACACATATACAAACCGGATTCGGTTGAAGTTGGGAAATTGTGTAAAATGTAAATAAAAACAAAATACAATGATTTTAAAATCCTTTTCAACCTATATTCAATTGAATACACTACAAAGGCAACATATTTAATGTTCAAACTGATAAACTTTATTGTTTTTTGCCAAATAATAATTAACTTAGAATTTCATGGCTGCAACACGTGCAGTAGAAGTTGGGAAAGGGCATGTTTACCACTTCGTTACATCACCTTTCCTTTTAATAACAGTCAATAAACATTTTGGAAGAGAGGAGACTAATTCTCTTAGCTTCTCATGTGGAATTCTTTCCCATTCTTGCTTGATGAACCGCTTCAGTTGTTCAACAGTCCGGGGTCTTCTCTGTCGTATTTTACGCTTCATAATGCGCCACACATTTTCAATGGGAGACAGGTCTGGACTGCAAGCGGGCCAGGGGAGAACCTGGACTCTTTTACTTGGAAGCCACGCTGTTGTAACACGTGCAGAATGTGGCTTGACATTATCTTGCTGAAATAAGCAGCGGCGTCCATGAAAAAGACGTCGCTTGGATGGCAGCATATGTTGCTCCAAAATCTGTATGTACTTTTCAGCATTTATGTTGCCTTCACAGAAATGTAAGTCACCCATGCCATGGGAACTAATGCACCCCCATACCATCACAGATGCTGGCTTTTGAACTTTGCGTTGATAACAGTCCGGATGGTCCGCTTCCTCTTTGGTCCGGAGGACACGACGTCCAGTGTTTCCAAAAACAATTTGAAAAGTGGACTCATCAGACCACAAAACACTTTTCCATTGTGCATCAGTCCATTTTACATGAGCTCGGGCCCAGAGAACCCGGCGGCGTTTGTGGATGTTGTTCATAAACGGCTTTTGCTTTGCATGGTAGAGTTTTAACCCGCACTTACTGATGTAGTGACCAACTGTATTTACTGACAGTGATTTTCTGAAGTGTTCCTGAGCCCATATGGTGATATCCTTTACACACTCATGTCGGTTTTTAAGGCAGTGCCGTCTGAGGGATCGAAGGTCACGGTCATTCAGTCTTGGTTTCCGGCCGTGGTGCTTACGTGCAGTGATTTCACCAGATTCTCTGAACCTTTTGATGATATTATGGACCATAGATGTTGAAATCTCTAAATTCTTTGCAATTTTGCTTTGAGAAATGTTGTTCTTAAACTGTTCAACTATTTTCTCACGCAGTTGTGGACAAAGTGGTGAACCTCGCCCCATCCTTGCTTGTGAATGACTGAGCATGTTTGGGGAGGCTCCTTTTATACCCAATCATGGTCCCCACCTGTTCCCAATTAGCCTGATCACATGTGGGATGTTTCAAATAGGTGTTTGATGAGCTTTTCTCAGCTTTCTCAGTATTTTTTGCCAACTTTCCCAACTTCTACTGCACGTGTTGCAGCCATGAAATTCTAAGTTAATTATTATTTGGCAAAAAACAATAAAGTTTATCAGTTTGAACATTAAATATGTTGTCTTTGTAGTGTATTCAATTGAATATAGCTTGAAAAGGATTTTAAAATCATTGTATTTTGTTTTTATTTACATTTTACACAATTTCCCAACTTCAACCGAATCCGGTTTGTACATACACACATATGTCACAGGTGGGAACAAGTAGGGTTTTTTTTTTTTGTCTGATCCAGTATTTGCTTTTAAGTTTGATGTGCTTTTTATTTTGTATATACATTTCATATTATTGTCTATGATGTGTGTTGCTGCATGGTTGTTTGCTTTTCTTTTTTCTGTTTTTTTTCTAATCCATTGCTGGGTCAGGTCAGATTATTGGATACACATGTGACAAATTACTCCAGGATTGGGAGGAGCCCATGGCAGTGAACTGGACTGATCCTCGAGATTTCTTCTTTTTCCCACTGGGTTTTGAAGTTTTTTCTTGCCGAGAAGGAGAGTCTAAGGACAGGGGATGCTTGGGACTTTTTTCATGTATCTCTGTAGTTGATTGTGTTTTATTGTAAAGCCCTTTGAGACGACTTTGTTGTGATTTAGGGCTTTATAAATAAAATTTAATTGAATTGAATAAATACAGGTGTGTGGAACAGACAAAGGAAAATGGTGTTAGAGGAGAGGATGATGTGTGTGTGTGCGTGTGTGTGTATAAATGTTTGTATTAAGTTTGGCTATCTGACATTTTCTTTCGGGTTCATTTATAGCGGGTCGGTTTGGGTGTGGATTTTTTTTTTGTCGGATACGGGTTTCAACATGACTGGTACGGGCGGTTGCGGTATGTCAAAATCAGAACCGTGCAGGATTCTGCCCAAGACCACAATGGAGTCCATGGCCAGGATCCCCCTTCCTCATCCCACCCAAGGCCTGTTAAACTTAAGTAGCTCCACTCCCCCCCCCCCCTTTTTTTTAAGACTGAACTGTTGTTTTTATCCATATGTTATCAGCTGTTGTCTCTATTTTAACAAGACTTCTAGTAAAAGAACACTTTACTACTACTCCTTTTTGTTTTGTATTTTTCCTCAACAGTGACACTGGCTGGTATAAAAGAATCATCCACTATTGTGTGACACATATACAGACGTACATACACTTTTTTTTTTTTCTCTCCCTCCATCCATGTGATTGTTTAAGTCCATTTAAAAACCAGAAGCTGGCAAAGTTGCCAAAACTGACGACCAGTTCTGACTCCATCCAACTCATACTGAACCTATGTCGGGAGTGTGTTTGTCAATTTAACTGAGTGTCTTGGTCTGTGGATTTAAAAAGCATGAGTTCAACAGTTCACAAGGGGACAGAATATAATTTCTTTCGGCTACTGTAAGCAGTATCTATAGGAATAGTTACTATTCCTAATCATACATAAGATAATAATAGATGTGTTGGAGAGGGTGTGATCATGTAGCAGCTAGTCATATCTTTTGGATGTGTGCTCAAATACATTTGCTCTAGAATAAGGTTACCCGAACAATAGAGGAAGTTTTAAATCTGAGAACCTAAAGACTAAAGGACTTTATATATGGGACTCAGTGTTAGGAAAGTTCACCTTGATTAAGAACTAGTTCAAAGTTCAGTTCAAGTTACTCAATATGAATTAGTTCAGTTCATCGTTCATTCTTCCAAATTATGAACTAGAAGTTCATGGATCCCAAAATGAACTTTTTCGTTCTTTTTTTGTGTTATTATTGTAAACTTATTATTAACTGTTCCTGACTTTATCCTGTAGTCAGTAAATCAGGGAAAAATCCACCCCTTCGGGGCTGAAGTCAGTACCTTACCCCGGGATTATTTGTCTTTTCTATTTTTTTCATGTATTTTTTTGTTTATTTATTTTTCATTATTAATTTTATTTAATTATTTCAGCCACAAGAAAGATGACACTGAAACGTACATTCGCAGTATATATTTTTTTCATATTATAATATATATCACGGAGTTAAGTAAAAAAAAATCACAATGTCTTTTTTTTCTAATACTATGCAGCCTTATCACTTACTTACACCTTTATTCACTATCATATTTTTGTGCAGTCCCATGTAGCATCTGCCTCTTAGACAGGAAAAAGTGCATTTAAATGGTAAAAATGGACGTTACTTATATACATAGTGTATATATACGTGTGTATGATGATATAATACATCCCCAACAAACAGAAAAGACAGTTTTATGTTAATATCACTGTGTTTCTTTCCTTAAAACAAAGTCATTATATTTATTGCACATGTTCACGGAGTCTGGCCTGGTCTGGCCTGGCCTGGCCTGGTAGGGTCTGGCCTTGAAAGAGGTGGTTACAGGATGCACATTTTATCCTAATTGGTTTATTAATCCCATTATTTGTGTAAATGTTGTCTGACCGTCTTCCTGTTGGAGTCACATTAAGTGTTGTTGGGTCTAAGGGTTCATTGTTTCCTTCTACACAAGTACACTGGAAAAATAGCCCTCTAAAAACAAGCCAAGAAAATTAATACAAGACTATTATTGCTTGAATTAAAGCAAAAAAATTAGTTTTCCAGTGGAACTATAGGTAAAATGTTGTTCAGATTAGTTCAGATCTATTGTCTATAAATCAGTTCCTCTGTAGGTGATTCTGTCTGATTTAAACTATGATCATATGTTTGGACTAAAAATGACAATAATCCTCTTGTATTTTTCAGTTTAACTCCTAATGACACTTATCAGTCTAATAGTTTTTATCAGTTTAATGTGCGTCGGCTTCTTTTGGCTCAATTAGTTCCCAGTGTTGGGAAAGTTCACCCTGATTAGGAACTAGTTCAAAGTTCAGTTCAAGTTACTCAATATGAATTAGTTCAGTTCATCGTTCATTCTTCCAAATGATCAACTAGAAGTTCATGGATCCCAAAATGAACTTTTTCATTCTTTTTTGTGTTATTATTGTAAACTTATTATTAACCGTTCCTGACGTTATCCTGTAGTCAGTAAATCATGGTAAAATTCCGCCCCTCCAGGGTAGAAGTAAGTACCTTACCCCAGGGTTAACTTCCCTCTGCAGGTTCTTAGAACACAAGGAGTGGTTTCAGTGAGCTTCGTTTTCAATGTTTATTTCCATGAACGGGACAACACCTGCTCTGGTCACCGGTCACAATCTGTACATTTAACTCTTTTTCTCCACTCCCAAAAACTCTCTGCACCCCCCGCCCCCCTCTCTCTCTCTCTCTCTCTCTCTCTCTCTCTCTCTCTCTCTCTCTCTCTCTCTCTCTCTCTCTCTCTCTCTCTTTGCCCCGCCCAAAACACTTCTCATTGGCTATTCCACAACATTATGTTTCCAACATTAGTTCAGAATAATACAAAAATGACATCTATGATAATGCTGTGTTTTGATCCCATTTTATTCCTTATAGGACTCAATAATTACAACGTGATAAGAACCAAATGTGAACTACATAAGAGCGCAGTTCAATAAATTACCTCCATAGCCAAGACAATGACTGGACATTGTTGAAGAAATATATGACATGGAAAAATGGACACTTTGTCTGATATTTCTGTCTCAAGCAAAATTGGACTTAATTTGAAGTAAAATCCCAGTCACACCCTTAAGAAGGAAGACAACATGGACAATCTCTACAAACACGTTATATTATTACTGTCATTATTACACACACACACACACACACACACACATATATATATATATATATATATATATATATAAAACCTGTATCTTATTGGCTATTTCACAACACCAGTCTGTTAGAGTAGTGACAATAATAAACTGTAATAACCCGTAGAATAAGCGGGATAATATCGGGGTGCTGTTCAGTCCAGTCGGGGAATATTTTTCTGATAGTAGCTCGTGGGCAATGCATTATCCTTTGCATCTTACTAACTAACAGACAGACAAACAAACTGTCAAAAACATAACCTCCTTGGTGGACCTCTCTTCATTCGAAGGGGGGGCTGGGGGTCTGCCTTGGTTTGCGTTCTCAGAGTGTTTTTCTATTATTGAATACTTTTGAAACTTTTCTCATTTTCTTTGGTTAAATAAGTAAGATTTCATTCATGGTAATATATATATATATATATATATATATATATATATATATATATATATATATATATATATATATATATATATATATATATATATATATATATCATGTTTAATAGATACTTTATTACTTCATAACAGTTGAGAAGTTGTACTTTTTTACTTTTATTGAAGTAAAGGAGCTGAGTCAGTACTTCTTTTTTCACACAAGCAGCTGTACTTCTACTTAAGTACAGAATGGGGGTACTTTTACCACCTCTGCATAAGTGTCTAACTAGAAAAGCACTCAGAGAGCGCAGACCTCTGCCAAGGTAGACCCCCCCCCCCCCAGAATCACCACCAAAATCTAATAATTTCCAGATCTCCCCATTACTAACCTACCCTGAAAATTTCATCAAAATCCAACCATAGGTTTATGAGTTATCTTGCTAACTATCAGACAGACAGACAGACAGACAAACTGGTAAAAACATAACATCCTTAGTGGAGGGAATTATGTGATAGAAGCTTGTACATTTTCAGAGCAGTGTAACCCAGCTGTAGACTGACCACTAGGTGGCAGTGCTGTGTTGGATGGTAATAATGTGTCTGTGGTGCAGTTCATCCTTCCACTGGTTCAGCAACAGCAAAGGTCTGAAGTAACTAAGTATAAGTACTTTGTTACTGTACTTAAGTATATTGTTTAGGTATCTGTACTTTACTTGAGTATTTATTTTTCTGGCAACTTTTTTTACTTTTACTCCCTACATTTGTTCATAAATATCTGTACTTTATACTCTTTATATTTATATAAATATCTGTACTTTATACTCTTTACATTTATATAAATATCTGTACTTTATATTCTTTACATTTATATAAATATCTGTACTTTATACTCTTTACATTTATATAAATATATGTACTTTATACTCTTTACATTTATATAAATATCTGTACTTTATACTCTTTACATTTATATAAATATATGTACTTTATACTCTTTACATTTATATAAATATCTGTACTTTATACTCTTTACATTTATATAAATATCTGTACTTTATACTCGTTACATTTATATAAATATATGTACTTTATACTCTTTACATTTATATAAATATCTGTACTTTATACTCTTTACATTTATATAAATATCTGTACTTTATACTCTTTACATTTATATAAATATATGTACTTTATACTCTTTATATTTATATAAATATCTGTACTTTATACTCTTTACATTTATATAAATATCTGTACTTTATACTCTTTACATTTATATAAATATCTGTACTTTATACTCTTTACATTTATATAAATATCTGTACTTTATACTCCTTAGAATAGACTTGTTACATTTTCAAACTAAACAGATGTAACAATAATAAGAGGGAAATGTGACTCTATATATGATAACAATGGCTTTTATTTCATGATTGTGACTTTTTATCTCATAATGTTGACTCTATCTATGTATGTATTTGTTATCTCATATTTCTAAGTTTTTATCTCATATGTGTGACTGTTTTGCTCATAATCTGGACTTTGTATCTCATAATTCTGTATTTTTTTTTTAATCTCATATTTCTGACTTCAAAAAAATCTCATAATAATGAATTTTATCTTAGTTATGATTTTCCTTTCCTGTCCATAAACACAAAACAGTATGATGACCTGATCATAATCTAGACAATAACTCACTTTTAATTTAAAGGCTTTATTTTTGGAAACTATTGAAAATTTTCTGATTTTTTTTCCTGGTTAAATAAATATTATTTAATTCATGGCAAAAATAAAAATGCTGTTTTAGTTTTTTACTTTGTTACATTTTTTTTTAATTTTTACTTTAGTGAAGGAGTTGAATCAATACTTCTACTTTTACCAGAGTATTTTTTTCACACAAGTATCTGTACTTCTACTTGTGTGAGTGTGTTTGAAATCATAAATCAAATATTTACACCTCTTTCTATAAATTAAGATGACGTTAAAGAAGAGTGACGTTAAACTGAAAATATTGCAATAAATACATATGCTGGGGAGCAACAATGACAGATAATCGTCACCGACTGAAGTGCAAAATTCCTAAACAGTAAAAACCTTAAACTGTTCAAGATGATTGTTCAGTTCATCCAGTAAAACCAGTTAGATGAGAAATGTTAAAATTCCACACCATTAAAGCAGTTCAGCCACTCATGGACCCTGATGAAAAGTGGTTAGGGTCATACTCTTACAATTATTACCTCCGTCAAGGATGTATTCAATTCGGGTGCGTTTGTTTATTTATATTTATATCAGCAGGATTATACAAAAAGTTCTGATGAAATTATGAAACTTTCAGGAATGATAGATAATGAGTGAAGGATGAACCCATTAGATTTTGAGCAATGAAGGTCAAAGGACAAGGTCACAGTGAAGGTCAACAGCTAAAACACATAGGATTCAGACAAGATAGAATCTCACAGTTTTTTTTTCATTCAAACATCAGATGGGTCAACACCTATGGCTCCATCACATCACGTTTTGTCGTCATATGACGCCATATCAAGCCTTGGCGGAGGTATGCTGTGTGTGACTGCCTTGTGTTAATAATATTTTGGTCGTAATCATCCTTCAGACTGTAAACACTGAACATGTGAAAGTGGTGCCTGTCCCTTTAAATGGAGCCAGTGACGTCACCGCCTGGGTTTACTTGCTTTGTTTGTCTGTGGCTGTTTTGGCTTCAGACTGACCCAGAGACGACGACACATACACACGAAAAAAAAAAAAAAGAAACATCCAGTTCGTGCAGTTACCAGCTCTTTAGGCCGTCGCACTGTTTTATCGGTGAGGTCGTTAGTGTGTGATTATATCCACAGCCATGCCGTCCGACAGACCCTTCAAACAAAGGAGGACATTTGGTAAGAAATGCTCCGGCTGGGCTTTAAGCTAACAGCCGGAAAACTGCAGCTACACTCGGTGCTTAGCTGTTAGCATCCGCTAGCCTCCAGCTACTCTGTTGACAAGTGTAATGCTATAAGTTTAAATTTTTATTTACACAGTAACTTATTGTATAACCGGAATGTTCAGTGTTTAGTGGCAGTTTTAAACATCCTTCAATAGCTGATATAGGTGCTAATTTCACATAATATAAGCGTTTAGAGGTGAAGTCACATCAGTAGTTATTAATTTTCTTCCAAACAAAGGGTAAAATTATTTACATATAACTGTGTATCTGTTAGAAAACGCTAGTGTTGTAGTTACTGTAGTGTGTTAATGTTTAAAGGCCATCTGGGTCACTGTCACATTAGCTTGTCTGTCCGTAGAGCTAGCATGGCCTTATTAGCACAGGATGAGCTAAGCAGGACATAAAACAAGTGAAAAGCTCCTGTTTGTCCAAAAGGAAAACAACATGTGCTGACACACTATCCCAGTACACGTGTTGAGTGAATTATGTTGTAATTTGATATGTAATGCTGAATAGGGAGGAGCCCACAGTCTGTCCATTGCATAATCTGTCCATACTGAGAATACAGACTAAGAAAAACAGCCACTTAGCCCTGGGACCAGCAGGGTTACTGTAGGGTTAGTAAAGAAAGGACTGTGTGAGGTACACTGACCCCCCCCCCCCAAAAAAAAAAAAATTGTCACACATGCAATATTTCACTGCATCACCTTGATTTTGATTCCAGGAGACTTGCACTGGATTTAACTCAAGCAAATAGTTCAGATCCTTCCAAGTGGTTAATAATGTTTTAGCTGGAAAAAAAATCTGTAACTGATGCAGTAAGTGTCCTCTCATATCTCTATAAAAGACTGGACACCACCAGGGTTGATCGGGGTCATCAAGTTTGTGACAATACTTCAGGGAGCCATCATGAGACATCATTTTCACATGTGAATTAGCCTCCAAAAAAATCCAGACTCTTAATTTGTAATGATAAAGAAATGATAATCAAGAAATGAATTGGGGAAAAAATATGATGAACCTTACTGTGACAAAACATAAGCTTTATGTAGCAAAAATATGCCAAAGTAAATGTCTCCTGTAATCAAAACCAAAGGTGGTGAAATATTGCATGTCTGACCCCCCCCCCCCCCATTTTTGTGTGTGTCGTTAACGTTATATTACACAGTAACTACTTGAGCCTGGTTCCCCACTGTGTGCTGACAGACACACTGTCAGGATAAGACACAGTGGACAGTTTTAAAATGGACAGACATGTTAGTTAAGTGACAGTTTGTGAATATGGGACCAAGGGTTGGCAAGATGAGTGTAAAAAAAAAACCTTATTAAGTAAATATATGACCACAGTTTGTATGTAAAATATATTGTTTGTTTGAATTTGTTTTGGATTATTTGAAATATTTATTATTTAACCAGGAAGTCTCTTGAGATTAATGGTGTGTATTGGCAAGAATCTAGCAATACTATACAAATCACAATACTAGGATCATCATATGATATATTGTAATATAGCACTGTTAACAAGGTAATATATTTTTGTTTCTTTTAAAAAATATTGTTTCCAAAATATGCACAAATACTAACCCCCCCCTTTTTTTAGCAGAACATGATCTAATGCTGTATTGGAGAACGTTAATGTGTAAAAAATTAAATGTTTCAGAGACAGAAGTAATTAGATCCTACTAAAATGTATTCTATTAGTTGTTAAGTGGACAGTCCCTGATTGATCCAACATCTATTTTTGCACAATTCCAACAGAGGAGCTAACATGATGGTAAAAAGCCTTGAGGATAGCTGAGATAACTATTTAACAAAACTGTGTTAAGTAATGAACAAAACCATCACCATGTCTACATTTGTATAAAGACCTACAAATATCAATACAGTACTTTTAATACTAATGCAGTATCATGAAGTTAAACATAATGCTATATTGCAGAAGTGATATCTTCTTACACCTTTACTTGAGATACAATCTTTTTCCATTTGCACTAATTGTATCTAAAAATGTGAAATGATCGAAAGCAATAGAATAAGAAATCTGAAGTATTCTGTTCAACTGAGGTACATGAATATACATAGATCAGAATAAACTCCACATTTCAAAGCATCATCTACTATATGTTTAATATTGATTATCTCGTTTTAATTGTGTTTTTCTCTTAATAATCTTTAAAAAAAAAAAAGTAGACATTTTCTACAACACTGGACTAAATTATTTTTATATTTTATTTATTAGTTTGTCTGTCTATAATACATTTGTCATGGAAAGTACTGGTTCTGGTCACTGACAGTCCAGTTGCATCAAATATATTAAATAAATTAAATATATTCTTCAGAAATGTATACACAGATAAAACTACTTTAAAAGCAGACCCATAGGTAAGTGTAGAGTTTTACACACCTATGACATAGGACAAGCAACTCTACCTGTTTGGTTTTTATCTATTGTTTTATTTAGTGTTGGTTCATTGTCTTTATTTGTATTTATTTATTTATTATAAATCTGTATGTCCTTAATCTATTCTTGTATTTTACTTTTTTATTTTGGTTTTGCACTTTGCTCCACTGTGGTTGTTAGCTTAGTTAATCTAACCCTTGTAAGTCATTATAGAAAACAGTGCATAAATGTAAATATATTTAGGTTCCAATATGAAGCAGGATGGGTGATCAGAAACACATTGAATATTTCTATTCTTCAACACACATTCACCTTCGTCTGTGTGACTGAATGTTTTGCCAGTTACTCTATAATTCCCATGTTTCAGTACCTTTATGTTTATCCAAGCTGATATAAGCTGTTGGGGGGGGGGCAGTCCACATAGCGGCCTAAAGACAACGTCCTTGGCCTAAACAAAAGCACCATTCATACTTGACTGGGTTTCCTCGGTGCCATTTGAGCTTTGAACCCCAGCAGTGTTTGGGAAAACAGCTGAGATGTTTCTGAAATGGTTCCTTCTTAACCTTAAAACAGTTTGTTCTGTAAAATTAGATATAGAGGTGATTTAAAAACTAACATAAGTACTTGACAAAAGCAAAAGGCACAGATATGACAGTCTATGCAAAGTAATGGTTGAACAATATATAGTGATATTTTATTTTTATAATACTGTAAATATATGAAGAGAGGTGGGAAGTAACTAAGTACAAGTACTTTATTACTGTACTTAAGTAGATCGTTTTAGGTATTTATACTTTATTATTTATTTTTCTGGTAACTTTTTACTTTTCCTCCCTACATTTGTACATAAATATTTGTTCTTTATACTCTGTACACTCTCAGAATAGACTCATTATTTTTTCAAACTAAGTGGATGTGACTATATGTAAAATAAGTGGCCTCAGAGCGAAAAACTGTGACTTTCCATATCATAATTAGGATCTCAATTGTGCCATTTTAACTCAGTCTTTTTTTCTCAACGTTATGCGTTGTCTCAAATTTGACTTTTTAGCTACAGATTGTGACTTTTTACTCCATAATTATACTTTTTTAAAAAAAATGTTTTACAAAAAATCTCATATTTATGACTTTTTAAAAAAATATATATATATTTTACTCTTTTATCTCAATTAACTTTTTTTTCCTCCATAATTTTTGGTCCATATCCACAAAACTTAGTTAAAGTGACCTGTTCAAACACATAGTCTACACAGTAACTCACATTTAAAGCATTTATTTTTAGATACTTTTGAAACGTCTCTGATTTTTCTTGGTATTGTTTCATCCATGGCAAAAGAAAAAAAGCTGTTTTACCTTTGTACCAGGACTTGTACTTTTACCAGAGTATTTTTTTTCCGCACAAGTAGCTATACTTCTACTTAAGTACAGAATGGGAGTACTTTTTACCACCTCTGAATATAACAACATACTGTATCAATACTTTAAGGTACTAGTTTAAATGCAGATATGGCAGAGGTTCACCTTTGTTTTTTGTTTTTCTTTATTGTTTATTAAGCTCTTATTTATAAATCAGGATCTTGAACTGTAATCTTTGTTGAACATCATTTTATTTATTTTGCGTGTGTGTTTTGTTCTGATAAAACCATGTGTTATACTTTTATCTAAATCCTGCACTTGAAGTTTTTAACACAAGGACATTTTGTGATAAAGTATTACATCCTATTCTGATCAAATAAAAGTGTGTTTAGTATTTATGGTGTAATTAAATTGTTCCAGGAAAATGTCTTTCAAAGAAAAAAAGAGACCCCCCCCCCTGCCGCCAGTTGTTACGTAACCAAAAACGACAGCTGTAACCACAAGTAAACAAACATGTCTGCTGCTGTAGTTGTCGTGTTCTCCTGGGTGATGCTGATATTATTACTAATATCTGCATTGAATCGTAGAAGTGTTATGCATCGACCGATTACTCCACGTTTATGTTAATAGTGTTTTATTTTTCCATGTGCGTTTGACATTGTGACAATGTCAAAATTTATACAACAGTTACCACAACTTAAAAACAATTACGGCAAAAATACATTTGTGTACTTCTTTCGTAGATACCGCCATTTAAAAAAAAAAACGAACAAAGATTTGCATTGTTTTCTGGGAAATTTCTCACACCCCACCGTTTGGAGTCTACCTCTGGAAAATCTTTGTTTGAAGGATGAAGCCCTTCCCCCTACCCCTCTGTCTTAATGTGAATTGAGACACCCCTACCCCTACATGTGGACATACATAATGGAGGGGAAGGGGTGAAATGAGATTCAGTCTTAGTCTTGTGTATTAGATCCAGAAAATATGTTTGTGTAAAATTAATTAATCAGAAAGTCCCTTTATAATGAAAATGTAAAGAACATGAACAGTTAATTTCATTAAATAGATTTGGGTTCTTCTATGAAACTGGGTTTATTTTAGTATGTGTCACTTTACCATCTTTTTAGACCTAATATTATAATAAAAGCTAAATGTAGACGTATTTCCCCCCACGATGGACCTAATGAAGACTTCAGATAATTGCATTAAAATGATCCTCTTGCTCTGAGACATCCCATAATTAATGAATTTAGAATAAAAAAAATTGGGTCCAAAAATAAGACCCCAAATGTGGACAGTTAAATCTGTGTGTTGTCAGTGTATTAGATGTGAAAACATGGCTATAAATGGTTTTGTATAGAATAGAAATAAAGGCACTGTTACCCATTTCCCACTGGCCAAAAAAAACACATTTAAACCCACTAACAATTGGCTTTTGGGGGCAGTGGGAAAGACGCACCGACCCACATCAAATGACTTGGCAAGCGACACGGGTTGAAATCGCCTCCAATCGGCTCAGCTCCAATCGGCATGCAGTGGGAACACCAGACCCACATCAACCTGCTAGTTTACCTGATGACATAGAGCAGTGGTCCCACTTCTGCTGCATGTTTTAAGCTGCGTTTCCAATACATGGCATTGGCTGTATTCGATTCAGCTCGTGGACTACGTACTATTCCTTGAGTGTTTCTATACAGATACTATCATACCTGGATGTCATCACCAGGTGCCGTCAGGGTTGCTCTGACTTTTATTCATCTGACAACAAAGACCGAAATGTCTCGACCTCCACAACCGGCCCCGGTGTTCTTTTGTGAACTTACATCATTGCGCTGCAGACTGAATTTAACTTACTGGTCTGTTTAGTGTAACTCCGAATGAGTCGCAGGTTGATAACACAATGACACACAAACAATTCCACCACTCAAGTGTTGGCACTGTTTACACATCTCAATCTCAATGGAGTAGATACCAAAACTGGGTACCACGGGACTAGGTCTTTTTACGTAGCAGGAATGGACCGAAGCAAATAGAATCAGATACGAGTGGAAACACGACATCAGTTGTGTCCCTCTCCCAAAAAACCTGATTCAAATGATCAGCATATCATCAAACTCTGCAGAAGAGTGATACTGACCGTCAGGTGTGTTGGAAGAGGGAACATCTGAAACGTGCAGGACAGGGGTACTCATGGACGAGGGGTGGGTATTGCCAACGACCTTTCAATACAATACACATCCCGATACAGCGATCACAATATGATGCGTATTACAATACATGTGCATCCCGATTTATGGTATTAAACGTGATACGTATCCCGATATTTTAGGCTTATATTTTTAACAGCTTTAACATTTAGAAAAAAAGCAGACATATGTATACATACCCAAATGTTATTTTTTACTTTGCTGTGGAGCAACAAGTAAAGCACTGCCTTCACGGGCTGTAATGCAGAAATGAAGCTGTCTTTGAAAAACATTGTCACGGGTTTGATTTTTCAAAACTTCAAAAAGCTCAAAAAGATGATGGCTCAGTCAAAAAAAAAAAAAAAAAAAAAAAAAAAAAAAAAAATATATATATATATATATATATATATATATATATATATATATATATTAAAGGTTTTTTATATTTTATTCAGCACCACCCATAAAAACCAAGTAGAATATTACTTAGTGAGGCAAAACAAAAAGAAAACAAATACTTAAGACAATATTTTAAACTCACCACACACTCAACATCTCCGTCTGTCTCTATCAACTCTTCAGCAACTCTCTCCCCAAGGGAAAAAAAACCCTCCAAAACAATTAACTGAGGGGTTTTATAAATTATTTAAAATACAAATAATAATAATTGACCAAAACACAATAAACAAAAACATAATATTAACCAAAAGCCCTCCTTATATCATTCATACTAAATACAAATACAATGAAAATTAATTGGTTAAACATAAAGCGACAGAGTGACGGTGGTGTCTACGTTATGGCGAGAGTGTGTGTGTGTGTAATGTGTTTGAGTGTAAACCCTTGAATGCGTCACCAAACTGAGTAAAGTACAATTTGTCCAGTTTATATGTGATGATGGCTCTGTGTCTAATGTGCAGCTTCACCTGCTTCCTCCTTACAAAGGTGGGTAATTCCAGGTCCATCAAGTCAAACTCCAACCATGTATTGGTTCAAACCTGCTCAACACAGGTGATTCCACTAATTATCCCATTTATCTGGGTCAGGCTTTGTGCTCCTGGTTCAATAAACAGGTTTGAATCCATACGTGGTTGGACTTTCACTTGATGGATCTGGAATTATCCACCTGCTGCCTCCTTATACAGCACCGTGCACGGACACACCATGCAGCGGTGACGTGGTGCCTACAGCCGCTGCGTTACAAACGTAACCTTAAAACATGGTCTTAACAAGGCTGTAGCTAAATATCGATACTGACGCCTCCATATCGGTGCGTGTAACGTGAAGAGGTCCGCAACAATGTATCCCCATATCGATATTTTGAGGGCCAGGATTGGAAACCACTGACATAGACCGTTGCGTGATGCCTCGTGACAAAGGGATTTTTTTTGTTTTTTAACAAAGCCCTGTTCGCACATTCAGATTAAGACTGGATTGTGAAACATGTGGGGGCATTTGAAAGACAATGACACTGGTTTCCATGCTGCTCTGCATTGTTTACTGCCTTGAATTCTGTAGCATCGTCAACTCAACCCCAGCGTGGTGACGTCACCAGATGCACAGTGGGCGACATGCAATTTACCGGTGGGGGTCAGGCTCGGCTTTTTTTGGTCAATGGAGAAAAGGCAAAATGCTGATTGTTACCAGGTCGACACAGGTTTTTAAAATGTGGGTCGACCTAATTTTAGTGGGAAAGCAGCTTGTGTTAAGTGTGTGGATCCTAGTGTTTTTTTTCTGTTCCACACATGTGGGTTTTTCATCAATCTACGTCTGCATTCCAGATTTGGTGTGGAACCCGGGGAAGGGGTAGGGGTACAAAATAGAAATGGGATTTTGCCCTATGAGGCTAGAAATTCAAACCAGATGTCAGCAAATGTTATGAAGTAAGTTTGCAAGCTCTTTAGGTTAATTTAAAATGTAAATAATGACTTTTTAAAAATTTTTTAGATGAAATATTTTTATATTATTTTCCATTATATTTAATATATAAATCTATATGTAACACAGTCAGGACACCAAAATTACATACTATTATTTTTCTGAATATCTCTTTTATTTTTTCACAGGTACATTTTGGGAATTGATTTACTTATTTAAGGCACAATGCTTAATAAAAATGACTACTGTTGCAAAATCATTCACTATTTATTTGTATTTAACTGGGCGTGTTCTGCATGTAACTCCAGTGGACACCAAACCTGGGATGAGACATAGATTGATGAAAAACCCACATGTGTGGATTAGAAAAAAACACTAGGATCCACATATTTAACACAGTGTCTTTTATTTACAGTCTAATCTAATTTACTGACACCAAGTCGATTTAATCGTCCATATTCAGGTCTTATTTTTGGACTCATTATTTCATTATCAAGTCATTAATTATGGGATGAATTGGAGTGCATTTATCTGAGGTCATCACTAGGACCATCCTGGAGAGAAATAGGTCTCTATTTTTGCTTTTATTATTGGCTTTAAAAAGATAGGAAAGTGACATATATTAAAATAAACCCAGTTCTATAGAAGCACATTTAATAGTTTATGTTCTTCACATTTTCTTTATAAATGAACACATTTTTGGTATTGCATCTTTATAACATGGTGTCTGTTCCAGTTTCTGTGACAGTGTGTTGTTCTGTCTGTGCTGAACTTGGCTGAACTTGTGTTTTGTGGTTTGGTACCCACAGCTGACCGGTGCAAAGAGGTCCAGCAGATCCGTGAGCAGCACCCAAACAAGATCCCTGTAAGCTCCTTTAACTCTGATTTCAGCACACTGGTACTTTTGGTTAATAACAAGCAGGAAGTAGAGAATAGTGCAACAGAACTGTGAAGTAGTTGAATGAAGGAATATTTAAATTTAATTACATACAAAGAAAACACATACACATAAAGAACCTACAATTTTTTTTACACCATTTGTGACTGAAAAAAGGAAGAAGCTGAAGAAAGAGGCTTATTTCTATGTCTCCTACTTACATTATTTGAACTAAAACATTTTGTCTCTAAAGTCCCGTACAGATCGTTGTACTTTTCATAGATCTTGATAATATGACAAATTAAAGCTTTTTTGAGCTACACAAGTTCACTTCCTTCAGTTGCTTCCATAATTTCACACCAACTGATAAAGAAAACTCAAGTCTTAAATACTGGTTGGCTCAAATTTCCAAGATAAGTCTGGGGTGAAAAGGTAAAATTCTTGAAATTAACAGGAATATTGGTCTCAGATCTACTTCCAAACACTGTCTGCACATTATGATCCATTCACTTTACAGGTTCTTTCTAGTGGAATATTTACTAATCCATTGTATACATGTACATATACCAGCATATATGACACTTCCAAGTATCTTCCAAGGCTTAGCATAGAGTAGTTGGGGAGGGGTTGGGTAAAGTCAGCCAGCAGTGGGGGGCATTTGGGAAAACAAAGCATGCAATGGGTGGGGGTGTTAGGGAAAAGACACAAGTGAAATCGTTACAATTCCATTACAAGAGTCACAATCTAATAGTAATGATAATTTAGGTTAGTTATGAAATCAAGTTATCTAATGAATTTTTAGAGCAGCAGTTTATGGGGACATTTACACGAGGACGATTGTGGCTAAATACGACAGTATATTTTATCAGGAGTGCCTTTAATTTACACAAAGCCGACTCCGTCAGAGTGTGAATACGCACAAATCTGAAGACTCCTTCCAGAGTGCGGGTTATTGAAGACGTGTTGGGTTGCATCTACTTCTAAATGGCAAGAAACACACATGTTCATGTTGCGGGCGTCTTTACGTCACATATGTTCACGTCAAATACACTTTCACGTTACATTCATACACTGAGTAGGTAAAGCGACAATGTGGGACAACCTGGATCCCACTGCATTAGCATTAGCATTAGCAACTCTAGTAAATGTACAGGAGTTGTTTCAGCTATTGTACAGACATTACACACATACCATAGTCGAACACAGATGAATGGACAATTACATACGTCAAAAACAGACTGGCATGACTATCCAATCGTATTTGTCCTACTGTTCCGTCTTCATATAAACAAAGATTTCCTCCTGAATATGGTCGTCTAAACGCGGATGAAAAACAGAAGACACCACTTTTGCGTCTTCTGTTTTCATCGTCTCCATATAAATGTAGCCTATATCACATTCCATACAACTATGAAATAAACCACACATTTGTTGCATTTTAAGAAACTAATCAATTTGCTTCATCTTATTATGTAAAGTTCAGTTTGCAGCCAGGTAAATGTTAACCTCTGCATTTTTGTGAAATTCAGTAACAATTTTCATCCAGTCCTCCTGCACTGGTAGATCCAGTTTTATGAATATCTACATGATCACATCATATTTTCATTTAAAAATGCAGAGGTTAATGACAATAAATGTAGGTAAAAAGAGAAGGAGGCTGTAATCTAAGGGCAGACCAGAAAAAAACCCCTGAAAAGTGTGTGTAACTTTCTCTTATAGTGGAATTTTACAGTATGTTTGAAGATATGAAACCAATGAGGAAAGCGTATTTAAAAAAAACCCAAAAAACTGGATATGATTTCACTAACTGATCGATACTGGACTGATTTTGGAGAAATTCGTTTGTGTGATATCATGCGCTTTTGTGGTTTCCACGTTTACCCCCGCCAAGGAGATTATGTTTTTGTTTTGTCTGTCTGTCTGTTAGTCAGTCAGATAACTCAAAAAGTTATGGACGGATGTTGATTAAAATTTCATGACGTGTTGGGGGTGTCACAAGGAACAAATGATTAGATTTTGGTGATGATCTGTAAGAGATCCTGGATCACTTTGAAATGTATTCTCCATTCACCGCAATGTAAAATTTCAAAGTGATCCAGAATCCAGGATCTGTTCCGGATCATCGCCAAAATCTAATCATTTGTTCGTTGTGACACCCCCAACACGTCATGAAATTTTAATCAACATCCGTCCATAACTTTTTGAGTTATCTTGCTAATTATCAGACAGACAAACTGTCAAAAACATAATCTCCCTTGCGGACCTCTCTTCATTCGGAGAAGGGGGGGGGGGGGGCTTGGCGGAGGTTTGCGCTCTCGGGGTGCTTTTCTAGTTTGAAAATGTTTCTTTCAGTAAAACATAACTTACTGTGAATGTTATGCCTTCATTCATTATATAATTAACTTTTCTATTTCACAAAATGGGTACAATCTCAGCCAAAAATAGTAGCTACACAAATAGAAAAGTACATAAAGTAAAGGTTTTGGAGGGGGAAGGTATTCGTTTTGAAAAAGTCTAGAACACAGGTGTCAAACATAAGGCCTGGGGGCCAAATCCAGCCTGCCAAAAGGTCCAATGCGGCCCTTGGATCAATTTGTGAAATGTAAAAATTACACTGAAGATGTTGTGGAGAAGAAAAAATCACTTTATTTCCAGTTCAACATACAGTGGATCAGACCAGTAAAATATTGTCATGATAACAAATAAATTACTGCAAATGCTTTTTGTTTTAGTATAAAAAGTTACATTCCATGAAAATATTGACAATTACAAACTATCATTTTACAATAAATATGAACAACCTCAAATGTCTTAATGTAAATAAATGTCATTTTAACAATATCCTGTCTGTTACTAAATGTTTTGTGTATTTGTTATTGTGACATATTTGTTATTGTGACATATTTGTTATTGTGTATACATTCTAATGCACATGTGTAAATGATAAATGGAAGCAGAACATTATGAACATCACACTAATTAATTGTTCATTTTATTTTCGGAAACTGAAAATGTAAGCATTTTATATCATTTTACTTCTGTCACTGTTATTATTTTACTGGTCCGGCCCACTTTAGATCATATTGGGCTCTATGTGGCCCCTGAATTAAAATGAGTTTGACACCCCTTGGTCTAGAATTTTAATCTAGCGATCACCCTGAATTACCTCATTCATTCATAAAAAAAACACTAAGGAAAGGAAGTCACTGCAGAAGTACTTTAATGTCTTTAAAGTTGAATCAGTGGACGGCTGTGGTTTGACGGTGCTTTGTTCCTGCCGTAGGTGATCATTGAGAGGTATAAGGGGGAGAAGCAGCTGCCTGTTCTGGACAAGACCAAGTTCCTGGTACCGGACCACGTCAACATGAGTGAGCTGGTCAAGATCATCAGGTAAAAACACAAACAGCTGATCCATCAACATGACGTCACTGAGCTTCCACTGACGTCTTCTACATAACAAAACTCCCCACATCACAGCCCCTTATATCCTTGACTCTCCAGCCGTGTTTAGTCTGAACTCCTGCTTATTTTCTTCAACCCAGCGGCACAAGCAGCCCACAGACCGCGTGGCCGCTGTCTGGTATGTGTGTGTATATTTGGAGCCGTCGGCGAACGTACATATGCTGCTAGTGTTACATACCAGGAGCAGATGTACAAGTGTGTGTACCTGACACGCTCAGTATGTTTACATGCACTTAGAGATTTACTACTGTGGTCCGGCTAATATCCAAGGTTTAAAAGGCATATACACACCTTAGTCAGACTGTAGTCCAACCGAACTGGAGTATTTGTCATCGGACTATTGTCATCATCAGGCTTTTTTTTGCCACCGAGTCCTTAAATATTTTTTTTTAATTTAACCAGGAAAGTCTCATCGAGATTAAAAACCTCTTTTTTTAACGGAGGGAAAGTTACAGACATAGACAATATATTATAAAATTACATATAATTCTCCAAAACACTTACATTTATATGAGTTGACCTCAAGTTCTCTCAGTCTGGATTTAAATGCTAATAAAGAAATAAGTTCTGGTAGCTTCCAGTCTTTTTGCAGCGTGTTACAAGAGAAAGCCCTTTTTCCCAGGCCTGGGGTAAATGAAACGCACTGCGGTAATTGATGGTTTGAACACAATGAGTAGGAATCATCACTTGTCCTTGCTTGTGCAGATGTAGGAGGGCAGCAGACCGAGCATGGCCTCACAAATAAAAGTGTACCAGTGTCCCTGTCTCTTTGTGGACAGAAATGGCCATCCAACACGAGACTACAATTCACAATGATGTGTTAATGCTCTGCAGTTACTAATGAACCTCAGAGGAACAAGACACACCGTCAATTCTTCTAAGACATTGAGCAGAAACATTCATGTACAATAGGTTTCCATTTTACACAACGACAAATGTGGGTAAATACACAGCATTTTTTATCGGAATTGCCTTTCGTTTACACGCCGTTGGCACTGTGGGGGTGTGAATACGCACAAATCTTAAGACTCCTTCCAGAGTGGGGCGTATTAAAGATATAATACATATAAAACATAATAACATAGCGTGTGTCTTTACATCACATATGTTCACGTGGCATACACTTTGACGCTGCATTCATACGCCAAGCAGGTGAAGCAACAAACATGTCAAACAACCTGGATCCCACAGATCTTCCAGCTGCATTAGCATTAGCACTAGCAGCAGAAAATCATTTCATTTTCATCGTACAGAAATTACACACATACCATAACCGAATGGAGACGAGTGGACAATTACATACGTCAAAAACAGAAGGACATGTTGGCGTTCTATCACAGTTCTATCACACCTAGGGGCCTGGCATGCATAGCCAATCGTGTTTCGCCTACTGTTGCATCTTCATATAAACAAGGATTTCCCCCCGAAAATGCTCGTCTAAGCGCAGATGAAAAACTGAAGACGAGATGCCATTTTTGCATCTTGTTTTCATCGTAACAGTATATACTTAGCCTTGGAGTGGAACGTACCTCACTCAATAATTCTGTTCTGTTACATTTGCAATTGAGCGGTGGTAGAAGGGGTGAGGGGCACGTCTGGTTCTGGGGGTTCATGCTCAGGACAGACACACACACATTAACATGTATGTTTTAGACATATGTGTTGAATACAATTTTTAACAAAATGCAGGTCTTTCATTTGTAAATTGAAACATAATCATTTTAAATCAGGTTTATTTTTGCCTGAAAAAGATACTGAATATGACGGTCACCATTTACCCCATCCCTCCCCGCCCCTCCCCTTTGCTCCAGGCGCAGGCTTCAGCTGAACCCCACCCAGGCCTTCTTCCTGCTGGTCAACCAGCACAGCATGGTGTCCGTGTCCACCGCCATCTCTGAGATCTACGAGCAGGAGAGGGACGAGGACGGCTTCCTCTACATGGTCTACGCCTCCCAAGAAACCTTCGGCTGCTAGGGAGGGAAAGGGGGTGAGGGGAGGGGGGAGGAAGGGAGGAGCGGGGGTAACCTTTGGGTGCAGGAAGGACGGGGAGAGGGCAGAGGGGAGGGGCGTGGAGGGGGAGATGGAGGTAAACGGTGCCAGAACCAATGGGTAAGCAGCGGTCTCCATGGTCCTCTCCACTGCGTTGCTTTTGCAGGCCCACGTAGCAGCACCCCCGTCGCTTCCAGTGTGTGACAAACACCCCTAACCCTCATACGTGGCACCTCTTTATGTCGGTCAGTAAATCCAACACTAGCATCCAATGCCAGAGGGCGGACGGACAGACAGACGGACGTCCTCAGGCTTCTAAAGGTCAGACCTGTGATATCTCTGCGTGTTCCTCCGTTCATTTTTATTAGTTGTTGGTTTAGTTCCGTGCAGACTTCAGAGTCGTGTTCTTCAGTGGTTTGGGCTGTAAAGTAAAACACCAGTGCTGTCGGCTGACTTTAATCCTTCACATCCGTTCGAGCAAAGTTCAGGACGTCTGTGGAAGCAGTCACCGGTTACAGTCCGCCACTTAACTCCACTAGTTTGGATTTATTTCCCCCCCGACTGTTGAACAAAACAGATCGGCAGTGATTGTAGTTTTTACCTTTGACCTTTTTTTTTTTTTTTTTTTTTTTTTTTTAATTCTCTCCTTTTATTTGAAATATTAGCCATAGTTTAGTTGATGTTAAGCTCGTTTGTTTTAATCATACATGTACCGTCAGCCTGAAGCTCAGCTCACCCACCTGTTCCCAGTCGCTGACAATCGGGCTCAGACAAAAAAAAAAAATTACTGTGATCCTTGAATTTCAAAAGCATTTACAGTAATTTTCCACGTGCAATATTTGCTTCTTCACACCTGTGCGGACCACTGCTCCGTTCATCGCTAACGCCGGTCTGCGCTCCACACTACTCACCCCCTCTAATCTACAAACCGCGCGGTCCAGTCACGCTACAGAAAGTTCACATTAGCATCTCCGGACACATCCTGCTCCGCTCACTCACTATTTGCTCCATAAGCACAATTATCCACCTGTTACTTTTCCCGTTCACGCGACCCATCGGACATGTCACCGTCTTCCGTTCGTCGCAGATCTAAAGGCCTGTTCGGTGGATTTAACGCAGTCATGCTCGGAGCGCGGTAACCAGGCCTCCACTCTTCCGACGCACAGGAGAAACTGCACGCTCATTTGCTTTTTTTAACGCTTGGTTTGAAGGTTTTATGTACAGGCGTCAAATACGAGAACACGAGGAGGCGCGCAGTCGTCTGTAGTTCTGAACCAATGCTGACAAAAGACCGTCTACACTGAACAGCTGACAGGACAGGACGCTTCTGTTTTGTTCGGACACGCTTTGCAGGAGACGAAGCCAGGACGTAATGGAATCGTAGCGCGGCGTTGGCGTTGAGGTGAATTAAAGCCACGTTTTCATATCGCTTCTCCACCACGAGGCCCACGTCTCCTCCTGGATCTGTTCCAGCTTGTAAGATTGCCACGTGTGTCATGGTAGCATAGACGTTAGACCTAATAAAAATGTATTTAATGTAGGTAAATGAATGAGCTTCTTTTGCACATAAATTAATAGAACTATTAAAAAAGGGTTGACTTTGAATTTTTTTTAGGAATTACTGTATCTATATAATAACAATTATTTGTTCTTTTTTTATCTGCTTCACGTTTGTGTCGAGCGCCGCTGCGCTGTACATTTGTCTGCCTTTGTTTAATGAGACTTTCTAGACAAAAACAGGCTGTCATGCACTACAAACCTTGCATGATTTGACTTTTTTTTTTTTAAATTAATGTATGTTGATTTTGCGCAGTAGAGGTAATCGTTTTGGTTTTACTTAGAAGAAAAGTCTTTTTTTCGATGTTTTCCCATACCAAAAACTCAAGTATGTGTATGTGTATGTTTGAAACAAACAAAAACTGTGTGTGTATAAAGGATCATATAATCAAACTGTATTTACAAAGCGTGTTTTTTCTTTAGGCTTTCTGACATTGTCACTGTTTTGAGGGGTGTATATAGATGCATTGCTACAACCTTAAAGCATTTGCCAATTAAAAAGAAAAGTTGCCTTTAATGATAGTTTCTTGTCTTTTCTTTGCTGTAAACTCTTCTGCACAGGCACTTGCACACACCTGCTGCTAACACTATACTATACGCAACTACCTCAAAATGAACTCTGTACATTATGTCCTGTCTTGTTATACCTGGTTAGCAGAGGTGGAAAGTAACTCAGTAAAAGTACTTCATTACTGTACGTGCGTAGATTTTTTTAGGTATCTGTACTTTACTTGAACTTTTTACTTTTACTCCCTACATTTGTTCATAAATATCTGTACTTCATACTCTTTACATTTTTATAAATATATGTACTTTATACTCTTTACATTGATATAAATATCTGTACTTTTTACTCTTTACATTTATATAAATATATGTACTTTATACTCTTTACATTTATATAAATATCTGTACTTTATACTCTTTACATTTATATAAATATATGTACTTTATACTCTTTACATTGATATAAATAGCTGTACTTTATACTCTTTACATTTATATAAATATATGTACTTTATACTCTTTACATTGATATAAATAGCTGTACTTTATACTCTTTACATTGATATAAATATATGTACTTTATACTCTTTACATTTATATAAATATATGTACTTTATACTCTTTACATTTTTATAAATATATGTACTTTATACTCTTTACATTGATATAAATATCTGTACTTTATACTCTTTACATTGATATAAATATATGTACTTTATACTCTTTACATTGATATAAATATCTGTACTTTATACTCTTTACATTTATATAAATATCTGTACTTTATACTCTTTACATTTATATAAATATATGTACTTTATACTCTTTACATTTTTATAAATATATGTACTTTATACTCTTTACATTGATATAAATATCTGTACTTTATACTCTTTACATTGATATAAATATCTGTACTTTATACTCTTTACATTTATATAAATATATGTACTTTATACTCGTTACTTTTTCAAACCAAGCAGATGTGACAGTAGCAAAATAAGTTGTAAATCAATGGAGAGTAATTGTGACTATCTTAAAATTTCAACTCTATCTCATAATTGTACATTTCTCACCTTTTCCCCATAATTATGCATTTTTTTCTCCCATTTATGATGGATTTTTTCCCTAAACTTCCTGTCCATACCCACTAAACTGAGGACCATGACCTGATCAAACACAATAACTCACTTTCAAAGGTTTTATTTATGTACACTTTTGAAACTTAGTTTTTCCTTGTGAAATATTTAATTCATGGCAAAAAAAATATGCAGTTTTACTTGTTTACAATTGAGAAGTTGTACTTTTTGATTTGAATCTACTGTTACCAGGGTATTTTTTCACACAAGTAGCTGTACTTAATTATTTTGAAGGTTTTAACTTTACTCTTTGGGTGGTTGGCTTTAAAATACTATGAGATTGGAACCTAGGACCATCTGGTGCCAGACAAGTGTTCCACAAAACAAGCATGGATTTAACTTTAATATTTGAATGGTGTTGGACTGTAAAAGAACAACTATGAAGTGTGAACCCAGGACCATCTGGTACCAGACTGAGCCAACACGAGACCTGTGGGCCTGTTCTTTTTAAGGTTTTAACTGTACTATTTGGGCAGTGGGTTTAAAATATTTGGAGAAGGATGGGACTTGAACCCAGGTACACTATGTAAAACCCACATTTTAGACCATCTACAATTATGAACTTCAACCAGTCCACAAAAACCCCCAAAAACATAGAAAAAGACAGTGATTCGTTTTATTTTACAAGACAGACAAGGCATACGGTTCATTTATAAACATGTTTACAGCTCAGCAGAAAAAGATTAAGGCTCTGAGAAACAAGGTCCAACACATAGATATTGTATTTTTAATTATTTTTTTTTTATTATGGGAAACATTGGTATAATTCTAGCCTAGCTACACTATCCCCATTCATTACATGTATGGGTCGAGTGCTGCTTCATAGTCAGGGGAGGCGGGGCTAAAAGGGTGTCTTTCAAATCCCTCTGTATGCAACAGGACGGTACTACAACCAATCAGCGTAATCTTTGGGATGATGTAGTTTGAGCGTCCGGAGAAGGTTACTAATGACTAAACAAAATGGTGGATTATGGAGCTTTACGACTGTTGTCGCTTCTTTAAAAAGAATTTAAAGATTGCTGACGTTTTCTCACATTCGTCAGTCATTTTTGATAAAAGGAAATCGCCAAAGTTTCTTCTTCTATGGATGTTTCTCTCCGAATCGTTGCAGCACTTTGTTATGCCCTCCCTCTGACTCCACATTTCACTGTGATTTGTCAACCATTTTCAGGAAAATTTAGCCAAAAGTTACATTGAGCGTAACGAGACTACTACTGTAGCACATTAGATTTGCTACCGCTAGGGGGTCTAGCGTGGCTAGGCTTTTATAATTCGAATAATTATATTATATATATATATATATATATATATATATATATATATATATATATGACCTATGTTCCCGCAGTTGCCCTAATCCTCTTCTGTAGAAAGGCCTGATAGATCTTTACAAAAAACAACTGTAATACGTTTGAGTTTGTCATTTCATACCACCTTAAGAGCCCCGCCCACCTCTGATTTCATTGGCTCTTCCTTCAGATGTGTTTTCTCTGTAAATGTACGGCCCATAAACACTCCAGTTCTACCCGTTCGTTATTGTCAGTTTGGACTGTGGTAAATCAATAAGATGCAGTAAAATATCTGTTTAGACAATGTCACTCAAATCTTCATTAATGTCATTGTTAAATTAGCATGAACTCATGACAGACTCCAAATTACACTGTACAACAATTTATTCTGTATCGCAATGTAAGGTTTCAAAGTGATCCAGAATCCAGAATCTCTTCCGGATCATCACCAAAATCTAATCATTTGTTCCTTGTGACACTCCAAACATGTCACAAAATTTTTAGCAAGATCCGTCGATACCTTTGTGAGTTATCGTGCTAACTAACAGACAGACAAACAAACTCTGACAAAGACATAACCTCCATAGCAAAGGTAATTAATAATAACAGCTGAAGTTGTAGCAGAGATGTGTTCTCATAGTCATCGCTTACATTTTGATGTTACAGTTTAATGTGTCTGGTTGTAATTAAGTTTTTTTACTCCTTTTAAAGCACCGATGTAAATACCGTTCAGGAAACAATACCGTGTTCAAAGTAAATGGTAAATGTTCTGCACTTCTATAGTTCTTTTCCACCTTCATGGTTCAAAGCTCTTTACATTAGCCTCACATTCACCCATTCACACACACTCATACACCAGTAGGTTTCTAAAGTTCTATCAGTCAGAGTTCAGTGTCTTTGTCCAAGGACATTTGGACACGTGGACAGCGGTATCGAATAAAACACTTTACGGTACCCAACCCTAGCTCTACTGCTGGAACCTTGGACCAATGTCACAGACTTCCAGCCATAGACGATCCAGCAAAATTAAACATTTAGCAATTTATATTGGATTCACTTCTGTTTGTTTCCACTCATTACTTGCTGGACTGTATTTTAGTAAATAGTTATTGTATTATAGAGCTGTGAAAACTCACCTGAATTTTTTACAAAAATTCACATGTTGAATCTTAAAACAATGTCAAATTTGAATTCTACACATCAGAATGGACTAAAAAAAAATAGCAAAACCTATCTGTAAAAATATTTAATAAAATGTTGTACAGTGTTATTGGAGAATGTTGATATTTGACACCAGGATGAAGTCGGCAGAAGACAAATGAGTCAGCACTGCCTTAAAGACGCTGTTAGTGATTCAAACAGCTCAATCTAAGGTGTTTTTGGAAGAAAATGTGCACTTTTAACATCGAAATTAATTAAAGTGTAGTTTTTCTTTGTACAAGATGGTAGATAAGGCGCTATGTTTCTGCTGGTTCAGAATGGACCTATTTATGCCAGCGGATCAATAATCAGATTGGTCAAACTCTGCATAAATACAGGCTTGGATTGGTATTAACTATTCTACTCTGCATTTTAAAACAGTCTGTCCTCAAAACCTGCCGCCTGTTCTCTGCGTTGGCGCCATCTGACATTCAGCAGAACCCGTTTCATTGCCAGGATACGTTACTCTGGAAACGGGCGAGTCCTCTGCAGAAATCTGATCTGGGACGCCACCGAGGTCGTTGGACGAAAGCTTTGAGAAATGTGAAACCGAAGGCTAAAAAAGGTCCAAAACGCTGCTGCGATGCGTTCACTGTCATTTCTGGGTGGGCGTTTTCTGTTGGTTTTGTGGAGGAAGGGGTTTTGTTTGGAAGATGAGGTCCAGCGTGAGGCCGGCGTCCAAGAGGAGGGGGACCCAGGCTCCGAGGGGGCGGAGGTTGCGGCGCTAGCTTACGCCATGCTGATGGGAAACACAACAGGAGAGGCTTTAGTCACAACGTTTAACACTTTCATGTTCCAGTTAGGAATGGGTGGTATGGTCAAAAATGTATATCCTGGTATAAACACAGCCAGTGGCGGTACACGGTATATATCAGGGTATAGTATTTTTATAGCCTAATACACATTAATAATAAATAAACTATAAATGTAAACTATAAGGTGCAGTCTTTCATATTCGTGCAGACTTTCTTCACATTCATAGCAAAACATATGTCAATGGTAGCAATCACTGTAGCAGCCCATAACATGCTAATGTTAGCGAAATCGCTAATGAAATTGTAACCGAACAGTCCTTTTAGTTGCTAACACCAGCCAGATAACATGACTAATAGTAACTCAACTGGATATAGTAACATACAGTTATTAAGGCTGGTGCAGTGGGTTAAATTTAAGACAGCGTTAACGTTTAGCACAATTGTTTTGTTGTCATAAACTCTATGGCTATCATGACTTTGGTTCTTAGCTTGTTAGCTCGCTTTTCAGACACCCTGTAAATTAAATTGTAGAGTCCTGAATTGAAATACGTTGGCCTAACATAACACCAATAACATACCCACTACATAAACTATACATTTTATATTTATAGTTTATTTAAACTAAACGCTTCTGCTAACACAGGATCTAAGAAGACTGTGGTGCTAGCTGCTTCGTAGACGCAGATGTTCAAAACTTTGCATTACTGCCATCTACAGAACAACGGTACAATGTGAAAATAATCTGTACTGTGGACAAAAAAATGCCTCATAAGTTATGATACCTTACATAACACCCATTCCTACTTCCAGGAATTTCTACTTCTAAGACGACTGTTAAAGACAATAACAACAATACAATTAGAACATTTACTGAAAGGGACAATGTTAGAAACATTATTTTGGCTTTTCTGTGAATGATCTGTTGTGCAAATATTGATTTCTTTGATGCAAAGAAACAAAACAAAACTACTAAGACAAAAACAAAATACCACTAATATGAACAGACTGTAAAAAAAAAAGAGTAGGAAGAATTATAAACTGATTTATTTATTAATATCATTTATTAAAAACAGATAAACTCCAAATAAAAACATGTTATGCCAGATTTGTTTTGCTTAATTCAAACCAAAATAAATAAATAAATAACAAATAAATAAATCTGCCATTGGAACAAGTCAAATTTATCTTGGCAATATTTCTTCAAATCAGATTTTCAAGATCCATTTTTTATAAATCAGTTTTTATATATCAATGAAAAGTTCCTCTTTAGGTGATTCTGTCTGAGTTTAAGTGAACTAGAAATGAGAAAATTAATAGTGCTGTCAAATAATTACACATTTTAATCAGATTAATCACAGGATCGCTTTGGATTAATTTCAATTAATCACGATCAAAACACTATCGGTTGACTGTTCTGTATTAGGGTTGGGTTTTTGTACTTAAATTTCCCATAAAATGCACAATAATAATGTGGAGAGAAAAAATACACAAAATATGCTAAATTCCCCTAAACTTCTCATGCACACACACACACACAAAAACTAGCAAGAAGAGCAAGGAAAAATCCAAAACATACTCTAAACCCTCCTAAAATAGAGGAAATAAACACAAAAAAATTCATAAATTATAAAAAACATATGCAATATATATACACACATATACACATATATATATATATATATATATACACACACACATATACACATACATATATATGTAACATGTTTATTCAATATCTTTGACAGTTTCAACAAAACAAGTTGAAACAAAACAACTGTTTCATTTACTTGCGCCAACATTTTTTCATCAGATTAATTATGATGGATTATTCCACATTAATGCCCTAAAAAATACACTTGGTCAGATTTAGATTTTTTCCTCCACAGTAACTAATGCTTACATAGTTTACAGTACTGCTGCTGCTCCATTTGCACATGTTCTATGACCTTAAATGTTTTCATCTTATATCCCCTTTTAACACATTCAACTGTACTTTTATACTTTTTTAAAAATGTTTGCATTTACCTTACTAGATTACTTACTACCTGATACAAGTTCTGGGGCTTTGACTTTGAATTTTGACATTTGAATATAATTTGAATATTCTATATATTTAAAAAAAAAAAAAAAAAAAAGAGAGAGAGAGAGACGGTTGAACAGATATTCAGCAGCTCTTACTATTGGAACCTGTATATGGTATCGTTAAGGGTCCGTGTATATTTTGGTAGTTGGATATTCCGTTTATGAACGAGAATTAAATACTGGGATCTGGTGGGTGGGTTTTGGATCGCCCCCCCCACACACCCCGCCACGGTCCAGAAGTGCTGTATTCATGTAAATATAATAGTCATACCCACATCAGGAAGAAAATCGAAAATCAATAATGATAATAGTATTTTAGAGAGTATTATAACTAAAAGTTTTGCCTATTGGTGATCAGTAAGGTTTTTTGTTCCCCATGATATTTAACATAATTACCTCCACCAAGGAGGTTATGTTTGTGTCGGCGTTTATCGGTTTGTCTGTGTTCAAGATAACTGGAAAACTTATGGACAGATTTTGATGAAATTTTCAGGGTATGTTGGAAATGTGAAGAAGAAGAAGTGATTTAATTTTGGGGGTGATTGGGGTGGGGTGGGGGGTCTACCTTGGCGGAGGCCTGCTCTCTCATAGTGCTTTTCTAGTTAACTTTGACATTGAATGTTTTCTTCATGTGTGACAGTTTAAAATGAGCTTTTAACATAACATCACTGTCACTACTGTGACTGATGTTGAAGCGCAGCGCGTAAATGGCTTTGTGTGTGTGTGTGTGTGTGTGTGTGTGTGTGTCAACAAATCAAGTGTTGTATTTTCTCGGTGACTGAGAAAATAATTCAAATGACCGGTTAATGAGGCTCAGTGGTACTCAAAACCATATGTTTATATTAAACAGCCTTTCAGAAACATGAAACAGTTCTAAAGTAAATGGACTGCACTTATATATGACTGTTCCACCTTCATGGTGATCAAAGCACTTCACACACACACACACACACACACACACACACACACACCAGTAGGTGCTGCTGTCAGTCCTACAGGGAGCAATTTAGGGTTCAGTGTCTTGCCCAAGGACACTTCAACACAGAGACATTTAGTACCAGGATTTGAACTACTGACCCTTCAGTCGATTGGACCAACTCTCTGCTCTACCAACAGAACCACAGCCGGCCTCAGTGCAGCAGTAACCGAGCATGGGCTGAATGTTACTGACCACTGGAGGGCAGCAGAGGAACATCAGTGATTCATCCTCATGTTCCACAGTTTATACAATGACAACTCACAGCTTTTTAAGACAGACTTTAAAGTCCGTTTCAAAACCAAAATAGTAAAAACCCATGACTCCTAGAATTTAAAACCATTCAAAACCATAATTAGTTAAACTCACTTCATATCAGAGGGAAAGTTACTGATAATTGGCTCCTATTTTCAGTATAAACTGTCGGGTGTGAACGAGTGGAACACAGTTTGAACATGTCTTTACAGTCTGAACATTTAAAGGTCAGGTTTCAGATCTTAGAACTATGAACTACATTTTGAAAATACACAATTCAAAAGTCTAAACCACTTTTCTTCAGACATTCCCCTGAGCCCTAAATATTCAGCTTGTCAAAATTACCACAGTAACATGGTTTAATTAATCATCGTGATTAATCTGAAATAAAAATGTTAACGCAATGGAACAGTTGTTTACAGTTAAATATATATATATATATATATACATATACATATATATACACACACATGTAATGGATATTTTCTCATATTTTTGGTGTTTTTTTCTGTATTTTAACAGTTTTGGACAGTCTTCAATTTTTCATCGCTTTTTTGTTATATATTTTGTGAATTTTACAGTGTTTTTATTTACTCAAATTTCCCACAAAATACACTTAAGAAACAAAAAATGCAGAGAAAAAATATACAAAACACCCAAGAGAAGAGTCAACCAACAAAATGTTTTGATCATGAATAATCAAAATGAATCCAATGCAACCCTGTGATTAATTTGATTAAAATGTTGAATCATTTCATAGCCCTACTGTTAAAAGTCCACTTATTATTATTAGTAGTAAGAAGTTTGAGGTTAGACAAAGTTTTTAAGATCAGTGTCATGAAAACTATTAGTTATTCTGGTTTATTCCACTTCTATATGTAAACAGTCAACAGTGGCAGGTGCAGATTACAAATTAACGCACTGTTTTTTTTAAATACATTTTTATGGTTAACATTAGAAACAGTGTGATTGTGAGTCAAATGTAGATTCAATCAGACAAACTGCACTAAAGAGATGGAAGTGGTGCCTTTCATCAAAGGTGCGTTACCTGTCGATCAACGAGTCCCTCATGCTGGTGGCGATGGCTGACGGGTGCGCGGCGTCGCTGAGTCTGAACACGCTCTCGATGACGGACAGCTCTGTACTGGTGGTGTCCAGGCCGCAGAACGCGCACCAGTCGTTGACGACCAGTCCTCCGGCGATCACGTCACTGCCCCGGTTCACGGTACCAGCCTGAACACAACATGAACTGCTTTAAGAAGGAGTCACTTCCAAACAACGTCAAAACAGCTTCAAATATTGGGTCGTCGTAACTCTTCAAAAATAAACTTCATTTTTCATTCCATTTCAATATAGAATTTAGTAATATACACATTTATTCATTCAAAACCAGTACTGGTCAATCTCAGGCTACTTTCATTTATTTATTGCAACTTTCAAAAGTTTATTATCATTGCATTTTTTTCTCTGCTGTTACTAAAACTCGAATGTCATTTTAAAACCATGTTTAATCTCTCTTGTATTTCTCCTTTTCCTTTACTAAATGGTTTTCCCTTCTCTCTGGATCGACATCATGCCTGACTCGATGCTGCTGCTGCTTTTTTTAAATTATGATTCACGAAACTGATCACAGATGACAGCAACTTTACCTAGCCTATTTCATTTTAAATGTATGCAATCATGTAAACTAATTAATATTCATCAATTCATTCTATTATTTACATTAATTGACTCAGTGTATTCATTTAATTAATATAAAAGGGCATCAGAGGGCAGCCTGCTCAGTGCTGTTACACTATTTTAGTAACAGGAATGAGTTTTTAAGCATAAAATTAGCAATCTAGCCACTTAGCATCTATGCTAGTAGCTTGAGTACATGGAGAACATTCTTAAGATTTAACTGAATATTTTACTTTTGATATCAACTAATATTGTCTGAGATCATTTTCAATCGACCGTCTCTGACACAGAGAATATATCATTATATTTAAGAAAATATTAATTATATAACTTAAGTTTTGGACTTCCCATGACTTACGGAATATCCAAATGATGTCACTTCCTGCAGAGCATATGACTGGTGGAACATTCCAAAAATTTCAGAGAGGGGAATGTGTTTGGGTCACCCTAACCCAATGAGTAGTGACCTGGGGACAGCACTAAAATATGAATTTTAACCAAAATATGATGTTTTGGTAAAAAAAAAAAAAAAAAAAAAAGGTTTTACAAGTGTAGATAGAATATGTGGTCTTACTTAAATGCAAAAAAACAATAACAAATAAACAAAAAGATTTCAGAAGTATTTTGTTCCAGATGCATTGTAGTAAAGTGTAGTGTTTGGCAAGAAATGTTATGTATCAGTGATTTGGATACCCTTTTCAAATATTAAATATATACTATATATATATATATATATATATATATATATATATATATATGTAATTTCTACAATGATTCATGTGTATGGTGTTTTGTGTAATAATAAAATATAATTTATGTATGTTTATAAATTTAATATACAACAATGGGCTGGGGATGGAATTATCGCTCTTTTTACAGAATCACTTATTGAACATAACAGGTTTTTCTTAACATTTTACACTGAAGTCTTTCTACCTGATGACATTAGAGTTTGTCTGTTTTATGACATGTTTCCACTGGTACCGGCTTGACTTGGCTTATTTGCATTTTCATTATAAAAAAGGACCTGGAATCTAGTACCTGGTACTAGTTTTTCGGTGCCACCTCTAACTAGTTTTGCAGCGACACTAAAGGGTGACGTATAAACCCTGCAGACTCTGACTGGTCAGACAGTTGTCTCTGTGACCTGATGTGGAACTTGTCAGTAAATACAGCTGAACATTAATCCACATGATGACAGCCCATAATACTACACCATGGTCAGTCCAGTCTTTGGTGGACGATGTAAAAATTCACGGTTTTTACACGTCAAACAGTAGATGAGCGTCCACCCTGAGCACAGGCCTTCACTCACCACTAGAGGAACCTGCAGCAGAGACGACAGCTCGTCCTGGTCTTCTATAGACGTCTTAGGATGGACAAGGCCTCCCTGGTTGCTGAAAGCACAGTAGGAGCCGACCAGGACCTGCTCTGCCACCGTCTGACGGAAAACTTCCACCTTCAGAGTGTCTGCCAGGATCTCCTCTGTTTCCTGAACAAACATGAAGACAAAAAGGGATTTTTTTTTTTAGGACAAACTTAATTTCTGCCCCAGGGTTTATTAGTGTGTAAATAAAACCAGGGTTCCCACTACTTCCTTGACCTTTCATAGAAACAAATGTCCAACTTAATACTTGGGCAAAGATCAGATAATGACACTAACAGTCAAACCAACCCCAGTGTCGTCCCCTCGACTCGACCTCCTAACATGCATCAATCGACCAATAGTAGTGTAAATTCACCACAATTCATTCATTTAACACATGGTTTTAGTTTATACGTAACAAACCCTCACAGTGACTCTTCACTATGAGTTGTTTTAATAACTGGTGCATTTATTTGAACTTAATAATAGGGCTGTCAAATGATTAACATTCTTTATTCAGATTAATCACAGGGTTGTTTTGGATTAATTTCAGTTAATCATGATTAAATATTCATGTTCTTATGCTACATTAATTTAATTTAACTTTGCATGAGCAAACAGACTCAACAAAGAAGTGATTATATCTGCACTGAATACGATTGTCGTAAGCAGGGCGACACGTTAGACTAGTGTTAGCAGAACCAACAACTAGCATATGCTTTGTGTTAATGTGACATTTCAAGGTGGAAGTAGTACAGTAAAAAAAAAAACACCTATACCAAAACACTTTGCTGGTCAAATATTCTGTCTCATGGAAACACTTTCCATTTTTGATTAATATTTGAATCGTTTCCAGTGAATTTTCGAATGGTGTTTTGGACCAAAAGTCACACGCCTACTAATCACCACCAAAATATTACCATTTTTTCCTTGTGCCAGTATGAACATTTCCTGAAACTTTTAGCCAAATCCATCCATAACTTTTTCGGTTATCTTGCAACAATTAAACACAAACGCCACCGTTCCTTGGCAGAGTAATAAACTAACACAAAAAAAACATTAATTAAAGCAAAACATATACAAAAATCTGAATATATATGCAATTAGCATGTTTAATCAACATCTTCAACAGAACAACTATTCCATTTAATTCAGTAAATTTTTTAAATCACATTGATCATGAAGATGGATTAATCCACTTTAATTCTGACAGAATTAAATACTATTCTATGTCCAACTTAGGGTTGGGTACCAAAAGTCAGTATATGTATAGAACTGGTGAAAACAATGGTAGTCACCAGACTGAAATCCAACGTGAATTTCGGTACCTTATTTTGGTATATTTGCAGCTGTTCTTTAATTATGTGTCTAAAGACATTTACATGTAAAGGCTGGAATATGACTAATTTAATGAAGCACTTGGTGACACACACTGTTTACCTTAAAGCAGAAGCTACATCGTCTAAAGCCTCTGTGAAGAGCTTTAGTAGCCTAGCACTGAGCTAATAGCATCAGAAAAGGAAATACTCAATGTGAGAATGAGAGACCAAAGTGAAAGAGCTTCAGACCATCTACCATGGAGACACTGGACCATGACACTGAGTACGTTTAATGGGACGTACAAATAAGTAACTGGTGTTTGTGAATTCCTGAAGTGATGACGTGATCATGACGTGATGCTAGCTTAATAATAATAATAATAAGTTGTAGTTGTAGCAGACGCACCTCACAGTTTATATTTGTCAGACTGGTTAGGCAGGTCATTGGTTAAATTTTGATGTTACAGTTCAATCACGTATATATCTGGCTATAATTATATTTTTATTATTTCTAAAGTACAGTTTTAAATACAGTTTAGGAACCAATACCGTTTTGGTATCGGTATTGAATGAAACCCTTTCAGTACCCAACCCCAGTCCAACTACAGAATCTCTAAGGCAAAGGTTATGTTCTAGAATGTTTGGGATTTTTAGAGCAGGAGTTTTTACTAAATAAAAACAGAAACACACACACACACACACACAGCTGGTTTGGGCTGCAGTTACTAAACTATCTGGTATTCACTGACTTTACAAACAAAAAGGTAAAATCCAACTTTTCCAGTTCTATTCAAATTCCCTGATATTTCCTGGAATCATCTGAACCCGTGGGAACTCTGGCCAACCCAGGTTTCAGCTCAGTGAGATGTTCAGATGTTCAGACTGTGAGTGACCTTCTCACCCTGTCGAGGTCGGGGTGAACCAGCGCTACGTAGTCGTTGCAGGCGATGACGTTACCCAGAGCAGACAGCCGCTCTTCCACCCTCTGGATCTTCACTGGGTCTGGGAGGCAGTTTCTGATGTGCTGCAGCTCCTGGTCTGTCGTGCTGTTGGGTAGTAGAAGTCCATGACGGTTTCCTGAACAGAGGAGAGCAGGAGGTGGTCAAAATTATAGACGCATTCAAAGAAAAAGGATTTAGAGGATACTATATGAGAGAGGAATTCATAAATTGTTATGTGTATGAATGAACTGACAGTGTCATGTGTCATTATTTATTACATTGATATTCATAAAAAATAATCATTTCGATATAGAGATCATGGGAGAAAAAAGATTGGGGGGAGAAGTATACGTTTTTACTTCTTCCTACTCCTATTTCAGCATGTTTAATTTATAGTAGTTTATTATGTACGAGTATGTGCATATACATGTATATATAGTTTACTTATCAGGGTTTTCGCCAGCACTTTTACTTTAAAATATTACGCTGTGATTAGGGCAGCTACACTGCCTTTCAAGTTGTGGGATTGTGTTTTGAGCACATTTGCTTGCGTAATATTTCCATATTTATATAACAAAACTTCTTCAGTTGTTGTGAAAGAGATCCCACCTCAGCCGCCCTTTCCTGTCGAATGACCTGTTCCCATCTAAAACTAAGAGTCGCTTCCTATCTTGGGGTTACAATGAACATGACTGTGACCTAAATCACGAGAATTTGAAACATCAGCATGACGCTCATTGGCTGACATCTGGGTCGGCCGGTCATGAGATTTAATGAAGCCTACTGCGTGTGCACATAGTGTCGGGCCGTCCCGGTTACTGTTACACTGTAAAAAACTCCTGGTGAGAACCCTGCTTATCAGTCCTTTGTGTATTATTATTATTCTTATTATTATTGAGGTTTTGTTGTTTGATTTGTATTGATTTTGTTTTCTACATGTTCGAAATAAAGATTTCAAACAAACCAAACTATAAAATACTCACCTACACACATCCTGCCTATGATGCGACATCCTGCTATGGAAGCGTGAACGACTGGGATAGTTTCAGACAATTCACCTTCAAACACACTGTGGACAAAAAAACAACAACCTGACAATTACTTCCACAGTCATATGTAACACTCACCAATAGTTTTACTGGAATACAGCACACACATCGATGGGCAGATTGATGAAATCACCTAAATTCCTGGGGATCCATATGTCTATTCACATTTTATTTTTACAGGACAGCTTGTAAATGTACATATTTTCATAATTTCATGTTATTTTTTTGCACTTAATGACAAAAACTTGACGGTGTCATTACTTATAGGAAAAATTTAATATTTTCTTCATATCAAACTGAGAATATATGAAGTCAATTTTTTTCATAGGTTATTATACTGTCAGGCAAGGTCAAGGCAAATGTATTTGTATAGCACATATCATGTACAGTACAATTTAAGGTGCGTTACATAAAACATAATTAAAATGATAAAGACGTATTAAAAGACAAAACAAAAAAATAAAAAAACAATTAATAATGTCAGTAACAGCTCCAGTGAACATTAATGTTTTCAGTCTTATTTAAATTAACTGACAGTTTTTCTCAGACCTCAGGTATCCAGGTAGTTTGTTTCACAGGTGAGGAGCAGAACAACTGAATGATGCTTCACTTTGTTTGGTTCTGATTTTGTGAACACACAGTAAACCTGTTCCTGATGACCTATGACCTCAGGGCTCTGGATGCTTCATAGGGAACCAGCAGGTCTAGGATGTATTTGGGTCCAAGGCCATTTAGTTCTTTATAGACCAGATGTAAGAGATTGAATTTTATCCTTTGACCCACAGGAAAACAATGGAAGGATTTGAGGACCGGTGTGATGTGGTCCAGTTTCCTGGTACTGGTCAGGACTCTGGCAGCAGCATTTTGGATCAGCTGTAGCTGCCTAGTAGATTTGTTTAGACCAGTGAAAACACTATTACAATAATCTAACTTACTGAAAATGAATGAATGAATGAATGAGTTTTTCTGTGTCTCGTTTAGACAGAAAACCCTAGATTCTAGCGATGTTCTTTAGGTGGTAAAAGGCAGAATTGGTAATGACTTAAATGGTTGAATCAATAATTACACCCAGATTTCTGGCTTGGTTTGTGGGGTTTAGTGACACGGACTCAAGGTGAGCACTGACCTTTGACCTTTCTTTTTTTACCTGTACATAGAACCTAAACTAAAAGGAACTCCACAGCCTTGACTGGAATTTTTCACTTTGCATAGTCATTCCACAGGCTGCATTTGGCCCCTGGGCCACATGTTTGAGACCACTGTTCTGAAACATTGATTCACCAGTAAAACCCATGGAGTTGGATCAATGACAGTGGATGGACACACTGTAGGGTTTATGCTCAGATGATTATATCTTTAGTGAAAAAGCCACTTTTTCTCAGTTTTCTGTTTGTGATGTAACAAACTTAATTTAATTTTAATCTTATTTTTTATCTGAAGTTGGGAATGAACATCTACATGATCAGCGAATTAAAAAGAAAATACCTGTTATTCACTGGGGGGGGGACTTAATACAGAGGCTAATAATATAACTCAAGTGTGGTGACCAATTACAGTCTTACAGGCTGTGTTTCAAAATGTATTATTCTATCATGAACTCTCATCTAACAGGAGTCACCTGTTGATATATTGTACATAACGTCACAGATAACTGTGACATGTCATCAGCCTGGAAAGACTTTATGTCAATTGATTGATTTAAATTCAGTGATTTTTGCCAAACATGCAACAAAATTCAACTTATGAGCAAAACAAATAATTTAAATAACCATCAGAACAACGTTAGACATAAGAACAGCACAACAGCCCAAAAAGGGGTGGGAAGAAATGCAACTCTACTAATGCCACAAAAACACCTGAATGAAGTTTATTTCTGCTCCTCTGGACTGAACCTAACTGATCTAGGGTCAGTAGTTTAGTGTATTTCTTACCTGTAAAAGGTTTCTGCTCCTCCAATCGCCACCAGACAGTATGCGTTCGTCAGTTTCGCGAAGCAGCCGATCTCATTGTTTTTCTCGAACGTGGCTCTGACAGCCATGATGAACTGGTTTAACTTTAGGTTCTGAAAGACACAGATAATTAAAGACGGTCTGTACTGTCCCTGGGGTTTATGTGTATTACAGTTACAGTAAATTGAATTGGGTTGTTTCAGAGCCACGACAGAGCTGCTATTAGCACAGTTAGCTCTGAGCTAGTTTAAGCAAGCTCATGTAGAAGCAGCGTAAGTGGAAGAGAAAACTAAGTTTTACAGATGTAACCGCCGGTAAATCCACCTTTATGACCACACAAATCTACTCAAAAATAAGTCCATGTAATTAGTAGAACGACAATTACCTGAGTATCGTTCGTGGCCTCCACACAAGCGTGTACAATCTGACCCCACGTGTTCACTTCCGCTTCAGGGTTACGCGATGACGTAACACGTACATGACGTAGACCACGTAAATGAATGTGTTAAAAGTCTACTCTTCTTTCTTTCTTTCTTTCTTTCTTTCTTTCTTTCTTTCTTTCTTTCTTTCTTTCTTTCTTTCTTTCTTTCTTTCTTTTTTTTCTTTCTTTCTTTCTCAAATGTGTTCATTTAAAAATGAGTAAATATGAAATCATGTGTTAGTTTGTATTTTAACAGGAAAAAGACATTATTGAAAATAAAACATATAAATTTGAATGCAAATATAAATAAAGTAGTGTGTACAGTCACAGTCATTACAACAGTCAAAAATGCAATTGTCAGTATAGTTTTAGTTGACTATGTTGGATTGTGAAACATAGCATATGTTAAAATTATAACTTTTTTATTAGTACTTTATTTTAACCAGGTAAAAGCAATTAAGAACAGCTTCTCATTTAAAATGATGATCTGACAAGAGGCTCCAACAGACCAAAATAAAGACAAAATAATATAAAAACAGATAAAACAAAACAGCCCAGCCACCATGGAAGAAATTATGGAAGAATACTGAGTATAAAATAAGGTAATTGTTTTTCAGTGATATTTTACATTACATTAGAAAAAGAGCATTAAGATATTTGTAAAATGATAACACCTTGTGTTACAATGCCAATTTATCTTTTGTTTTCTCCTTTGAGACAGCTCTATTCACTCATTTTGTCTGTGTCAAATCTGTCAACATGTTAAACATCCATATTGTATTGTATTGTATTTGACAAGGGGTCCACAAACTGGACTACATGTCCCCCGAGGGGTACTTGGAAAAAGCCCTGGGAGTACTTGACATTTTTGTGGGAAAATCTTTAAATAAGTCATCATGTACTGAATACAAAATACCGGTACACAAGAATTAATGCTGAAAAATAATACATTAAATACATTAATGCAATAAAATTGACACTCCTGGCATTATTTCATATAATTCAATGTTTTGAGTTCTTATATTAGTATTGTCTGTCATCTTGATAAAGCTTTCATAACATTTTAACAATATTTTTATATGACATTACTCAAGATGGGTTTGAGTAGATGAGGATTTATTTTCTGTTGTGGCCTCTTTCAGGGCTTCTCCACTGTAAAAAAAAAAAAAAAAAGTCTAGTCTATTTCAAGGCTACTCCATTGTAAAAGTGTAGTCTATTTCAAGTGTATTCCAATGTAAAAAGTCTAATGCAGGTGTACTCTGCTGTAAAAAGTCTATTTCAGGGGTACCCCACCATAAAAATGATAGTCTATTTCAGGGGTTCTCCACTGTAAGAAGTCAATTTAAGGGGGGGTTCTACACTGTAAACGTGTAATCTATTTCAGGTGTACACTGCTGTAAAAAAGTCTACTTCAGGTGTACTCCACTGTCAAAAGTGTAAGAACCACAGGTTTAGGCTCACTGACATATTTACATTCCTGCTGTTTCCTCTCAAATGTTGTTCATGTTGTTCAATGTTGTGTTAAAAACGACTAAAATTAATAATTTGTCTTCTACTTTTTAAAATTAGAAAGTTTGAACAACAACAACAACAACAATAATAATAATAATAATAATAATAATAATAATAATAATAATAATAATAATAATAATAATAATAATAATAATAATAACAATAATAATAATAGTAATAATAATAATAATAATAATAATAATAATAATAATAATAATAATAATAATAATAATAATAATAATAATAATAATAATAATAACACATCACACTTTAGATAATGATTTTTTGGGACACTTTTAAGTTTTAATTATATTAACAATTCTTAAACATGATCTAAACACAAACAATAAAAACAGATACTGTACATTATTGATCAGATCTATGAAAAAATCCACAAGAACAAAAGACAAACAAAAATAAATTAAATCAATAACACTTAAGGGTCTGCTCCACATTAATCTTCCTTTTCTTCTCTTCCTTCTTTTTCTTCACTAACCTGCATAGCAACTGCGTGCGCAGCTGTCCTCTTCCTCTGTCCTCGTGCAGCGCAGGCTCTGGCGCTCTCAGCCAATCAGCAGGCCTCCCAGTGTGACGTCCTGTTTGTTGACACTTCCAATAGCTCACCACCTGCGTGACGTCACTAACGCAGGTTGGAGGCAGGGGGTGTGAGGGGACGGAGATCATTTGAGTGAAAGGAGGTGTCACTCTGGTCACTGTTGTACATGTGCTTCAGAGTTTTCCATCTGGAATCCACCTTTTCAGTTTAGTGCAGATAAATTCCAGATTTTATTCATTTACTATGATTCTGTTGATCCATGGGACAGAGGAGATGGTCACTACTGATTCATGTCTGTGTTTTGTGAAAGTTGTTTTTATTCAGCAGCTTTTACATTATTACATAATTAACTAATTAACTCACATGTATGTGTAAATGAGGCCTCGGAGGACGATAGATACCTGCTGATCTACACTGTAAAAAAAGTCCAGTTTTTTTAATGAAAAAAAGCAAAGAAACTGGCAACTGTAGTTACCAGAACAACGCTGTAAAAACACATCTAACCATAAACATGTTTAAAGACTAACATGTAGATTTAACATTTTAAACATGTAGATTTAACATCTAAAATATGTACATTAAACATTTTAAACACGTAGATTAAACATATTAAATATATAGATTTAACATTTTAAACATGTAGATTTAACATTTTAAAAACGTAGATTTAACATTTTAAACACGTAGATTAAACATCTAAAATATGTAGATTCAAAATTTTAAACATGTAGATTTCTGCCGAAACACGTTGGGGTTTTTTTTTTTATATGTTTTTAAATGATTTTATACGTTTTTGTAACCAAGCCAGTTTAATAAAGGCTTTTTATTCTTCACTTTTAAGAGAGTGCCTTGGAATTTTTCTTTCGTTTTGCTGTTTTTTCTTATCCAATAGAGCACCTCTAATTATTATTACTTATTTTGAGTCCAGGTAGCGCTCCTTAAGCAAACTTTTTTTATGTAGATTTCATGTTTTAAACATATAGACTTAACATTTTAAACATATAGATTCATCATTTTAAACATGTATATTTAGCAAATAAGAAATGTACTTTTAACATTTTAAACATGTCAATTTAAAATTTTAAATATGTAGATTTAATGTTTTAAACATATAGACTTAACATTTTAAACATGTAGATTTAACATTTTAAACATGTAGGTTTAGCAAATAAGAAATGTACTTTTAACATTTTAAACATGTCAATTTAAAATTTTAAATATGTAGATTTAATATTGAATGTAAAAAGCACTTTAAAAAACAGCACTTACACAGACCTGCAGGGGTCCACAGGGTTTTCTAAATGCATCAGGACTAAATTAGGAGACATTTAGGGTTCAGTGTCTTCAGAGTTTTGCAAAGACACTTGGACAAGTGAAGATATAAAATATATACAATAATATAATATAATACAGATTATTCACAAATTTACAATATGGTTGCAAGAAAGAAATGCTTAATTAAAAACTGTAGCAAAGGTCAGATGATGAAAAGACTGAGAACAAATGTATAAAAAGTATTAAAAATATAAAATACACAAATGAGAGAAAACAAAAAGAAGATGAAAACATGACACAGAACAGAAACAGTGTCAGTTCATTTATATTTTCATACATGTCAGAGGAAAATGTTAGACTTTTTACAACACTGCATTTGTCAGATCAATGTTTTTTTTTTATTTCCTTCCTGTCACAAATCTGTAAATGTGTGGATTTTCAGTGTATGTGACAAACTAAAAAATAAAGTGCATCTTTCAAGGATTGAGTTTCAGGCTCTGTCCAAACAAAGACGGTTCTGATCGTACCCGTAAAAGTTTTGTTTCAGACTGACAACATTTATATGATGGTTTTTAATTCAGAATAATTTATTCTGATTGATATAACTTGGAATTGAATGTATTTCTTTTGTGTTTATGTGGAAATGTTAATGCAGAATAAAGGTTTCCATGGAAACGGGTCGATTCCACTTTAGTTAATTGAGCTTTAAGCACTGGCGGTACAGAGGGTTCTGATTGGACAAAAGCAGAAATGATTGTGTCCACATCCTGTTTTGATTTTGTTTCAACTATCAAAATGGAAAACCAGATACATGTGATTTTTGCATTTATTTTTGTTATAATTATGAAGCAGCAGTTCCAATGAATCAACAAACTAATACTAATGAAATATGTGCGTCATGGTGTCGATACCAGGAACATGTGCAGAATGACAGGAATAATGTTAGAGGAATTAACTGTTTCCATGTCAGAGGAAATAGTGAATTCAGAATTAAAGTGCAACATGCAGGTTCGACACTACCATGAATATTCATGTATATGTTATGTCCTATGGTTTTATTGTACTGAAGGCTTGTGTTTATAAATCGTTTTTATTATGTGGAGTTTAATAATGTTTAATAATATTCAGTTTTCAGTAACAGAAAGCACAGATATTCCTTTTTTTTTAAAACAAAGTTCAAACCTTTATTTTGACATTTATTTACGCATTACATCATATCCTGTCAGCCAGTTAGATACGTGTCGCACTATATTGACAGTTGGTTCCTGATGTGTTTTCTGCGCCTATAGGGCAGCAATGTGTTTTCACCTGCAAAGTTGAGAGAGAGAGAGAGAGAGAGAGAGAGAGAGAGAGAGAGAGAGAGAGAGAGAGAGAGAGAGATGGACTCAGTGCCTGTACTTCCCCCAGCATTTTAGCTCCTAGGGCAGCTTAGACTGAACTGTGACTTCAATCTGTTTTTAATTAACCTGACCATATATAGGCCCTGTCCCATTTCTCCCCCTAACCCTAAAATTTCCCCTAACCCTAGATTTTGCGCGTTCATGTGTAGGGGTAGGGTGTCCCATTACCTAGGGGAGCAAGTGGGAGTGCGATTTTGCCCTTAAAATCAACCCTCAAAATGTAGTGAGGTTGGTTGCGGACTTCGTTTTGAGTGGAAGATGAAATTACCCATGTTACCTTGTCAAGCTAGCGGTAATGCTAACGTTAATGTTATAAATCACCAACTATTGAAGAAAAAATACATCAAAATATTTAAATAAATCAACATACCTGAGACAAGACCGAAAGGCAAAGTAGACGGTGAATGCGTCTTCTGTTTGCCGCATTTCTTCTCTGCGCATCCCGAAGGTAAATAAACAGAACCAACACAACAGGCAACACATCTGGGACCGCCATTTGTCCTCCGCGTAAATAGTAGTCAGCTGCTGTCAGTCTCGCGGAGGGGTGGTTTCATATTTGGCGGGGTAGACTTGTCAGCATGTGACGTGAGCACGTTTGTTACGTTCACTTCGCGAGTGGTGTCCCATTTTCAGGGGGAATTATTTCCCCTTGATGAGTGGAATTTACTTTTTAGGGCACTTAAAACCAAGTGGAAGTTTTAAGGGGGACAAATGGGACGGGGCCATAGTCTTTCTCAAACAGGAATGTTTTCAACCTAATTTTAAATGTAGAAGCTTTGTCTGCCTCTTTTTTTTATATTCAGAATGAAGTTTAATTGGAATTAGGTGTTTACATGGTTTATCTGCAAGAGGAATTAAACTTTATTTATGATTAAACAGGAATAAAAACTCTCATGTAAACACGCCCATAGGACTTTTGTTCACAGGGAACAAGTTTTTTCAGTTATTGAACAGTTATTGTGACACACAAACAGACAAACAAACAGGCCCAAATTTAATACCACTTTGTCGGAGGCAATAATAATAGAATAGAATAGAACAGAATAAGTATAGAATAAGAACAGAATACAATACAATACAAATACTTATTGATTCCATAATTGGGAAATTGCTTTGATCTGTTGATCTTTTTAGAAATAGAAAACCAAAATATTCTATTTGTCAACAAATAACCATAGAAAGCGTCTTCTCTACATATTCTTGGATCATGAACACACAGGAGGAAACACTGGCTCAAACCCAGATGAACAAAAGAAGCTTTAAGCACATGTCCCATGTCTTCTTCTACAGAACCCCCTACAACCATTTGGACTACATGGTTTTTACTTGTTTTTGTGTTGACACAGATAGTTCCTCAAACAAATATGTGTTTATAGAGCACTCTTTTTGAAAATTATCATGATTTGAAATGTTCATATGGCTGTGATTGTCATGAAAATCATCACAATTATTATTATAATATTGTTTAAATGGACTCAAAATGAAAACTAGGCCTACGCGATGCTTCCAGTCACTCATCGTTTCCACCACTCCTGTCCACCCATTCACCCATTCATTAACTTATGTATTAAATACAAAATCTAAAATAATGACTTCATGTGCCTGACCTACAGCATGACCCCACTACATTTGGTGGTAATCCGTCCAGTCAGTCAGAGGCATTAAATTGTGTATGGACGCGTCCATACAAATATATGGATGTTTCTAAAATGTCCAGACCAATTTTCAATGGGAAATTATATGACATTCAGGAAACAAAAGTTTAGTTTTCATCTCCTTAGTTCTGCCTCTGAAAGACAGCATGTCAAAATTATGTCATCTCATAATTTAGACTTTTTATCTAATAATTTAGACATTTTATCTAATAATTTTGACTTTTTATCTAATAATTTTCACTTTTTATCCCATAATTTTGACTTTTTATCTAATAATTTAGACTTTTTATCTTAGAATTTTCACTTTTTATCTTAGAATTTTCACTTTTTATCCCATAATTTTCACTTTTTATCTAATAATTTTCACTTTTTATCCAATAATTTTCAGTTTTTATCTAATAATTTTCACTTTTTGTCTAATAATTTTCACTTTTTATCTTAGAATTTTCACTTTTTATCCCATAATTCTCACTTTTTATCTCATATTGCCCTATAGCCCAGTGCACCTTAGAGTGCGGTAAAATATTGTAATGATATAATGCAATATAGATGACGAATAAAAATAAGATGAAATGTAAAGAAATAAAAACAGTGCTAAAATATCTTTTAGTTTTTGTTGACCAAAATTAAATGAGATGTTATTTCATCTCTTTTAGGCATGTTCTTTTTTTTTTTGTTTTTTTTTACAGTCTCTCATGAGAAAGTCCTCAAATGATGTCTCCACCAATGTCAACATCATTATTACGCCTTTGCAGCCAGTCAACAGCTTTGGGCCAGACAAAATTCGGCCATCTTGAAAGTTTCGACCTCCAAAATCGAATCAGTTGGTGTACTTTTCCTAGAGCATGAGAAAATTCAGGACAAATCCATCCAGCCGTTCAAAAGTTACTTGCCTGATGCTCCACGTTTCAGGGATATAATAAAACATACATGTGTGCCCCCCACATACTTCCATTGATCACCACAGAAGTTCATTCATGTGTTCCTTATGCCAGTATCAACATTTCCTGAAAATTTCAGCCAAATCCGTCCATAACTTGTGCAGACAAACAGACAAAAGCAAGGAAAAAACACAACTATTGTTCCTTGGTGGAGTAATAACTAGAAAAGCACTTCGCCAAGGCAGATACATTTTTCAGATGTTTTGTTCAGAGGTTTTGTTGTCTGGAAATAGTTATGTACAGTTGCAGCAAAAAAAAAAAAAAAAATCCATCGAAAAAATAATGGTTCTTCAATGCAGTCTTAACTCCTGTGCGTGTCACAGACAGAAAAGAAAACATAAGAATAAAAGAAGTGTTTTTTTTTTTTATCAGAACAATGAAATCAATATCGATGGAAGAACTGAAGTGATTTTGTTTAATATCCATAAAACATATTAAATAGATAGATATGAAATGAAACTGCTATGAGCTATTTTTGTTGGTATCATTATATGTGTCCAAGCAAATGGATCTTTAGTTGGACCAGGCATTAAAATGAACAACAAACTGAAGAAAAACCGGAGTGGTATCATCTTTTTTTCCCCCTAAATTTATATGTGTTTATATCATCCTCATTCTCTTACATACTGGTCCTTCAGATCCCGTTCAGAGTGAGACCTCTTCCTCCCCTTAACGGATCTGTGCAGCAGTCAGTTCCGTCGACACGTCGCTCCGGATACTCTGCCTGGAAACACCGCACACTAATCGGAACCGGCGGCCGACAGAGACGGACAGGGCTCGTGGGCTACGTGGGGTCGATTAGGTGGGATATAATTAATTTGTGTTCCTGTTAACGGCGGTTGCTTCGTCTCCAACGGTGTGTTTGTGTGTGGAGGCGGAGCTGGAGACAAATAAACATGTCTGAGCTTTACAGCAGGACAGAAGACAGCCACTGAATATACAACTATTTACACATACTCTCTCTCTCTCTCTCTCTCTCTCTCTCTCTCTCTCTCTCTCTCTCTATATATATATATATATATATATATATATATATATATATATATATATATATATATATATATATATGTGTGTGTGTTCATGGTTCATATATATCTTAGTAACAACATTTAATTGACTCACTCCAATCTGAAAACTTATTATAATAACCCTTGCCCCTTTCTGGAAACATTTGCTTACATCAGAAAAGTTGCTGTTAGAGCTTACAGCGGTCCTACTAAACTGCAAAAAATTATTATTATTATTATTATTATTATTATTATTATTATTTATTGTTGTTATATAGATTTAACCTGACTGTTGCCAGATGGTATTACACAGTACCATCTGGGACCCTTCCGCAACCAATCCGTTTTCAAAGGAGGGGCCTTGCATATGATAAGATAAAAAAAATCTGTCCGTCATCTTGACTGATGCACCGCTTCAGCCACTTACGTTGAAGTCAAGCCGCTTAATTTGACAAGCTTGAAAATATGTTAGCGCAGCCCTACTTTCACCCCACCTACTCTCTCTATCTCTCTCATCATCTGAAGCCACTTTATCTTCACTGGGGTCGCGGGGGTCACTGGGGGCCTAATCCAGCTAAAATGGGTGAAGGCAGGGTACACCCTGTATGAGTCTCCAGTTCATCTCAGGGCTGAACATATATAAATAAACAATCACACAGAAAGGTCTGGTGTGGGATTTGAACCAGGGACCTTCTTGCTGTGAGGCACAAGTGCTAACCACTGCACAACCTAATCTGGTCACCCTAAGTATTACACTAGAAACAACCTGTAAACTGGTTAGTTCATGTTTGTATGATACATGATGATGTGTTATTCCACATATATGCTGGTTTATGTACATGTATATAATGGATTAGTAAATATTCCACTACAAAAGAACCTGTAAAGTGAATGGATTATAATGTGCAGACAGTGTTTTGATGTAGATCTGATAGATCTGACAACAATATTCCTTTGGACTAAAACCTATTCTCTTAATTCTAAGAATTTCACATTTTGACCCCAGACTTATCTTGGAAACTTGAGCCAAACAGTATTTAAGACTTGAGTTTTCTTTATCACTAACACACATGTGGGAACATTTCATTAGTTTAATTCCAGAAGCATTTAACTGGTATATAAATGTAATTGCTAATTGCTTTTAGAAAGTTTTTGTGTGTGTATATATTATGTTTAATAAGTACTATTAGAACATGTTAAAAGGTGAGAAAATATCAGATTAGTAGCATTAAAAATGTTTGTATTTCATAGCTTTCACACAGTTTATCAGTAAATACATGTTTCTTTGCTTCTAAAATTAAACAGGTGTCTGGCTGAGTTTTGTAACAACATGGGAAATAGCTTAATTAAAAAAAAATTCAATTGCATTGTTGTTTTCATGTCTAAAGAGGAATAAAAACAAACAAAATAATCTTGATTAAGGTTTTCATAATTCACGATGAAAGAGTTAAATATATTATAGAAGTACCTGATCAGGACTCGGTATTGGTCGATCAGTCAACGTTAAAGGACTGGGACTCTTTGACAAAAAAGCCTGATGGGGACATTTCTAGTACCAGGGCATTTATTTGAATGAATTTATCGTTGTTTCCCTACAGTGAAGTCAATGTGATTCAATGATGTTCAAGTAGAGAAGGGATAAAGGAAGTAGAGGAGAACCCACTCTGACTTTAATCAAATCAATAATGCACATAATTAATGGATCAGCCTGTGGGAGGTGATTCAGACGACTTTAATTATTTCACATTAACAGTGTTTCATTACTAAACACTGGTCTGGTTCATGGTTGGAACCGTAGGCCAGTGTGTGTTTGGTTTGGCCCAAGTGCGACTCAAACTATGGAGCAATTTTTGGGACAAATTAAGTGTGTTCACAGGAAAGTAATCTGTGCATATTTGGGATATGTATGCATCTTTGGTTGTAGTTGAGCATGGAATAAATATTGCCAAACTCTAAAATTAGTAAATTTTTTACTTCTAATGTATTATGTGTTTCATATTTGTCCGAATACGAATCGAAAAGTTCTGACATCAAAAATGAATTTACGAATCGAAAAGTTACGAGTACACTGTCTTCAGTATGAATTTCTCAGATGGAAGAAAATGGTTAAAAAATATGTCATTGCTTACGTCATCATGTCACAGGCTTTATCCATTGAACAAAGAACAGATAATAGTTGCGTTTCTTTTACAGTTTTTCGCAAAACAATAGCGATATTCCTAAAATATCGAGTATCGAGTAAGTATATTTTAGTACACTTTGAACATGTTTCCATTGATGGTTGTTCAAGGCAGGAGTGTCGTAAGTCTGGTGAAATATCATCCCACGAGATTTCACTGCTGTCACCTTCGGAGCTTTGGATTGGTCATCACCTTGATAGCATTAGCATGAATGAATCGGCTAATTCTCTTGTCAGTAAAAGTCCAGGGGGAACTTTTTAAAGACACTAACAAACCAGCTGGTTAAGATCATAAGGGTCTGTACATGTGGTCCTTACATTGTCAGACTGAAATATTAAGGATAAATATGTTCAGCACTTAACAACAACAAATTATAAATTGAATTGAATGCTTTATTGTCATTGTACATTGAAACAACGAAATTTAGGTAGTATGTATGTAGAAATGTATGTCGTGTTTTTTTACATAGTTCTTGCACTTGACACTTTACAGAACTGAGAATATATTCATCTGTAAAAAAAAAACAAGTTAAATATTCAAAAACTAACAGATAATAAAATGAAACCTTAACTGTGCTGAGTGTTCACTATGATCATCACAACAAGATGGCGGCCGTAGTTCTGGTGTCCCATCAGCCAATGGTTGTCATGGTTACAGTGACTGTGGCTGGCATTTTCACTCTGAGAGAAGTGATCATGTGACTGTGCTCGTCACATCCTATGACATAATTGTGGAAAAAGTGTTTCCATTTTGCTTTTGCGATAAATTAGAATATCGAAACATCAGAAAAACCACCTCATGAAAGCGTGAAAACTTTTTAGCGATATTTGAGTGTTCTTTTGAAATTCAGATGTTTCCATTACCAGTTTTTTTATAGCGATATTTACATTTTGAGAATGTCCAAGGGTAATGCAAATGCAGCGAATGACGTATTTTTGACCACTTTCTTCCATCTGAGAAATTCGTACTGAAGACAATGTACTTCTACTTTCTTTTCATAAATGGAATTTTTGATGTCGTAACTTTTCAATTTGTATTCTAACAAATATCAAAGACGTAGTACATTATAAGTATAAATGGACTCATTTTAGAGTTTACAAATATTTATTTTATGCTCAACTGCAATCAAAGACACAGACATATCCCAAATATGCACGGATTATTTACCTGTAAATATGCTTAATTTTGTCCCAAAAATCGCTCCATATTAAACCTTCCAACCTTCCGGAAGCGCTGCAGTCTGACAGAAAAACACAGCATGTGGACGTAGATAAAAAACTAACAGCAGATGAAGTTAAGACTGTGGGTCAGACTGTGGGGTCTGTATAAGAGTGGGTCCATTTATGAGTGTGTTGTTTTTCTCAGACGAGGGCAGCAGTGGAGATCAGGAGGATCAGGAGGAGCACGAGTCGAAAACTAAACAATATCGAAGAGAAAGAGAGGGAGCTATATTTAGCCTGGGTTTTTCTCTGACTGTGGCTTGTACAGCAAAGACAGCTGGGAAGGAAGAGTCTGCTGCGAATGCTGATGGAGAGGCATGAATGAAGCACCGGCAAGTCACCTTTAGCTCCACAGTCAGCCTCACCACTGGAAAAAATGGGTTTACACCAGAAAAAAGAACAGCAGACACTCAAGTGAGACCAGCAGAGCACATGTTACCCATGTACAAGTATATATACTAGTGTGAAAATAGAATACAAGTACAGATAGTAGTGCAAAAAAGAAAATAAGTGCAAATAGTAGTGCAAAAAAAGGATATAAGTGCAAATAGTAGTGCAAAAAAAGAATATAAGTGCAAATAGTAGTGCAAAAAAAGAATACAAGTACAGATAGTAGTGCAAAAAACGAATATAAGTGCAAATAGTAGTGCAAAAAAAGAATACAAGTACAGATAGTAGTGCAAAAAAAGAATACAAGTGCAAATGCTAATGCGAAAAAAGAATAAAAGTACAGAATCTAGTGCAAAATAAAAGTATTCAAGTACAGATACTACTACAAAAAAGAGTACAAGTACAAAAAAAGTAAAAGTACAGATACTACTACAAAAAAAGAGTCAAAGTACAAAGAGCACAGATGCTAGTATAAGGAAGAGTACAAGGACAAGTTATACATCGTACTCTTAAAATTGATTGAACTTCAAGTGCTGCCCATACAAGTGCCTGATCAAATAACTTAAAACGTTTTTACAAGTGATCAAATATGGGCATTCAAAAATAAATAAATTATTAATTAAATTGGCCAATTGAAATATGGCTCTACCTCTAGTCTCCATCCACTGTCAGTGATTCAACTCTATGCCTCTGAACTTTCTATTATGGTCATATCTGACTACCATCAAAAACTGTATTTACACTGATTATTGACATTTATTGATTGGGTTAGTGGATCAAACCCTTCAGATCAGTAGATGTTGGGTGTTTGGGGTGTTTGTGGCTCAGTTGCTAGAGCGGGTTGGTGGTTTGAATCCCGCTCTGTCCTAGTCAGTCCGTTGTGTCCTTGGGCAAGACACTGTACACTCCTTGCCTCCAGTGTCACTCACACTGGTGTATGAATGTTTGGTGATGGTCAGAGGTGCAAAGCCATGCTTCTGTCAGTCTGCCCCGGGGCAGCTGTGGTTATGTACATAGTTTATCACCACCAGAGGGAGCATGTGAGAGCGAATGAATAATGGGTCACTAATGTGAAGTGCTTTGAGTGGCCAAAAAAGGCACTATAGAAATACAATCCATTATTATTATGATGATGATGATGATGATGATTATTATTATTATTATTATAGAGGGCAGGGGTGTCAAACATGCGGCCCAGGGACCAAATATGGCCCCCGAAAGGGTCCAGTCCGGCATGTGGGATAACTTTGTAAAATACAAAAATGACAGTGAATATATTGATAATTTAGTTTCAGGTTCCACATACAGATCAAACTGGGTCAGATCAGTAAAATATCATAATAATAACCTATAAATACTCACAACTCCACATTTTGCTCTTTGTTAATTTAAACATTTTCATGTCATTTTACTGTATTTACAATAAAACAAACTCTTATTTTACAAAAAACTTGAATAACCTGAACAAATATGAACATTTTCAAATGTTTTGTGTGTTTGTAGATCCACTAATAAATAATCTGTACATTGTAATTGATGTGAAAATGATAAACTGAGACATAATCTTGTTACACTGTAGATTTTGCAGTGTTAATTTGGAGACAATGGGGCCAAATACACTCTAGAAGAAGTTAAATAAACTCTCTAAGTGTTGATTTAACACTGCAAAATTTACTGTGTACAATGGCATTTAGTTTTCTGAAGAAGTGTTGGTTTAATCATGTTATTCACGTTGTTTTAAAGGATAATTGGTAGATGTGAACATTTTCATCAAATAATTCAACCTTTTTTTTTTTGCTCTAAAACATAGAGGAAAATTTGGAGTTGACATTATTTCTATATTATGTTATTATTTTAGGGGTTCAGCCTAATTCAGATCAAATTTGGTTTAATGTGATATGATATATGGGTTAGGGAGTAATTTGGGACACAGCCCTGGTGTTCCTTCAGTTTGTGTTTTCTACGTACTTGGCCTTTGTCCCAGTTGAATGTTTATGTCCTTCCATGTGAAAGGTCCTCCTCTGATATTTAATTTGGATCTGGGGTAAAGGTGAGACCCACAATCAATGTTTATGGGAAAATTATTACAAGTTATAGCTTCGCAGTCCATCCAGAAACCAGTGGCTGTTACACACTTGTGAGGCAGTTAATTTGTCAATTTTCAGAGTGTGCTCCCTATTTTACAGCCACCCATCACTTCTACTAGCTTATTGACACGCTGATTAGCATCTCCATTTTTCACTGTGCCGTGAATGAAATCAGAGTGTGGAGTCAAAAATATTCAGCACCATTTTTTTTCCTGTTTACACCATCAGCATGTGTAATAAAGACAAGGATCTGGTGAAATGATACGTGTCATGTACGAGGGTTATGATTATGTAGTGATACTATTAATGAAGAAGCGCTCGATGACAGGGGTCTCTAACTCATTCTTTTCAGGGGTCACATTCAGCCCAATTTAATGTCCAGTGAGCCGACCAGTAAAATAATAGCGTATTAACCTAAAAAAACTAATAATTTTTTTTGCATTTGTTTTGGTGCAAACAAACCCTATGACCTTATGAGCTTGCGTTAAAAAAAATTATCCAACAAAAAAGGTGTGAATAACCTGAAAAAAAATTGAAATGTCTAAAAAAAAATACATGAAGGTTTAACAATATTATGCTTCAGTTTATCATTTACACATGTTCATTATGGATCAGATCTACTACAAAGACACTTAACTTAATTTTTCACATTTTATTGTTACAGGATAGTCCGTAAGTGTAAATATTTTCCTAATTTAATGTTATTTTTTTCCACTATAAGAAAGACAGAAATTTGAAGTTGTCATTATTTATAGGCGTAATCTATATTATTTTCACATCAAAATGTGAAGAAAATATGGAGTAATTCTTTTAATATGTTATTCTGCTATAATTTGACTGTAGACCCTGATGTGGAACCTGAACTAAAATCAGTTCCACAGCTTTTACTATCTATAACTTTTCCACTTTGCAAATTCATCCTGGGGGCCACATTGGAACCTTTGCCGGGCCGCATTTGGCCCCCGGGCCGCATGTTTGAGACCTCTGCTCTATGAGTAGAACCTCAGTTCAGTTCAGTAGTTATTTTTATTTGAGCAGTTCATCATAAAAAAAATAATAATAATAATAAAAAAGAAATAAAAAAAAAGAAATAAAATACAGAACAAAGAGCAAAGGACAAAATAAGGAGTCACAACTCAAAAGGAGTAGGTTGAAGTTCAAAGAATTTATTAAAGATCCTACCCCTCATTTAACAATTATACAAAACAAAAAAACAAACATATGCATTTCATTTACATCACTCATTTCAATGTCCATCTTGACCATACATTATAAAACTGAACCTCCACCATTATTGCAGGTGGTCTATTTTTGCAGCATTTACACATTTTTATCTATGGACAAACATTTTATAATAAAAGAGAAAAAAAACCCCAAAAACAAATGAAGAGCTTCGTATCACATTTTATATAATTTTGTTTATTTTGTATTTTTGTCAGTAAGGGAAATTTAATGGTTTCCTAAAGTGTAATTTTTTTTCTTCCTCTGCATATTATGCTTTTTGAAATTAACCAAATTGTTTGTAGCTTTTATTTCATCATTGAGGCGGTTCCACAAGTTTTTACACCTTCACACCTGGAGACACACATACTGTTTAAAGTTGTGTGGGAGTACAGGGTTTTAAAAGTCATATTTTTTCTCAGATCATACTGTCCTTCTTGTGTGCAGATTATTGTTTGAACGTTTGCTGGTGGCATTTTCTTTTTAACTTTAAACATTAGCTGATTTGTTTTACATTTTACAAGATCGATAAGCTTAAAAGTTTTTGCTTGTGTTCACTATATCCAAATAAATGAACAATTCTGACTGCTTTTTTTGTATTTTATATAATGCTTCGATATTACTTTCATATGAGTTTCCCCAGATGTCGACACAATAAGTAAAGTAAAGTACTGTAGATTATAAACAAAGCTTTCTTATGTAGAAAATCTTTGGATTTATTCATCAAAGCCATTATCTTTGCTGCCTTGATCTGAATATTAGAGATGTGTGGTTTCCATGACACTGTTTGATCAATAGTTACACCCAGAAAAGTGTGTGTTTTGACTCTATTTCTACATTATTGATCTTAATTAGTGTTAGCTTGTCTATGTCACGCTTCCCAAAGAACATCATTTTAGTCTTGATGGTATTTAATGATAATTTGTTTTGATCAAACCAGTTTTGTAATTGACCTAATTCATTGTTGACCTCATTCACAAGTTCCTTAATATTTTCACTCCTGCTTCTACTGAACACTGAACTGTCTGCATTTATTACAGTACATGTACCGGTGCACAACAAGCCCCGCCCCTCACAAATATTCTATCTTATTTTGTCATGGGTGCAGCTAATGTCATGTCTATTCATGTACTGATTGAATACTCTGGTCCAGGGGTGTCAAACTGCAGTCCCCGAGGGCCGGTGTCCTGCATGTTTTAGATGTTTCCCTCTTCCATTACACCTGGAGGTCATTACATCATTATCAGTCTGATGAGGAGCTGATTATTAACTCTTTAAGTGTCAGCGCTGATGCATTCTGAATGGATGATTTAGTTTAAATATTCAGAAAAATTCAACCATCTTCCTTTTAGTTTTGTGCATGGACAAGGTGCCAAAAAGCAAGAGGTTTTTTTTATTTTATTTAAACATTTTTTAAAGGCAAAATTAACATTGTTGGGATCAAATTTCAATAATAGTTTTCTTCTTTAGTAATTTTTTTTTTAATTTTCCACATTATTTGTCATTTTGTAAATATTTATTAGTTTTTGTTGCTCATTTTGTTTATTTTTCAAATTTTTTTTTTTTATTGTAGTATTTTTCTGTCATTTGTGTCTTACTTTGCTCATGTTACCAATTATTTTGTTAGTTCTCAGGAGTTAAAGGGTTAAACTGAATCACATGGAAGAGGGAAATATCTAAAACATGCAGGACACCGGCCCTCGAGGACTGGAGTTTGACACCTGTGGTCTGGTCTAACAGTAAAATGCTTCTGGAATAAGACTAATGAAATATTTCTACATGTGTTGGGCGCCTGTGGTTCAGTTGGTAGAGCGGGTCGTCCAATGACTGAAGGGTCAGCAGTTCGTGTCCCAGCTCTGGTTGTCCACATATCAAAGTGTCCTTGGGCAAAGACACTGAACCCTGACTTAGGGCGTATTCACATAGAAAAGTCCGGACCAAGGTTCGGACCAGAACCTTTTTTTTTTTGCCTTTTCACACTGTACTTATAATCCGGACTTTATTTACAGTCTTCATTCACACTGTATTGAATCAATTGGACCAACGGACTTTAGAACATCATGTCGTCAATGCGTGTACAGCGTGCGTCTCTCTATACTCGACCCTGATTGGTTAGTAGATGAGCGCGTTACACTGTTGCAGGAAATGCTCCCATATAATGGACCCAGTTACTAGTTTCATAATTTTTGCCCTATTTTTGCCATGTTGCCAACTCTCGTACCAGTGTTACCACCAGCGGCTTGTCTCCAATTCAGTCTTGATAGTATCATCCGACCAAATTTCAATGAAATACCTGGTTTCCTCGTCTCCCCATGTATTGCCGCGACTCATGCTTGGACGTTGACTAGATTCCGTGCACGTGACTGTGACGTAATTGGTCCGATAGTCCGGACTTTCCTAAACAGACCTTTCACACTGTGCACCAGCGAACCTTGGTCCGGACCGAGACTACCTCCTCAGCTTGGACCAAAGACTCGGTCTTTCATCTGAACCAAGGTTCGGGGGAGGTTTCACACTTGTCAATAAGGTTCGAACTTTCCTGGAAAGTCCGGATTTTCTGAGTGCTATGTGAATAGGCCCTTAGTCTCCCAGTAAATGTTCTGCGCTTATATAACGCTCTTCCACCTTCATGGTGCTCAAAGCGCTTCACATTCACCCATTCACACACACTCATACACCAGTAGGTTTCTAAGGTCAAAGGTCAGTCCTACTGGGAGACTTAAGTCAGGGTTCAGTGTCTTGCCCAAGGACACTTCGACATGTGGACAGCCAGAGCCGGGACGCAAACCGCCAACCTCTCGGTCATTGGGCGACCCACTCTACCACAGTAGGAACAACAGAACCTTAGAAACCTACTGGTGAATGAGTGTGTGTGAATGGGTGAATGTTAGGCTAATGTAACGCACCAAGGAGGTGGAAGAGAACTATAGAAGTGTAGAACATTTACCATTTACTGGTAAAGAAAACATCGTGAATTATGAGAACCTTAATCAAGATTATTTTGTTTGTTTTTATTGGTCTTGAGACATGAAAACAACAATGCAATTGAATTTTTTTTTCAATTAAGCTATTTCCCGTGTTGTTACAAAACTCAGCCAGACACCTGTTAAATTTTAGAAGCAAAGAAACATGTATTTACTGATAAACTGTGTGAAAGCTATGAAATACAAACATTTTTAATGCTACTAATCTGATATTTTCTCACCTTTTAACATGTTCTAATAGTAATTATTAAACATAATATATACACACACAAAAACTTTCTAAAAGCAATTAGCAATTACATTTATCTACCAGTTAAATGCTTCTGGAATTAAATTAATGAAATGTTCCCATATGTGTGTTAGTGATAAAGAAAACCCAATTCTTAAATACTGTTTGGCTCAAGTTTCTAAGATACATCTGAGGTCAAACTGTGAAATTCTTAGAATGAAAAAGAGAATAAGGTTTTAGTCCAAAGGAATATTGGTCTCAGATCTACTTTAAAACACTGTCTGCACATTATGATCCATTCACTTTACAGGTTCTTTCTAGTGGAATATTTACTAATGCATTATATACATGTACATAAACCATCATATATGTGGAATAAAACACCATAATATATATTAAAAACATGAACTAACCAACACTAAAGTCATTAATGATTCATCTAATTAAAGTATGTAAGATTTAACACATTTAATGTCTGAAGAAGATACTTACTTTGTAAAAATAATAATAATTGTAGAGCAGTTTTATTAGTTGCTTCTATATAGAGTGATGGAAAAAAAAAAGGTTTTGGATACTTTTAAAATGAAATATTTGCAAACCTTTTTTTGCATTTCAAAAATGTGGTTGATTCAGACACAAACAAATGCAATTATTTTTACTTTATTGGTAAAAAGAAGAAATAACCAAGTTTCTAATCATTTTGGAGTTTTGGATAGTTTTACACAATTTCCATGAAGTTTTCAGGAAAGGTGTGAGGAGGTACAGAGTAGATGCCATTACATTTTGGTGAATGTAGGTCAAAGGTCAAAGTCATCAAAATATGTTTTTGCAATGATAAGAAATATGGCAAATAAGGAAAATATTTCTGTGTCCACACATTTTTTTTTTTGTTTTTTTTTCCATTTGCCACCCCCTCTAAATGAGTGATAGGTTTCAGCGGTCTGCCCCAACAACCCAAAACAACCCCCCCCCCCCCCCCCCGCCATACTTCCACCAATCAATGTAATCATGTGTTCCTTGTGACAGAATCAACATTTCCTGAAAATTTCAGCCAAATCCATCCATAATTTTTCACTTCTCTTGTTAACAGACAGACAAAAACATAACTCTACTGTTCGTTGGTGGAGTAAAAATCCCAACAAAATTTGACCTGATTTTCCCCAAATATAACCACACCTATAAACCCAATTTGGTTTGAATTCAACCAATAGTTTTACTGATAAAAATGTAAACAAATAAACCAAAAACAGGGACAACAAACTCTGCCTCTCGCAAACATTTTGCTTGATTTAATCGATATCTTTTATTGAGAAAACACATTTATGGTGATCTTGACCTTTGACCTACATTCACCAAAATTTTATGGGATCTATTCTGGACCACTTTCTGAAACTAGCATGGAAATTGGTCCGGTAGGTTTTGCGTAAAATTGCTAACAAACACGCACAAACAAAAATACCCTCATCATTTGGATTTATTACACCCCCCCCCATCCCCCTCAAAGGGGTGATGGGGGTTATGTAATAAATCCAAATCCATGCATTAGCAGTGAGTATAATAGTGCTAAGGTGCCGATCAGCTCTAATGTTCTTGCTTCCATTTTGTCGTGACTCGTGTGTAAAACGCTGAAAAAGCTTGGGTTGTTTGCGTGTAATTTCCCAGCATGCATTACAGACCACCGGGAAAGCTTTCACGACTCACACAGTATCCGGGTAAAGTGTAAAATGATCCCATCAGTTATGTGGACTAAACTGATTGTGTTGTGTCTGATTGGATTGGCGTCCTGGACGGATCGCTCTGTGAAGGATTAGAGATGTCCGAGGTGATAAGCAGAGGTGGCAGCCATGGCGCTTCCTGCAGATGTGCATCAGTTTTCCTCTGGGCCTATCAGGACCTTTCTATCTGCTCCACAATCTGACTCCACTATGCTTTTCTGTTTCCTTTACTTTCAGAGTAAAAAAAAAACAAAAACAAAAAAAAAGCCCACTGTCAATATTTCCCTCTTCCATGTGATTCAGTTTAACCCTTGACCTCCTGTAAGATGTCTCAATTGGTCAGCTGAAGCCATGTTGAGCTGCATTTTGTCATAAACGTCCAAAATGTAATAACTTTTTCATTTCATTTTGTAATAAACTGACACATTTTGTCATACATTTTGCCGCATTATGTGTCACAGGCCAACGGAGAACCCAAACGCAGGAACAACAGCTTCTCAGTTTTAAAGAGTTTATTAAGAATGAGTACAAAGCTGACGGAGCACAGCAGATAACTCGAAATGAGTCTTTTAAGTCTATAACGGATCCGTACGGCAGGTACGGTGAAAACAGAGTAGCGGTCCTACTCCGTTGGGGACTGGTCTTTATCTTGGTCGGGTTCGGTCCGGGGTCGGAGCAGGCGCCTGGCGAGATGAACAGACGAAGGCGAGTCGGAACCAGGTGAACACAGGCAGAAGATGGAGTTGGGCAGGCGGGGGTCGGAACACGGGGCAGGCGGACAGATGTCGATCAGAAATCATTTTAGTGGTCTGGCCCACTTGAAATCACATCAGGCTGAATGTGGCCCCTGAAGAAAATTAGTTTGAGACCCCTGATCTAAAACATGCAGGACAGTCCTAGCTATTTGAACCGATATAGAGTAAATAGTAATAAACCAGCTCTTAACGGCTCTGCATGCTCCTGTGGCAAAACATCGCAGTTAGCTTGTTGCAAATTTTGTAGCGCAGAAAGCAAAGCAAAGCAAATTTTACATGACCTGCACTAGGACCATGTAAAAAATTATTTTTTCAAGTCAACTTATCCGTTAATAAAGTCGGAGTCAAGTCGACTTGTCGTGATGATGTCATCACATTGTCAGTAGAGAAACAACATGGCTAAAAAACAAAACAAAAAAACCCACATAGACATACGTCTGTCCAGCAATGAGTAACTAAAGTTCACTGCTACATAACAATGTCCACTGACCAGACACAAGCATCAACACTTTAACCCCAACAGTGAGTATGAGTAGAGCTGAGAGAGTTAAGCATCAGCAAAAAGTTTGACATCGAAAAAATGTTGGAAATATTTTTTTCCCCACTCTTCAGAAATGAAAGTAGACAGAAATAAAATCCTGATTCAGGGATCAGGACGAGGCCAAGAGGATCAATAGTCTGACAGGGATCGAGTTCTGCAACAGTAGGTTCCACAGGAGCTGTTAGTTCCGGTCAGACCAAATCAATATAAAAAATGTTGACATGAAACCACACATTTGGTCCATGTAATATTTAGAATATATATTTAATTGAAAGAATGAAAAACAACTGTTTATTTTAATTTTTAAGTGAATAATGAAATAACCAGTTATTTTTTTGTCATTTTGTAGATTCTATGAAAAGAACAAATGATACACATTTATTAGGCACTGGTCATTTCTCAGGTGGTGACCTAAAGCATCTTCCTTTTAAAGGAATGAATGTTTCCCTATGGAGCTAGATGCTAAAATTGTGTATTTTACCTAATTGTTGCTGAGAGTGCTCAGATGTGAATGTAGTTATTACGAAAGGCACCGTTATTAGAAAATGCGCCGTCATTAGAAAATGTGCCGTTATTACGAAAGGCACCGTTATTGGAAAATGTGGCTGAACAGGGTAGATGCACTGGGTTCCAGGTGTGGGTGTATTAAACCTCCCTGTCTCTGCAGAACATGTGTTTGGTTAGAACATGTCTTTGGTCAGAACATGTGTTTGGTTAGAACATGTGTTTGGTCACAACATGTGTTTGGTCAGAACATGTGTTTGGTTAGAACATGTGTTTGGTCAGAACATGTGTTTGGTCAGAACATGTGTTTGGTCACAACATGTGTTTGGTCAGAACATGTGTTTGGTTAGAACATGTGTTTGGTCACAACATGTGTTTGGTCACAACATGTGTTTGGTCAGAACATGTGTTTGGTCAGAACATGTGTTTGGTCAGAACATGTGTTTGGTTAGAGCATGTGTTTGGTCAGAACATGTGTTTGGTTAGAGCATGTGTTTGGTTAGAACATGTGTTTGGTCAGAACACGTGTTTGGTTAGAACACGTGTTTGGTCAGAACACGTGTTTGGCCAGAGCACGTGTTTGGTCAGAACATGTGTTTGGTTAGAACACGTGTTTGGTTAGAGCACGTGTTTGGTCAGAATACGTGTTTGGTCAGAACACGTGTTTGGTTAGAACACGTGTTTGGTTAGAGCACGTGTTTGGTCAGAACACGTGTTTGGTCAGAATACGTGTTTGGTCAGAACACGTCCACTCTGTCCTGTTCGACTCACAGCTGTTTTACTGAAGGACATCATGTGTGTTAACCCACCCTTCATGCTTTTGTCCAGGAATCCCTCGACCCCTCCCAACCCCAAATGCGTACGGCTCTTCTGAAGATTAAAATAATTGCTCACAAAAAAGTAATTTCCTTAAACAGCTGTAGGTTTTAGATAAGGTGACTTAAAGGGGAGTTGAGTGCATATTATTCATGGGCGTTTTCAGCAGCATTTTTGTCAAGGTGTCGACATGAGCTGCAGTGAGATGACACCAGTTAGAACAGCTTCATGTCTGTTTACTCATTTATATTTAGGGTTACAGAAGAACATGAGGGTCAGGGTCAGATCAATGCATATATATGTTTACAAGTGGTGCCAGATGAAGCACTCTTAATGGACAAGGTTGCTCAAGGTTAAAGGTCATGATGCCCTTTTGGAACCTACATACAGTTTCCTCTCTGTCAGCAACTGACTATTTATCCTCACTCTTTTGAAATCATGTGATTTTGACCTTTCAAGGTCACTCAAGGTCAAAGGTCATGGCACCATTTTGGAGCCGATGCCAGGTTTTCTATCAGTCATTAATAGTTATAATACCACAGCCCCTTTAGAACAGCCTCACCACTCACCATTCAGTCCCATTTTAGTGCAAAATGTTTCTCTATGAAGCTAGATGCTAAAATTGTATATTTTACCTAATTGTTGCTCAGATGTGAATGTAGTTTTTGAGAATTCAACGTGGGTTTTAAGTAAAAAAAATTTTACTGAACGAGTACATATATCCCTTTGATTTCTTACAGATCGAATCCTTGTTGCCCACAACGTGCTACGAGAGGACAGATTATGACCAGAGATACCGCTTGATGGCGCTTATGTCACCCTCCCCAAAATTCACACAAAACATCTAAAACATATGTAAAAACAATAATATATATGGAATTATAAAGCTCATATTATATACTGTGGCTCAGTTGGTAGAGCAGGTCGTCCATTGACTGAAGAGTTGGTGGTTTGTGTCCCGGCTCTGGCAGAGAGTTGTTGTTGGCAGGTTTGTACGTTTTTGCTTCAGCATTTTTCACTTCTGTTGCATTTGTTTGTGTCTTTGGTTGTGCATTTTTCTTGCGTTTGCAGCGTTTTATCGATGTAATGCATTTGCACCTAACCCCCCCCCCCCCCTCTGTTAAGGACCCCTAGCACCTCGGTCATCACCTGTTCAGGCCTTACAGAACATACAAAAACAGAACAAACAGACTCTGGGAGAGTGTTTTCCCCACAGCCATCAGTGTTCTAAACTCAAAACAAGATAAGACAAAATCCTCAGGTATCGAATGTGCAATAAAAATGAACAAAAACTGAAATATGTGCAATAAAGGGAAGGGTGTAGGGTCAATACTTCCCCGAATATACTAGTTTACTACTAGTATAGTAGTTACTAGTATAGTACGTACTAGTATAGTAGTTACTAGTATAGTAGTTACTAGTATAGTAGTTACTAGTATAGTACGTACTAGTATAGTAGTTACTAGTATAGTAGTTACTAGTATAGCAGTTACTAGTATAGTACGCACTAGTATAGTACGTACTAGTATAGTAATTACTAGTATAGTAGTTACTAGTATAGTACGTACTAGTATAGTAGTTACTAGTATAGTAGTTACTAGTATAGTAGTTACTAGTATAGTAGTTACTAGTATAGTAGTTACTAGTATAGTACGTACTAGTATAGTAGTTACTAGTATAGTAGTTACTAGTATAGTAGTTACTAGTATAGTACGTACTAGTATAGTAGTTACTAGTATAGTAGTTACTAGTATAGCAGTTACTAGTATAGTACGCACTAGTATAGTACGTACTAGTATAGTAATTACTAGTATAGTAGTTACTAGTATAGTACGTACTAGTATAGTAGTTACTAGTATAGTAGTTACTAGTATAGTAGTTACTAGTATAGTAGTTACTAGTATAGTAGTTACTAGTATAGTACGTACTAGTATAGTAGTTACTAGTATAGTAGTTACTAGTGTAGTACGTACTAGTATAGTAGTTACTACTATAGTAGTTACTACTATAGTAGTTACTAGTATAGTAGTTACTAGTATAGTACGTACTAGTATAGTAGTTACTACTATAGTAGTTACTAGTATAGTAGTTACTAGTATAGTACGTACTAGTATAGTAGTTACTAGTATAGTACGCACTAGTATAGTAGTTACTAGTATAGTAGTTACTAGTATAGTACGTACTAGTATAGTAGTTACTAGTATAGTACATACTAGTATAGTAGTTACTAGTATAGTAGTTACTAGTATAGTAGTTACTAGTATAGTACGTACTAGTATAGTAGTTACTAGTATAGTACGCACTAGTGTAGTAGTTACTAGTATAGTAGTTACTAGTATAATAGTTACTAGTATAGTACGTACTAGTATAGTAGTTACTAGTATAGTACGTACTAGTATAGTAGTTACTAGTATAGTAGTTACTAGTATAGTAGTTACTAGTATAGTAGCTACTAGTATAGTACCTACTAGTATAGTAGTTACTAGTATAGTAGTTACTAGTATAGTACGTACTAGTATAGTAGTTACTAGTATAGTAGTTACTAGTATAGTAGTTACTAGTATAGTAGTTACTAGTATAGTAGTTACTAGTATAGTAGTTACTAGTGTAGTACGTACTAGTATAGTAGTTACTAGTATAGTAGTTACTAGTATAGTAGTTACTAGTATAGTACGCACTAGTATAGTAGTTACTAGTATAGACGGATGTGAATTAGGATTTGTAGAGTTTCTTCTTTTTACAACGTATTGATCCTTGCTGTTTTATTTATTTTTATTATTTTATTAATTTATTTCACCTGTTTTTTTTATGCCAAAACATCTGTGGAGAAGCATCTTTAATTTCATTGTATGCACTGTATATAATGCCAATAAAGGCTTGAATCTTTAATCTGCTCCACAGGTGCTTCATATGGCAGGTTACTAGTGATGGGTTAAATGCAGAGGACACATTTCAAGTGTATAATACATGTTAACATGTGTGTAAAACCTACTGACAATAAAGTCTGTTCTATAAATGAACATGTCATTACAACAAAACAACTGTTTCCATTTAATTACATTAATATTTTTAATCAGATGATAGATGATAGATTAATCTGTGTTAATGCTTTAATAGCCAATAAAAAATAAGTAGAAGTTGCAATGATTATTGTCCATAAAAACTATTAAGAATGGTTTCTGACATGTGTGTTTGTTTATTCAGGTGTGGTTTTTGCAGACCGTGACAATGGGAGGAGAACAGAGTCACGACAAGAAAACGGAGGAAAGTGAAGAGGAAAGAGGAAGTCATCAGGATTGTGCCAGCGCTGACAGCTCAGTGCCTCAGGCTCCTGAAGGTATCAGACTCAAGCACATGTTCCACCTGACAATATGAAAATACATCCAATCCTACTATTAATTATTGTGAGGTTTATATACTACTTTATCCACAGCTTGTCTGAAAATAACTTAGTGTATTTCCTGTAGTGATAACATGGAACTGCAGATAAAGTGGAAAAAAATAACCTTCTAAAAGCACACACACACACACACATATATATATATATATATATATATATATATATATATATATATATATATATATATATGAAGAGTTCATTTGCAAAAAACAGACAACTCCATTTTTCTTTTTTTTCACAAAATGTCATTTTTTACTCTACATTCCACAGATAATACTGATTTATTTGATATATTATTTATTTCATTTGGTAATTGCCACTAAATTGAATAAATAATATATCAAATCAATGAGTATTACCTGGAATGTAGAGTAAAAAATGCAATTTTCTGAAAACAATGAAACATGGAGTTATCTGTTTTTGCAAATGAACTCTTCATATATATATATATATATATATATATATATATTTAGTTGGGCCCAGAAATAATCGGAAATTGACACAATTTTTATGAGTTGTGCTCTACATGCCACCACATTGGATTTGAAATGAAATATCCACAACAGAATTAAAGTGTCGACTCTAATGTTTAATTCAAGTGGTTGAACGAAAATATTTGATTGAAAATTAAGGAATTGAACACATATTTATACAAACACTACACATTTTAGGGGCTCAAAAGTAATTGGACACATAAGCATAACCAACACAAATTTTTTTTTTCTTCAATATTTTGTTGCCGTCCTTTGGAGGCGTTCATTGCCTGAAGTCTGGAACCCATGGACATCACCAAACTCTGGGGTTCCTCCTTCTTGATGCTCCGACCAGGAACTTTACAGCAGCAACCTTCAGTTGTTGTTTGTGGGTCTTTCTGCCTTAAAAGGTGTCATTCCGCTGAAAACCACTTTTCCACTTTTATAATCTGATGGCTCACCCAGTGTTACCATGGTGATGGGTCACCCAGACTTACCAACACATGCTCCTTTGACAGTGGTTCATCACCTCCACTGGCTGCATACTGCATTCACACAAAACAACAAGAGGAACGAAGGACCCAGAAAAAGCCGGTCCATCTGACATCAGATGGACTTTAGTGTCACCGACGTGGGGTTAAACCCGACCCGAATCTGAAGTAGCATTAGCATTAGCATCTACGAGAGAAGACGGCACCACAGTAGCTGCTGCACAAACTGGAAAAAACTGGTTCATGTGCTCTCTGTGGAAATAAAGCGTCACGTTTTCAGAGCAAGCGACGGCATGAAACATAGCTGGATGCTACTCTGGTAAAGGTAAACACATACAGAGAGCGAGAGGGGAGGGGGAGTGTTCGTTCACCCATTCTGAGCCAATCAGAGACGCCTCATCACCGCGTCATGGACATGTATGAGGAAGTACCGGTAAACTATTGTTTGACCTCAAGTCATTTTTCTACTGTGAAAAAAACAGCTTTTTTTTCATAGAACCAACACACAATGTTTTCAATAACAATGGAGAACACAGTAATATTAATGAAATAACCATGGAATGACAGCTTTAAGTCTTGTCTTGAGCAAGTGAAATGCATGCTCAACTGGGTTTAGATCTGGTACTGACTCGGTCATTGCAGAACATTCCACGTCTTTGCTTTAATAAACTCCTAGGTTGCTTTGGATGTGTTTTGGATCATTGTCCATCTTTATTGTAAAGCGCCGTCCAATCAACTTTGCCAAATTTGGTTGAATCTGAGCAGAAAGTATATCCCTGTACAGAATTCATCTGACTACTTCTGTCCATTGTCACATCATCAACAAACATCAGTGATCCAGTGGCAGTGGACGCCATGACACCATGTTCTACAGAAGATGTCCTCTACTGTTCTCGTTCTTTTCCAAACCCATCATTCTGGTACAGGTTTATCTTGGTCTCATCTGTCCATAGAACACTGTTCCAGAACTGGGCTGGCTTCTTACGGTGTGTTTTGAATCTGTGTATCATTCGTTCAGTCGTTTTTCAAAATAAAACCTAAAATTAGACAACGAAAAAACTACTCGTTTCTTCATTACTTGTTTCCAAAACCAAAATGAAAAAAAAACAAAAAACGGATAGTGATGCTTTTTTTCAGTTTTACTTTTTGTGTTTCAATGAATAGAAAAAAACGGAAAACGGCCGTTTCATCCAATTTTTACTTGAAGTAAATTGGAAATTAATCTTAACCGAAACAAACATTTCCAATGAACTGAAGATCATTATGGTTTGATATGACACCAATTGTCTCCATTGTCATATCTTCAGGTTTTAGGGTAGTAGGACGTAGGTTTCCATCTTTGTCACTGTGGGTCAAAGGTCATTTCTGGGTTATTCAATTTGCTGCAGGTCAAGATTGGATAAAACAGAAAAACGGTGGTTATCCATTTTATCAATTATTCATTTTAACACAAAAAAAAACTGTTTCATTATCCGTCTTTTCATTTTGGTTTTTGGAAACAATTCATGAAGAAAGAAATAGTTTTTTTTGTTGGTTTTATTTTGAAAAACCACTGAACAAATGATACATTGATTGTTTTGGCAAAGTAAATTCTGTCCTTTTCTATATTTTATATTTATAAAAGCTTTGCTCCTTGTGGTGAATCCTCTGTATTTACTGTCTTTATAGTAGACTTACAAACAGCTACACCTACTTCTTACAGAATGTTCTTCACTTCAGTGGACGTTGTGAATGTGTTGTTCTTCACCATGGACAGTATTCTTCCATCATCCACCACTGTTGTCTTCCATGGACGTCCAGGCCTTTTTGAATTCCCAAGTGATTGTTCCAAACTGTTGATTTGACTTTTCCAAACAGTTCTGCTGTTTCTGTGACTGGTTTTGTTTCCTTCATCTACTTTGACCACATGTTGTATCGTCATAGCAACAGCTTCCAAATGCAAAAAACCACACACCTGGAATTAACCCCAGACCTTTTCAAGTCAAGTCAATTAGTTTCTCTACTTAATTGATGACAGGTTAATGAGGGAGAAGCCCATGCAGCCTTCTGAGACAATTGTCAAATTACTTTTGGTCTCTTCAAAAGGAGGTGACTATGATTTAAAGAGATAGAATTCCTAATCCCTGTGTTTGATTTGGATGTGGACACACAGCTAAGAGAGGACACTTTATAATTATATAATTGTATTCTGAATATAGACATAGTAAAACTTGTGTCACTGTCCAAATATGTAAGATAAGATAAGATAAGATAAGATAAGATAAGATAAGATAAGATAAGATAAGATAAGATAAGATAAGATAAGATAAGATAAGATAAGATAAGATAAGATAAGATAAGATAGACTTTATTGATCCCACACACATGTTACAGTAGCCAGCGATATAGAGCAATAGAGGAACAGCAAAGAGAAGAAACATATAGATAAGTACTAATATATGTACATAAACACAGGTATTAAGAAAAAGAAAAAAGACTATATGCCACGTACACTATACAGAATATACAGGAGTGAAAAAATATATACAGAAGAGATAAAACTATGTGAAGATGAGATAAATAAGAATAATAATAATATATATATATATAAACTGCACATAATATAATATCAGAGGTAGTATTGTTAAGTGGTCTTATTGTACTACTTTGGAGTGGTGAATGTCGTACAATCTTGAATGAACCCTTTCGTGCATTAATTATAAGAACTTTAGTGGATATTTTTGCTCCTGAGTGTTTTTATTCTTCTTTAGGCATGAAAAACACAATGTGATTGGATTTAAAAATATATACAGTATATATTCACCTATTTTTCCTGGAATTACAAAGAAATATGTATTTAATGCCCAACATCAAAAAGTAAATATTAAGAAAATCATTCAACTAATTTGATGTTGCTCTGAAATTATATTTCATCATCTACTACATTAGTTAAGTTGATTTTTTTTTCAATCATCCTTATTTGAAACAATAGAAATATCAGAACAATATCATTCTCAGCATTTAATGACTTAATTCCACTGAGTTGAAACTCATCTATGTTTTTCAGTTATGTTCACTTATATCCACAATAATTCCCCTTAATAAAAAATATTAGTTGGAAGTACTTAAAAAGAAGAACATGTTACAGTAACTTAATACATTTAAGTTAGTAGTACCATTACTGAAACTGAGTATTCACAACTGAATATATTGAATTATTATGAACATACGTGTTTACAGTGTACAGTATGAAGACAGGCTGTGCAGTTACCATGGAAACACTGTCGTCTTCTACAACACTGATTCACTAGTAAATTTCACATTGAAGTTGGATCAACGACAATGTTTTTTTTTTTTCAAATCAAATCAAACTTTATTTATATAGCACTTTTCATACAAGAAATGCAACACAAAGTGCTTTACAGCATTAAAAACATTAAAAACATGTACCCATCCATCCCTCCATATATTCACAGAACACACATACACACATAAACACACCTACTCACACACACACACACCCACACACACACACACGCACCCACACACACATAAACACACCTACCCACACACACACACGCACCCACACACACACACACGCACCCACACACACATAAACACACCTACCCACACACACACACACGCACCCACACACACATAAACACACCTACCCACACACACACACACACTCTCAGCTTCAACTATGACCTGGCTCTGAGCATCATGGAAATGTCTACCCTGGGGTCCTCCACACTGGGAGGGGCCCCAGGTCATGACCACCAGGGACGCCGGCAACATGGACCCCCGACGCCGACAGACAGGGAGAACCCCCCCCCCCCCCCCCCCACCAAGGTGAGGAGCCCCCCAACCAGCCGGGTCGAGGGGACCCACGGGCAGTACCCCCAGCAGCGGGCCAGATACAACCCCCAGTGTGGAGGACCCCCCTGAGGAAACACTGGAGTTAAAACATACAAGTTGTAAACTAAGAAATGCAGCAAAAGACCTAAAACATAAGTAAGATGTTTAAAAGAGTAAAACATAAAATAATGAACAGAAAATAACAAGAACATAATTTTTTTTTTAATCTAATAATCCTCAACATTTTCAGATTAAACATCTACATGATCAGTGTATCAGTATAGGAACATATATGGTTTAAATTGAAGACAAAAAGCAAAAATAGAGATGAAAATGTTATTATAAATGCTGATAAATCACTTAAGAAAGGATAAATATAGAGGAAAAAAAACAGTGGGTTTTTAACTTATATCCACAATAGTTCCCCTTAATAAAAAAAAGTACTTAAAAAAAGAACATGTTACTGTAACTGAATACATTTAAGTTAGTAGTACTATTACTGAAACTGAGTATTCACAACTGAATATATTGAATTATTCTGAATATTCAGGTTTACAGTCCATTGTCGTAACCAATATTTGCCTCAAAGGGTTAAATACATAAACACATTTTTGAATTTAGCAGAAAAATCTTCCAGTGGAACAAATAAAAATGATCTTGGTTCGATTTCTTGAAATAAGATATTGTCTAAAAGGTGATTCTGTCTTATTTTAACTTTGAGGAGATATTTTCACTAGAACCCACTGGGTCAGATGTAGAGTTTTGCAGCGTAGAGTGCAGCTCATGTTGGAGCCTTTACCATCCTGGCTTTAAAATGCCACAAAAAAACCCAAATGTCACTGCACACACTGGGAAAAACAAAATGCAAATGGCTGCATTATAATTGCGAAGCCTTCCAGGGTTTGTGTGGGTAATATATTCTGTTTCCACAGACACCCCAGGAGAGCTGCCCCAGTGCCAGATGGGAAACAGGAAGGTGGACAACATGTGCTTCATGATCTCATGCACCAACTGGTACTGAGACGATCCTGTCGCAGAACTTTCAGAACCAGAGACGGACGTGAAGGACATGGAAAAGGACAGTGTCCACGCAGAGTCTCAGCTGGACGTGATCAGCGCTTGGAGGAGGAAGAAGAGGAAGACGAAGCAGCAGGGTGTTGTGTCCTGTTCCTGCTGGCTCAGGCTAATTGGGTCCAGTTGTTGCTCTGCTGTTTACATTATAGCAGAGGTGTCAAACATGTGGCCCGGGGCCCTTTCGATGAATTTAGGAAATGAAAAAATCACACAAAGATATAAGTGATTTTAGTTCGTGGTTCACATTCAGACCAATTCAGTTTAATAACCTATAAATATTCAAACATTTCTCTTTGTAAATGTGATTTTTTTCATTTAGTGACACTAAAACAAAGTATAATTTCACAAAAAAAATCGCAATAATCTGAATAAATATGAAAAATTGGAAATATCTTAGGAGAAGTAAGTACAATTTTAATAATATTCCACTTATTACTAAATATTTTGTGTATCTGTAGATCCAATGTCGTCTGTAAGTTAGAATGTATATGTATAAATGATAAACTAAAGCCTAATATTGTTTGTTTTCATAATGGACTTTATGACTTTAATTGGACTTTTTTCGCTCTAAAACAGAGAGAAAAGTTTGAAGTTGACATTATTTTTATAATACACTGCCTGTATATTAGAATATATTGACTTTACAGGTTCTAAATACTGGAATATGTATAAATCTATTATAAATAATCAGAACAATATGAAAAATTGGAAATATCTTAAGAGAAGTGAGTACAATTTTAATAATATTCCACTTATTACTACATCTTTTGTGCATGTGTAGATCCAGTGTGTCTATAAATTAGAATGTATGTGTCTAAATTATAAACTAAAGCCTAATAATGCAATTTGACATTTCTCCTTCTAAAACACCGAGAAAAGTTTGAAGCTGATATTATTTATATATTATGTTATTTTTTTTCTGTACTGGTTCGGCCCACTTCAGATCAAATTTCGCTGAATGTGGCCCCTGCATTTTTGTTTTAACTCCGCCCCCTGAAAGGCTTTGTTCTTTTTTTGTCTGTCTGAAACTTTACACAAAAACTAACGGATTTAACGACGGCCATGACTCAGTTAGTAGAGCGGGTTGTCCAATAACCAAAAGGTTGGTGGTTTGAATCCCACTCTGTCCTGGTCAGTCCATTGTGTCCTTGGTCCAGTGTGGTCAGAGGAGCATGAACTAACATATTAAAACACCATATATGTGTTATTCCACATATATGCTGGTTTATTTACATGTATACAATGGATTAGTAAATATTCCAGTAGAAAGAACCTGTAAAGTGAATGGATCATAATGTGCAGACAGTAGGGATGTGACGAGACACTCAGCTCATGAGATAGAGACGAGATTTTTATTTTATTTTATTATTTTTTTATTATCTCTTTATTGATTTTTTAAGTTTCAAAGTTTCAAAACAAACAACCACTTAAATACATACATAGATTGAGATCATTCACAGACAAAACAAAACAGAAAAAAAAAATTAAAAAAGGGTGATAAAATAAAATAATACAAATCACAGGAATAAACAATAAGGTGAACAATAACAGAAAATATGGTACAATAAAGCAAATCACACCATGGTCACTGTCCATTATTTACAAATGATGTGTGGGCACGCAGACCCTAAAAGTTTTTGTCAGAGGCCCATGAATGGTTCCCAAATTTTTTTTAAAGGTATCCCCCTTATTTTTTTTTAGAATATATGTACATTGCTCTAGTCTTAAAGTTTCCTTTAACATCTGTTTGAACATATGGGGGACTTTGTTGATTCCATTTGAGAAAAATGCAATTTTTTTGTCATGTAGGATATGATATTAACCTGAGATGAGATTTTAATAAAAGTAAATTACAAATTATATGAATGGACAAGAGACTTTTATTTTACTGAGTTGCACATGGATTTTATAACTCTGTAAGCGTTAACTTTTAATGAACTTCTTCCTCTACAAATTAAAACTAAAATAAAATGTTTTCAAAGTAAAAATAAAATAAATAAAATTATATGTTTCTCCTTTTTTCAAGTGCAGACAATAGAGCATGAACTAAAATGTCGACTGGTCGACACGTCAACTTTCGTAGCACAAGTCAACTTAAATTTGGAGGAGTCGACAAGTCGCATGTTATTCTCTCTCTCTCTCTCTCTCTCTCTCTCTCTCTCTCTCTCTCTCTCTCTCTCTCTCTCTCTCTCTCTCCCTCTTGCTCGCGCGCGCGCGCGCGACCAGACGTAAACAAGACCTCCTGCAGGTAAGACAGTTGTGGTGGGCTAACAAAACACACATCGCATGTGTGGAAATACTTCACTTTAGATGAAAAAAAACAGCATCTGTAGAAGTATCAGCTAATGTGAGTGATAGCATTAGCATTAGCTAACCTGTGATAAGCAGCACTGACAACACACTCTTTTTTCCTCCAAACACATGATATAGACAGTGTTGTGTTCTTCTTATTGGCCTTAAACTTTTTACACATAATATAAAAAGTGAGGACGTGTGACAGATGTGTGGACAGTCCAGTTTTAGACCCATGGGTTCAGACCAAATGCAGACATATGTTCACCTACTGATGTTCACTTACATTTAACACAAACTCTTTGCTAACGTTAGCCTTTGTTTAGTTGCAGTTAAATGTTGTTTGTGTCAGTGGACATTGTTACGTTGCACTGAACTTTAATACTAGTTTCATTACTGGACAGACATGTGTCCGTGTTTTTTGTTTTGTTTTTTTAGCTGTGTGTCTGTCTGTCCGCTAACAATGTGATGACGTCATCATGACCCAGTCGATTAGACGCGACTTTATTGACAGACTAGAAAAGTACTCTGAGAGTGCACACCTCCGCCAAGGTAGACCCCCCCCCACCCCGATCACCCCCCAAAATGAAATCAGTTCTTCCTGTTCACATTTCCAACATATCCTGAAAATTTCATCAAAATCTGTCTTGAACACAGACAGACAGACAGACAGACAGACAGACAGATAAACGCTGGCAAAAACATAAGACGACTTGAAAAAAACTGAAGTCGTTAATGCCCTAGCAGACAATATGTGCAAAAACAAAACATTCTTCTCTGTCAATACAGACTGAAAATAGTTCAACAGTCTGACCAAGTATGTCACTGACATGTCACTGCTTCCTCTACAAATTAAAACTAAAATAAAATGTTAGAAAATGTAAAATAAATTACATAAAATCATATATTTCTCCTTTTTTCAAAGTCAAATCTGACGCTTAATTGTGGAAGTTGAGGTCCAAATGTGTTGAGGTCCGAATAAGGAAATGCCCCCCCGCCTGGTGCATTTCTTCAGGGGCGGTGTACCGTGACCAGCTCGGGGCTTTACAGAACCCTCCACCCGGACTTCGCTGCCCCTTCTCCTGCAGCCAGGGTTCATCTGTTATGTTCGGCCGCATCACCAAACGGCCACAACAGGCGGCATCACAAACAAATAAATAAATGAAAATATAAAGCGGAGCGGAGTGGCCGCAAATGATTAGGCTGAATGAATAAATGAATGAATAAATAAATAAATAAAGTGGACCGGCTGCGTCGATAGGCGGCCGCAAATCAATAAATAAAAATAATAAAAAATTAATAAAGCGGAGCTAAAGGCGGCCACAAAAAAGAGGGGGAAAAGCAAACAAACAAAACAGCCAGTTAACCCTGACAAATAATAGGCCTACTAAACTAAATAATAATAATGGCAGTTTTTTCCTATAAAGGACAAATAGCCTGAATTTATCTAATGTCTAATCTGTTATAAGGCTTTATTGGCTGAATCTGGGAAAAGCGCAAATATTGTGGAGTTATTCTCTAAAAAGCCTGTGCCCGACAATGTGCCCACAAATGTGGCCTCTCTATCAAAATTGCCAGGGCCTCTTTTTGGTGCCAGCCCGCCACTGTTGACAACCCACCCACCCATCTTGAAAACACAGGAGTCTGAGTCAGAGGGTCTCCCAGAAACCCCACGGTGGCTGGTGTGTGGCGGCTAAAGTGGGATCCCAGCCTCACGGGGCCTGGATGCGTGCGTGCAGCAAAATCTGTGGACCATAACAAACCCAATGTCCAAAACCAGAGGGGGGGGGGGTCCCCAACATCACACCCCGGTAATACCAGTATTTACCGACTGCTTTTGTGGCTGCTGCTGGATAACAAACTTCGCAAGACAGAATTTGAACACGATGAGAAATCTCACCAAATTACATCTTGTCACACCCCAAGCAGAGTGTTTTGAAGTAGATCTGAGACAATATTCCTTTGGACTAAAACCTCGTCTCTTGTTCATTCGAAGAATTTCACATTTTCACCCCAGACTTATGCCCTATTCACACTGGATAAGTATTACCTGTGGACCACTGGGAATGTCTGAGTTCTTAGTCCATGTCCATGATTTGTTCAGAGAGAGAGACAGACAGAGACAGACAGAGACAGACAGAGAGAAAGAGACAGAGAGAGAGACAGAGAGAGAGAGAGAGGCAGAGAGAGAGTGGACAGAGAGAGACAGAGGGAGAGACAGACAGACAGACAGAGACAGACCGAGAGAGAGAGAGAGACAGAGAGAGAGAGAGACAGAGAGAGAGAGAGAGACAGAGGGAGAGACAGACAGACAGACAGAGACAGACAGATAGATACAGAGAGAGAGAGAGAGAGAGAGAGACAGACAGAGAGAGAGAGACAGAGCGAGAGACAGAGAGAGAGACAGACAGACAGAGACAGAGAGACAGACAGAGAGAGACAGAGAGACAGACAGACAGATAGTCTGTTCCACATAAAAAAACAGAAATTCTTCTTTGTCACTCTCCTCACCAAAAACACATTGCCACAATAATAGACATTATAAAAATGAAATAAAATCACATAAAACAATTAAAAACCCTAAAAATACAGTGCAGACTTGTTTGTGTTCTTCAGAGCAGCGATTGCTGAAGGGATGAATGATGTCTTGTGTATGTTCTTCGTGGCCAGGGGGGTTCTGTAGCCTGATGGCAGCAGCATGAAGGAGTGATGGGGGGATGGGAGGGGTCCTCAGTGATGAGGGGGGGGCTTTCTTCATCACTGAGCGACTGTACAGTTCACACTAATTCTGCCGCAAATTATCTACTGTGTTTGGGTGAAAAACAGATGTCCAGTGATAATTCAAGTCTCGTCTGAATGCACGTCTGTGTTTGTCATTTCAATTGTGCACCTCTTGTTTTTTTTTCTGGTGTTAATAATGGAGGAAGTGGATGAAATTGTGTGTTAGCATGAGGTAAAAGGAAGATGTGGTCACACCAACCCACATGTCCACTAATAGTATGTGACGTTGTCTCTATAGATTCAGTCGGTCATTTCCCAGAGGGACAGACTCTGCTAAGAACGACTGATTCACTTCCATTTTAATTTGGAGACTGTTTATCTGCACTGACCCTGCTCTTATTTTGAAGGCGTGGAGCAAATTTACAGACTGCATCCTTATCAATGGTATTTTTCCCTTTGTGGATACAGTATTATTCTAATGCATACATTGTTTTCATACCTTATCAATGTATTGAGACAAAACAGGATGTTGTGAATTTATGACATATCCAGTCATAATGTCTGGAATTTGCGTCAAAATAAAACTTTTCCATATCTATTGTCTGTAATTCACTTTTTAAATGTGACTCTTTAGGTGATTCGATCTGATTTTAAATGTGATGAAATATTTGGAGTAGAAATGAGACAAATACATTTTTTTGCAGTGTATGGTGTCTTTTCTTTATTTTATATTTAATATTCACAGTCTGTACTGTAGTACAAGTACAGGTACATGTGTGAAAAAATACTCTGGTAAAAGTATAAGTACTGATTCTACTTTACTTCAGTAATGATACAAGACCAAGAACAATGTGGACCCCAATGCAATACTCCCAGACACAAATAAGATTAACAGTTTTAGTTTTATTTAAATCAGGGGTCTCAAACTCATTTTCTTCAGGGGCCAAATTCAGCCTTATTTGACTGATGTCCAATGGGCTGAACCAGGAAAAAGAAAACATAACATGTAAACATTGACAACTCCACATTTTTGTCATTGTTTTAGTGCAAAAAACACCCATTACATTAAGAAAATACTTTTATAAATAATCCAAATATTAAAAAAGGAAAATAAGGACAATTTTAACAATATTCCGTCTTGACTTATCATTAGTCCATATGTTTTTTTATGGATCAGTTCTATAAAGACACTAAACTTTTAGTAACAGAAGCAGAAAATGGTTCAAATTGTGTCTAATTTTCTTAATATAGTTCAGGTTATTCACATTTTATTGTTACGGGATAGTTTGCAATAATTTTAGATTTTTCTGCAGTCAAACAATGAGACAAATTACAACTTGTCATCATTTATAGGCAAAGAAAAAGCTGAGAAGAAAACATTAAATCATTTAATAAGTTATTTTACTCTTCATCCCTCAGGCCGCATTGGAACTGTCAGCGGGCCGCATGTTTGAGACCCCTGATTTAAATGTTTCTGAATTAGGTGAGCAGCTGCAGAGGCGATCGTTCGTAGAGAACTGCCAGTGCAGAAACTAGTGGACGAGGCGGAACCACGGTCAGGGGACAAAAGCTCAGAGACAGAACCAGAACACACATCAATTAGAACAGGGGTGTCAAACTGTGGTCCTCGAGGGTGGGTGTCCTGCATGTTTTAGATGTTTCCCTCTTCCATTATACCTCAAGGCCATTGCATCATTATCAGTCTGATGAGGAGCTGATTATTAACTCTTTAAGGGCCTATTTACACTGCACTCAGAAAATCCGGACTTTCGGACTATCCAGGAAAGTTCGAACCTTATTGACAAGTGTGAAACCTCCCCCGAACCTTGGTCCGGACTAAAGACCGAGTCTTTGGTCCGAGCTGAGGAGGTAGTCTCAGTCCGGACCAAGATTCGCTGGTGCACAGTAGAGTCCTGCACTGGAGCCCTAGGCCCGAGGGGCCCGACAGCCCGAGGGCCCGAGGGCCGGGCTTCGGGCCGACGACCGTATAATTACCTCGGACACGGGCCGGGCTCGGGCACTTTTATTTTTCAATTTAATTACTAAAAAAAGCTGTGTTGTGTTTAAATGGAAACAATTGAACGCAGCAGCTGCTGCTCTCCCCGGCACCTCCCTTATATGGGCATACGGAAGCCTCCCTCACTATCTGATTCGCGCGACTTCCCGACTCCCACCACAAACATGGAGATCGACATAAAAACAAAGTTGAAAATGGTGAATTGAAGAGAGTGAACAACACTAAGGGAAAATCTCCGTTCTGGACTAAGTTTCAACTTATTACAACCCTTCAAGATGAGCCAAACGGGTTTGTTCAGTGTGTTGTATGTAAACCTGTTCTGTCATATGACAACAAAAAACAGGTTGATCACATCTCCAGACATTTTGAACAGGTATGTGGCGGATCCAGCAGCGGTCACAGACCGAGTTCTCAAGCTGCTGATCAAAACATGAGCCCCTATTTTAACCTGCTCTTTTATGTCCACATTGATCTGTCAGAAACTGTTGTTCACAGAAAAATAGAATGCTGTTTTTTCTAACTGCAGAGCGTTATCCCATTTTCAGAGCGGCAGATTTAATTTACGAACGCACTCAATGAATATAGCGTTCTATCACGCTAAAACACTCTTATGGGAGGTTAAAACAAACAAACAAAAAAAGTCGGGCCGGGCCTGGTTCGGGCCTCAGAATTCTGAAAACCTTTCGGACCGGGCGGGGCTGGGGCTCCACCCCCTCTGGCCCAGATAATAGGCCCGTGCAGGGCACTAGTGCACAGTGTGAAAGGTCTGTTTAGGAAAGTCCGGACTATCGGACCAATTACGTCACAGTCATGTGCGCGGAATCTAGACAACGTCCAAGCATGAGTCGGGGGAATACATGGGGAGACGAGGAAACCAGGTATTTCATTGACATTTGGTCGGATGATACTATAAAGACTGAATTAGAAAATACTCATAAAACTAGTAACTGGGTCCATTTCCTGCAACAGTGTAGCGCACTCATCTATTAACCAATCAGCGTCGAGTATAGAGAGACGCACGTTGTACACGCATTGATGACATGACGTTCTAAAGTCTGTTGGTCCACTTGATTCAATACAGTGTGAATGAAGACTGTAAATAAAGTCCGGATTATAAGTACAGTGTGAAAAGGCAAAAAAAACAAAAAGGTTCTGGTCCGAACCTTGGTCCGGACTTTACTATGTGAATACACCCTGTCAGCGCTGATGCGTTCTGAATGGATGATTTAGTTTAAATATTCAGAAAAATTCAACCATTTTCCTTTTAGTTTTGTGCAAAATTTTATTTCATTTAAACATTTTTTAAAGGCAAAATTAACATTGGTGGGACCAAATTTCAATAGTAGTTTTCTTCTTTATTAATTTTTTTTCAAAATCTCCCACATTTTTTTCATCTTATAAATATTTATTATTTTTTGTTGCTCATTTTGTTTATTTTTCTACATTTTGGGTTTTTTTTATTGTAGTATTTTCTTTGATTTTCTGACATTTGTGTCCAACTTTGCTCATATTACCAATTATTTCGTTAGTTCTCAGGACTTAAAGGGTTAAACTGAATCACATGGAAGAGGAAAATATCTAAAACATGCAGGACACCGGCCCTCGAGGACTGGAGTTTGACACCTGGGGCTGAGGAGAACCAAAAACTGTTACCAGATAACAAGCAGGAGTCCAGGGTTTGCAGAAGTGTCAATAGGGAGTAAGCTGTGTCTTGGTCAGTGGTGGTACCAGACGGCAGAGATGAGGCAAATAAACAGACAAGGGGTCAACAACAGACAGAACCCAGGGACCAGAAACAAGACCAGAACCAGAAAGTCCAAGACAAAAGGTAGAATGAAAAACAATTAGACCAAGAAACAGGAGGAGCTTATATAGGGAACTGAACAGGTGAGACACATTAGGATTAATTAATGGGAGGAGACACACACTGTGGCCAGAGGGAAAATAGGTCAAAGGTGAACATAAAGCAACTGTCAAAATAAAAGCCCAGACACTAACAATGACAGAAATAACATGAAGACGAACAGAAAAGTAACAAAACAAGACATACCAAAGTCCAGAATGTAACAAGTAAAAGTAAAAAAAAAAGTAATATAATAAAGTACAAAAGTAAAAAGTAAAACCAATTGTTTTTGTCATGAATGCAATAATAATGATCAGAAAAGTTTCAAAAGTAGTGAAAATAAAGCCTTTAAAAGTGAATTACTGTGTAGTTTTCTGGGTATGGACAGGAAATTTAGGAAAAATGAGGAAAAAAAGCACAATTGAGATAAAAAGTCATCATGAGATTTGAAAAATAAATTATTAATGAGATAAAAAATGCATAATTTTGAGATAAAAAGTAAAAATTGTGAGATAATAGTCACTATATCTACTGTACTTTATACTCCTTACATTTATATAAATATATGTACTTTATACTCTTTACATTTATATAAATATCTGTATTTTATACTCTTTACATTTATATAAATATATGTACTTTATACTCTTTACATTTATATAAATATATGTACTTTATACTCTTTACATTTATATAAATATATGTACTTTATACTCTTTACATTTATATAAATATCTGTATTTTATACTCTTTACATTTATATAAATATATGTACTTTATACTCTTTACATTTATATAAATATATGTACTTTATACTCTTTACATTTATATAAATATCTGTATTTTATACTCTTTACATTTATATAAATATATGTACTTTATACTCTTTACATTTATATAAATATCTGTACTTTATACTCCTTACATTTATATAAATATATGTACTTTATACTCTTTACATTTATATAAATATATGTACTTTATACTCTTTACATTTATATAAATATCTGTATTTTATACTCTTTACATTTATATAAATATATGTACTTTATACTCTTTACATTTATATAAATATATGTACTTTATACTCTTTACATTTATATAAATATATGTACTTTATACTCTTTACATTTATATAAATATCTGTATTTTATACTCTTTACATTTATATAAATATATGTACTTTATACTCTTTACATTTATATAAATATATGTACTTTATACTCTTTACATTTATATAAATATCTGTATTTTATACTCTTTACATTTATATAAATATATGTACTTTATACTCTTTACATTTATATAAATATCTGTACTTCATACTCTGCTTAATTTAAGATAAACATTTTTTGTACCTCATCTATGATTTTCAGTTATTTTCACTTTTATCCACAATAGTTTCCCTTAATAAAAACATATTAGTTGGACGTACTTAAAAAAAAGAACATGTTACTGTAACTGAATACATTTGAGTTAGTAGTACTATTACTGAAACTTTGAGTATTTACAACTGAATATATTGAATTATTCTGAACATTCTCAGAATATTCTCTTTGCTGAATGCTAAAATGCTAAAATGCTAACACTTCAGAGGGAAAATCAGAGTGAAATTGTGACTTTCTATATCAAATTATGACTTCTTATATCAATTTTGCCATTTTATCTCATAAATTCAGATTTTTTTCCTCATAATTATAAATTTCTTATCACATATTTATAACAATCTCATGATTTAGATTTTTTTTAATCTCACAATTGAGACTTTTTAATCATAATTATGCATTTTTATCACGTATTTGACTTTTTAAATCTCATGATGATGACTTTTTATCTCAATCGTGACTATTTTACCCACCATTTTTCATAAAAATGTCCATATCCACAAAAAATGAGTAAATGTGACCTGATCAAACACATTATCTACACAGTAATTCACTTTTAAGGGCTTCATTTTTGGATACTTTTGAAACTTTTCTTATCATTCCTGGTTAAATTTCATCCATGGTAAAAAATAAATAAATAAATAAAAAAAATAAAAAAAATAAATAAATAAATAAAAATAAAAAATATATATATATATATATATATATATATATATATATATATATATATATATATATATATATATATATATATATATATATATATAACAATAATAATACAGTTTTACTTTTTACTTCATTACAATTGAGAAGTTGTACTTTTTTACTTTTACTTCAGTAAAGTAGTTGAATCAGTACTTCTACTTTTACCAGAGTATTTTTTCCACACAAGTAGCTGTACTTCTACTTAAATACAGAATATGAGTACTTTTACTACCTCTGATCAGTACAAACACACAGTTCATTTGTTTCTGTACCTGCAGGAAAACATTAGGATTGATCATTATTTCAGAACCGTGTTATTCTTTAACTGTTTGTGCATTTGTTACCTTAAACGTTGTCTTTCTTTTCACTAGAATATGAGGTCAGAGGAGGTGACAGATGTTTGGCTGCCGCCTGCAGGAGCTTTTGACTCAGACTTCAAAATGCTGAATCGTTTTAATTGAAATCGACTCGAGCGAAGGTGTTTAATTTTTTCCATTTTATGTCTCATTATTGTTCAAGATTGGAAATAAAGAGCAGTAATTAAACACACAGCAGGTTTAGCATTGTTTGAGATTGCTTAATTCATAGGTTTTTTTTCCCACCTTCGATACCCTGTGGCATTTGTTCGACTCCAAACTCCATTAAACTCACTTTGTGACAAAGTGAATACTTTACTTTGTTCAGAAAACATCCACACATTTCTGTTTTAAATGAAGTCAAACACTGAAATCTACAGCAGTGTTTCCTCTGTCCTGTGGTACATAAGTGTGGACACTAACTCAGTAAAAGTACTTTATTACTGTACTTAAGTAGATTTTTTAGGTATCTGTACTTTACTTGAGTATTTATTTTTCTGACAACTTTTTACTTTTACTCCCTACATTTGTGTATAAATATTTGTACTTTATACTCTTTACATTTATATAAATATCTGTACTTTATACTCTTTACATTTATATAAATATTTGTACTTTATACTCTTTACATTTATATAAATATTTGTACTTTATACTCTTTACATTTATATAAATATTTGTACTTTATACTCTTTACATTTATATAAATATCTGTACTTTATACTCTTTACATTTATATAAATATATGTACTTTATACTCTTTACATTTATATAAAAACTGTACTTCATACTCTGCTTAATTTAAGATAAACATTTTTTGTACCTCATCTATGATTTTCAGTTATTTTCACTTTTATCCACAATAGTTTCCCTTAATAAAAACATATTAGTTGGACGTACTTAAAAAAAAAGAACATGTTACTGTAACTGAATACATTTGAGTTAGTAGTACTATTACTGAAACTTTGAGTATTTACAACTGAATATATTGAATTATTCTGAACATTCGTGTTTACAGTGTATGAAGACAGGCTGTGCAGTTACCATGGAAACACTGTCATCTTCTACAACACTGATTCACCAGTAAATAACACGTTGGAGTTGGATGGAGACACAAGGTTTGTGTTCAGTTAGTGTTTATTCATTTTCTCTGTGTTTTTTTAATCTAATAATCCTCAACATTCTCAGATTAAACGTCTACATGATAGTATAGGTATCACTATAGAAAAATATATGGTTTATGTTGAAGACAAAAAGCCAAAATAGAGATGGAAATGTTATTATAAATGATGATAAATCACTTAAGAAAGGATAAATATAGAGAAAAAAAAAAACAGTGGGTCTTCATGAGTGAACGCTGTGTCCTTGATTTTCCATCTTCCATTGAAGCTCAGACTTTATACATTTCCTTTTAATAGCTGCGATACTAAATGAAATTCTGCAGGACTATTAACACTTTTGGGGCATCTGCAGGATTATGTGCAGTATAAATGTAGCAGATGTGCATAATAAATCTGCCTTGTGGTATTTTGCTGAAATAACCCTTTAGGGATCTATATGCTCCTCCTCTGTTGATATGCAATATGTGCGGCCACCTGCCCAGTAATAAAACTGGACTCTATAAATAAATCTGTAGATGGACACACACCAAACACACACATTTCTATCCCAGGTCTACTTTCATTTACAGTTCTGTTTACTGGTGTACTTTATTATGGCTCTATATGGGTCATTAACACAGTATTTGCATGAAACAAATGTACATTTACAGACAAAAACTTCTTTTCCCACCCGTTGTTTTCTTCAATTTGTTGTTCATTTTAATCCCTGGTTCAACTAAAGGTCCATTTATTTGGACAAATATAATGATGCCAACAAAAATGTTTAATTTCAGAGCTGGTATTTATCCATTTAACATGTTTTCTGGATTTATAGTCAAATTATCCACTTTTTGTTTTCCTCATATATTTTTTTATCTTAGTAGATTATGTGCCTTTGAGCAATATTCTATAATTTAACTATGATAGAACAGTTTCCATACTTTATTAAAGGGATTATCCGGAGTAAAATCACACCATTCACATGAACATTGACAAATTTCCATTTTGAGCCAAACTGTCAATTATAATCAGGGCCAGTCTTAGGCATAGGCAGACTAGGCGGTCGCCTAAGGCACCAGATGTCTCGGGGCATCAAGTCCCACAGGATTAGAATATTAAGATACCGTATTTCCCGGACTATAAGGTGCACTTTAATTTTCTCACAGAGCACCTTATATATGGATTCATTCTGGGAATATAGACTTTTTATCTCATAATTTTGACTTTTTATGACATAATTTGGCCTTTTATTGGATAATTTTGACTTTTTAATCATAATTTTATCTTTTTAATTGCATAATTTTGAGTTTTTATCGCATCATTTTGACTTTAAATCTCATAATTTGGTCTTTTTTATCGCATAATTTTGACTTTTTATTGCATAATTTTGACAGATGCTCATTTTTAATTCCACAAAAAGGACATAGGGGTGCTTACTTAGGGTACCAAATTGACCAGAACCGGCCCAGACTATATGTATGTATTCCCAATCATCTAAAAAATTGAGATAAAATTTATTTTACTCTGAATAATCCCTTTAAGACTTACATGCAAAATTTCAGACTTTAAAGGTCTGGAAAACAGCATTTAAAAATTCCATATGTTTTACAGACTTTCAAGACATGTGTAAGGACCCTGTCATTTTCTGCGTAGTACCCATATAAAAGAAAACACAATGAGACAATGAAGTTTTGACTTTTATTGACATTTCGTCGTTAACAGAACATGGTGTTATCGTATATAATTGGCGTGGGACAGTAAAACCAAACCAAACATAGAAAAAAAACTTGCTGTTCCAGTCATGTTAGCAATTTCGATAATAAAACTTTGCTTTATTATAAATAAAATTGCAATTATAGAATAAGTTATGTAGATATTAACGTAAACATGCCTATTCATTATAAGCATCGTCATAAAAATGGTATATGTGCAAAGGATGATGACGTTCATCTTAAATAAGAGAGAAATAAAAATACAAAAAATAATAATAATAAAAATGCCAAGAGCATTTGTTGGACATATTTACATGAATTGATATTTGATATCTGACTGGAAAGTACTGCGTAATAATGACCCTATATATATATATATATTAAAAAAAACACAAATAAAATGGTGTGCCAAAAAGTGAGCCAAGATCCGATTTTTTTCGTTTTGATTTTATAATCAACCCATTTGGTCAAAAAACCCAAAACCAAACAAAACAATCATACTGTATTTACAGAAAACAGCTCCTTTTTAATAAGAAAAAACTAACAGAATGATTCTCTCTTAAAGCTATATCTGATAAAATCTCCCTAGAAGTTCTAGTAGTAGTACTTGTGATATTATCCAAAGAACGTCAGTATATCTCATTACTTTAAAAAGTCTGCCCAGACTACCTTTGATATGTTTTTATTCACCTACGGATATATATGTAGATTTATTTATTTTTTTCTTTTTATGAAAAGAGAACATTAAAAACTAAAGGCAACAACAGGCAACTTAAGGGAAGACTTAGCCACGTGAGGCCACGCTCCAAACCCAACGACGACCGCCACCAGAGACGGGACGCACTGTTCTGACCCGGAAATGAAAAGTCAAGTTTTAGATCAGTTTAATGCTGCGTTCAAGGACACCTGTGGAGCAAGTCATAACGTAATAAGGGCTCATAGTGTAATAAAATCATGAGCGCGTAACGTAATAATGTCTTCAGAGGTGGAAGTAACTAAGTAAAAGTACTTCATTACTGTATTTAAGTACATTTTTTAGGTATCTGTACTTTACTGGAGTATTTATTTTTCTGCTAACTCTACATTTTTACATAAATATCTGTAGTTTATACTCTTTATATTCTCAGAATATTCTCTTTACTTTTACAAACTAGCCAGAATGCTAAAATGCTAAAACGCTAACACTTCAGAGGGAAAATTAGAGTGAAATTGTGACTTTCTGTATCACAATTGTGACTTCTTACATCAATTTTGCCATTTTATCTCATAATTTCAGCTCTTTTTCTCACAGTTATGCATTTCTTATCACATATTTAGGACTATCTCATCATTTATATATTTTTTTAAATCTCAGAATTTTTACTTTATCATAATTATGCATTTTTATCTCATATTTATGACTTTTTAAATCTGTTAATGATTGTGACCCCCCCTCCCACACACTTTTTCCTAAATTTTCTGTCCATACCCACAAAACTGAGTAACTGTGACCTGATCAAACACATTGTCTACACTTTTAAGGGGTTTATTTTTAGATACTTTTGAAACTTTTCTGATCTTTCTTGGTGAAATAAGCAGCTATTTGATCCATTGTAAAATATAGAAATAAATAAATACAAATAAATATAGCTTTACTTTTTACTTAATTGCAATTGAGAAGTTGTACTTTTTTACTTTTACTTCAGTAAAGGAGTTGAATGAGTACTTCTACTTTTACCAGAGTATTTTTTTTCCACACAAGTAGCTGTACTTCTACTTAAGTACAGAATGGGAGTACTTTTACTACCTCTAGATAGAAAGTCAGAATAGAAAGTAACAGGTGGAACTAGAACACAGCATAAATAACACTAACTTTACATTCAGAATGTGAACAACAGTTGACTTTAACATTTAGCTGCTAAAGGCGGTTTATCAACATTTACATTCTGATGAAAAACACATTATTATCTACAGGGTGTCCCAAAAAAATCTGACAGTATTTGGTTAGTTTATATTTGTTTGTTCCTTTTGCTCATTTGTATTGTCGTAATGTTAGGAAGAGATGAAAAAATATAAATCTGACCAAGTGTATTTATCTCATTTTTAGTCCAAATATGTGATCATAATTTAAATTAGACAGAATCACCTACAGAGGAACTGTTCAGTCAGATAGAAGAACTGATTTATAAACAATAGTTCTGGAATAATCTGATCAAAAGAAATCTGAACAAGATCATTTCATCTGGTTCCACTGCCTGATTTTTTTTAAATTTAATTAAATTTTTGACTTAAATCAAGATTTTGTTTTGCTTCATTTATTTTAGTAGTTCCGTTACATGTTTATTTATTTATGTGTTTGTTTTCTCTCTGATATCTGCTATAGTGACTCATAATGTATTAACTTAAACGTAATAACATTTCATCATGTAATAATTAACTCATAATGTATAAAATATCTGAAAGTGAAAATGACCATTCAACAGAGTATTTGATTGCAATTGTTGATTTAAACCAAAATCATTCTATTAAATATCATTTCAGTCACTCAAATGAGGTCCGTTTTTTTTTTTATTTTATTAAATGTTTTTAAGGGACACCCTGTATTTACAGGAGTTAACAAATGTATTTTTGTACCTCTATAACTCCTACTGTGGGTAAATGTGCAATAATAGACAGTAATAATTAGTATAATGTCCTCACATATGTAGAAAGTACATTAACCCTTTAATGCACATACTGGTCACTCCAGTGGACGGTTGTTCTACAGTTGTTCTACAGTTGTTCTACAGTTGTTCTACAGTTGTTCTCTTGTATATTCATAGGTTTAGTTGTTTTAGTTCCATATCAGTCAGTTCTGTTCTTAATACCTGATCTGCACTAACATGTAAGTAAATTGTTGTTATTAGACTGTAATTAACAGTCTCTTCTTACTGCGTTAAAAATATTTTATTTCATAGTGTTTTAAAAAAGAAGCTTAAGCCTAATCTATAACCTCTGTTAATTACGGAAACTGACCAGAGGTAGTTTCAGTTTGTACCACAGGAAATTGTGGGGGCAGTAGAGAGGCCAAAGTGTAACATTTCGGTAGACGAAGAAGGTTCAAGCTCGGACTTTAAAAATAGCGATGGAGGATAGAATTTGTGAGCTGGTCAGAGGATATATACAGGGTGCGATTTATCCAAAAAATTATTATTTCACAGAAAAAAGCTTGTGTCAGATGTTATGACCCAAATGAGATTCAAATGACTAAATAAACCTTTAAAGTCAATAGTTTTCTCCGATGGCACGGTACTAGGGTTCGGTTCTCTCTGGCCGGCGTCTGGCTTTTGACCCCACCGGGCACATTTTCTCCACGGCGGTGTGCTGCAACCGGCTCAGTCTGGACTAGGAATGGTCAGCGGGAAGGTGGCTTGGGGGTTCGGCTGTGAGCTTTACACCCCATGTGAGGTTCCTCTTTCAGGCATTTTGTGTTTACGCCGTCAGAAAGACCCATAGACCACAGATAACCCCACACCATCCTGTTTGATGAACAAAACCAGAGGGGGGGTTGGACCTCCACACCCCCTCAGGAAATCACACCCAGTATATATCCATCTGTATGATGCGACGGTGCCTGGGCACAGAGAGTAAGGAGGCGGTCGAAGGTATCAGAAGAAATACTGTAAATGTTTCTCCTCATCCATGTTACTCATAGGTCGCACTGATGAGACCGATTCACCATCAACTATCCTCCTTTTATTAAGTGGGTGCACACTCCACCGTCATGTGCACCTATTTCTGGTTTGTTTTTTCATGCCTCCACAGTAAATACATCAAAATCACCGCTTTAATAGACGCCATGTTTCTTGAACCCTCTGCAATGCGACTCGTTACCGCCCCCTAGAGGATTTCAAACGCAACCTCCATCATATGGACGGAGGCACAAATACCAGCTCTGGGAGGCAATTGTTTTTTTCCCACAAGAGTTCCAGACACCAATGTCATCTCATTTGCATATAGCCAATCAGCGTGGCCCTCCCACAGTCAACAACATGGCGATGGCTTGCAGTGTGGTGGCTTGACATTTCCATTATAATGACACTGATCTAGAGCGAATTTTTTTAAGTTTGAATGGTCATTCGAAAGCCCTGATCTATCAGAGAGCGTGTATGCCTGTGGAATGGTAGAAATCAGCTAATTAAAGTAAATAGCTATGTCGTATGCCTGTTCGACTAGGTGTGTGTTGTTAGTACTTTTTGTGATAGACCTATCACCAAAAACAAGTATCTCAGGAGATTCCGAAATCTCCTTGAGAAACGTGAACATGAGAAAATGTAAACAGGCGAAGGAAATGAAGATTCGCTGATTGGCTATATGCTAATGCTAATGTGTCCGGAAGTCTTGTGGGAAAAAAAAAGGCCTCCGGGAGCAACGTCCGGAACGGAAAGATGAATTTTGTCTGATTCCAGAGGTAAAAATTAGGCTTTAAATGTATTTTTGTAACTCCATAATACATAGGTTCATTAAAAAGATTCCAATCTCATTACTTTTTTCAGCCTAAAGATGAATTAAAAACATTTAAGAAAAAACCTTGACTAATGTTTTCATACTTCATGCATCAAAGGGTTAAAGGGTGTTAAAGACAGTTAAAGGTAAACTACACTGAGCTGGACATCCACTGCTGTGTCTTTATTTCTTCTTCAGTTTTAGAGAAGTGACACTTTTTTCAGATGGCAGACGGTGTTTGTGCTCTCAGGGGTTGAAGGTGTTGTTCACATTTAAAACCATCTCTGGCAGCGTGACCTCAGCTGGAGGGCGACCATATTCCACAACTAAGTCGACCCTTAAAGGCAACTCACTGTTGTCCAAAGCCACCAGAACATCAGCAGACCTGGGACAAAGTAACTGTGAGCCAGGAAACTGGACCAAGAACCTGGACCAAGAATCTGGACCAAGAATCTGGACCAAGGAAAAATACACGTCTGTCCAACTGGATTTGTTGCATTTATAGTCCAAATGCCTCATAACTTTTTTTTTTTTTTTTGCTTATTTCCAGATTTTGCTTTATTCAATTTTTTTTAAAACTAATTCAAGGTTGTTGTTTTTTTTTTGCTTAATTCTAGATGTTTTTAAATTTAATCCAAGAAATACAAATATTTTAACTTCATTCAATATAAAACTTTTTTTTTTGGTTAAGTTAAGATTTTAATTTTTGTTTTTTCTTGATTAATTTTTTTTTTTTACTAATTCAAGATTTTTTGTTTTGCTTAATTCTAGATGTTTTTTTTTTTAAATTTAATCCAAGAAATAACAATATTTTTTGCTTAATTCAATATATTTTTTTTATTACTTCAAGAAATGTCTTAATTCAAGCATTTTTTTTGTTTTTTTTGGGGTTAATTAAAGATTTTTATTATTTTTATTATTTTTTATTCCTTAAATTCAATACATTCTTCTAAGAAGTTCTTAAGTATTAAAAATAAGAAGTTCGTAAGAAATGGCATTGTTCTTATGAAAATATTGAGGAATTTCACTTAAGATAAATCTTAGGAACATCTTAATTTTTTCCTTAAGAATCTTCATAAGAATTATTAGAAACGTTTTGTGAATCCAGCCCCTGCACTTGAAGCTCTAAGGCGGACGAGTGTTAAATAATGACATAAATATGATTCCATATCAGAGTCAGTTCATCCCAGGTCTGCGAACAATATTCATAAAAGAGGCAAATATACAGAGGACCCTTCGCCCTCTGTGACAAGCTGAATAAATAAGTTTCAAACAGAAGAAGAGTGGACAGAAACATCCATTGACGTAGTGTAAAAATGTACATAAATGTTCTGTACGTGTTCCATAAGTAACATGAATAAGCGACAATGCGATCACGACAGTATGTTTTCTTCAAGTAGCCTTCTTCCATTTCCACAAACAGACATCTGCTGAATACACTGTACTTTGTAAACTGCTAGTTTTTTTCTGTAAATCTCAGTACATATATATATACAGTTGCAGACTTTCCCCACAGAAGGATAAAACATGTTGGTCCCTCTCTACATCTGTCTAATTTTTTTTTTTCTTGGTAAAAACATGTTTTTTTTTACTAGTGATGTCCCGATCAGGCTTTTTTTTTGCCTCCGAGTCCTTTGATTTTGTGTGATTGGTCTAAAGGGGATACCCACTTGTCCTCACCATTTTGACGGTGCTAATGCTAATGCTACCTACTCAGTGATGCTAAGCTAACATGCAGCAGCTCTATTTCCTTCTCTTGCATCGGCTCGATTGTTAGCCCGTCAAACATAAATTAGCCATGTCGTTGTTTGAGTTGTGGGTTCACGGCGTTGGAAAAAGGTACCGGCTTATGGACCGGAAATGATAGTACACAGTGATCCCTCATTTATCACAGGGGTTACATTCTTAATATAATCTGCAATAAGTGAAATCGCGCAAAGTATAGTTTCCATTAAAGGATAGTACTGACTTTACAGTACTTGGTTGCCATAGTAATTGTACTGAATTTACAATACCTGGTTGTCATAATTATAGTACTGACTTCAGGGTACCTGGTCGTCATAGCGACAGTACTGACTTCACAGTACCTGGTCGTCATAGCGACAGTACTGACTTCACAGTACCTGGTCGTCATAGTGACAGTACTGACTTCACAGTACCTGGTTGTCATAGCAACATAATTCTGTAAAGCCCATTCTTGTTGTAATTTGTTGCTCTACAAATAAAATTTAATTGAACTTCCACATTTGTATTTTGTAAAGGGGCGGAGTCACAGAGACAACTGTCCAATCAGGACTTAAAACACAATGTATGTTCATACCCTGTGAAAAAATAAAAAAATAGGGAAGTCAACCCCCCCCCCCCCCTTTACAAAACAGTGAGGCTGTGAAAGATGGGCCGTGTTATAGTGAGGGAACTCTATACATATTATTTCCGATCACTGATCATTACGTAATAACAGAATCTGATCGAGTCTGAAATCACGTGACCAGATCGGGACATCCCTAGTTTTTACCGAATCCTGCAGGCTCCTGAACTTAAGTCTTCCTACTGCTTAAATGTGTGCTAAAACTTCTGTCAAGTGTCCTGTTGCGTTTCCCACTGCGGCCTGATGAGGATGATGTGCGTACAGCAGTCATTAGTTGTCATAGCAACAGTAAAGCGGAAAGAGCCGAACAGTTAAAAAACATCAACCGACTACGCAAAAAAGTTGCCGGCCCCATATGGCGCTGTAGAAACCAGCATGACGAGGAACTGCATTGGAATTGCTCCTTTCTAGCTCATCGTCTACTGCTGTAGTGCCCTGGAGCAAGGCACTTAATCCCAGAATGCATCAGTGCTTGCAATATGTAACGGTTTTGATCTGCCTGCACTGTTAAGACCCCCTGTAAAGTACCTGAAAGCAACACTGAGTATATTAATGTTCATCCTGTATGCGAGTTATTTCCAGCTACATCTACTCGTCTGTCACGTCTATTATGAATGAGCACCGAGAACAACCATGACGACCATGTGAGTAAAATGAAGGAGACATTATTATTACATGTGGGTGCGTTGAAATGGGATGGGAACCTCTTGTTAGCTCAATGAAATGTTTTTTTTCCCCCGGCGGGAACACTCCCCTCTATCTTTTCAATCATCTCTCATTTTAATTTACAGCATGAGTCTCAAACATGTAGCTCAGGGGGCCAAATGTACCCCCCCCCAATGTTGTAATACGGCCTCTGGGCTGAAGAGCATAATAAACTAATAACCTTGTTGTTTCTCTGTCTATAAAGAATGACGTCACATTTTTGTCTGTGTTTTAGTGCAAAAACGAGCGTTAAATTATGAAAATATTTAATAAAGCGGGTTGTTCGTTAACTGAAGGATTGGCGGTTCAAATCCCAGTCAGTCAGTTGTGTCCTTGGGCAAGACACTTCACCCTCCTTGCCTCCAGTGTCACTCACACTGGTGTATGAATGTTTGGTGGTCGTCAGAGGGACTGTAGGTGCAAAATAGCAGCCCTGCTTCTGTCAGTCTGGCCCAGGACAACTGTGGATACATATGTAGTTTATGTAGTGAATGAATAATGGGTCCCTAATGTAAAGCGCTTTGAGTGCCTTGAAAACCACTATAGAAATGTAATCCATTTTTATTATTTTGCATTTAGATACTTTATAAAACAGTGGTACGTCTACTTACGAAAGACCTAGCTAACAAATAATCCAAGTAACCAAAAACCTTGACCTAAATGTTTCATTTTTGAATACAAAAGAAAATTACATTAAGAGACAAAACCAAAACCCCCGAGAATTAAATATGTACATTACTGTATGTAAAGTATGTAAACACGTCATGTACATACTGTACGTAGCATCCCATTGGTTATGAGGGAGCTACTCATGACGCTTTTTGTGAGCCTTTGACCCTCATTCATCGATCCATACCTGTGCCGGCCCAGCATCAGAAGCCACATGTAAAGGTCAGAGCTGCCTAGTGAGTCCCTCCGACTGCGTCCACCGAAACCCCACCACAGTACGTATCCGTTATTCATCACAAGCCCAAAGAATGAAAGCGGACTGCGTTATCAACAGAAGTGAAACAGGAGTTGATAAACAAAAGGAGGCAACCAGCACAAACAAAAGACATGCCGGCAAAATACCACGAACCCTCCAAATTTGTGGAAAAAAACACCCGAAAACATGTCCACGACACCCCGATGACGCACACCCAGGATGGTCATGAAAAGCTATAAAAGGCAATTGTCCCCGGTTCTACACCCCACCAAAGGTCCATCAACAAACACCGCCAAAGGTGAAAGTGACAATTAAAACAAACACAATGATATGAAAATGACCCACATGTCTGGTTCATTTGAATAGTTTCATGTTTATGACACATTTACCCACTGAGACCAATACATTACATCTAAAATAAGAATTTTCATTGACTTTTAACATATATTTAATTGAAAACTGGTAAATTTTTTATAATTTTAAAAGGGTTTTAGGGGTAGTATTTGAGGCCTTGGAATGAATCAGGCCTTTTACATGTAAAATGCGAATCTAATTATAAAAAAATAATCATGGTACGAAAACACTTCAAGCTCTTCAAATTATTTTTGTAAGTAGAGGTACCACTGTATGTTCATAATTTAGGGGAGGTTTTGCAATAAAACAACGACAAAAATGTGGAGTTCTCATTATTTACACGTTATTATGCTATTATTTGACCCATTTTGGCCCCACTGGAGATCAACTCAAACTGAATGTGGCCCCTGAATGAAAATCAAGTTTGAGACCTCTGATTTACAGAATAACAAAGCACTCAACTGATGACAAACCTGCGATGTTTCATTACTAGCCTCCAGCTCTACTATTTAAAAAGTGTACAAGCATCCAGTAGATACACGGCGCCGCCAACAACCACCTTAACAACTACAAGGATTACATAATATCCAACCCCTCCGCGCCCGCCTCGACGAAGCAGAGCACAAAAAGTAGAAAACCTCAAGTATTTCTCAAACAGAGAAGATACAGCGACAGCCTCTGCCAGGAAAGAAAGGAAGACCGCCAAGTAATGCCAACACAACACAGTGGTGGAAACAGTCCCAAAACTACCATTTCTAAAGCAATAACAGTGATATTATTATTATTATTATTAGTATTATTCAACACTACTAATCATACATGACTAGATGTTTTCCCTAAAGAGGAAAACATACAGTAATATTCATTCGTGTCCAGTTTGGTGTTTCTGTTTATCCATTCATGTCATCTGCTGTGTTACATTATTTTGGAACTGTGGCCAAAATGTCTGACATCATCAAAAGTAAGATTGGAAAATTCAGCTTCAGTAATAGGACATATTCAATCTGAAGTGGGTCAGAACCAGTAAAATCCGATCACAATAACCTATAAAAACCTATACATTTTTCTCTTTGTAAATGTTAATATTTTTGTATATTTACACTAAAACGAAGTATAATTTCACAAAATATTTTAATAATCTTGAACAAATATAAAGAACCTAAAGTGTTTCAAGTGAAGAAATTATTTTACGGTCCTCTAGAATGTTGCGACAGCTCCCATTCACTTTGAATGGACGTTCCCAGCGTTCTGCAGACAGATTTTTTTCAATAACCGCCCGCTGCGCCATTAACGCCCGCTGCCAGTGGCAATGACTTTTGTCACTTCAGATTCATGGTACCATATCACTCCGCAGGTAGTTCGACCACTTTGAAAGTAAATATTCGCTACGTTGTAATGGCTATTTTATCCAATCTGTTAGAGTAGTAGGGCCTACGTCTACAGAGTTTTTTGCAGATTAGAGGCAGCAGCGGCAAGACAGCAGCGCAACAAAGTAGCCTATACAGCACCAGTGGAGTGTTGCTTAGAAACAACAATTACGTTCCAACTGGACTACTTTTTCTCGACAGAAGCCATCGTCTATATGAATAAATTCTTAATCATTTTGTTAAACAATTGTCTGTGTTTTTTCAAAATAAGCAGTAACAAGTAAGGGATAATGTATTGCCTACATGTGACTATCAGAAAAATATTTTTCAATAGTCACACGTGGGCAATATATTATCCCTTACTTGTTACTGCTTATTTTGAGAAAAAACATACAATTGAATATTTACTTTCAAAGTGGCCAAACTACCTGTGAAGTGATATGGTACCATGAATCTGAAGTGACAAAACTCATTGCTGTTGGCAGTGGGCGTTAATGGCGCAGCGGACGGTTATCGAAAAAATTCGCCGGCAGAACACTGGGAACGTCCATTCAAAGTGAATGGGAGCTGTCGCAACGTTCTAGAGGGCCGTAGAATAAACTGTAATAACCCGTAAAATAAGAGGGATAATGTATCGAAAAATATTTCCCTTCGGCCAAGTCGGGAAATATTTTTATGATCGTCACTTGTGGGCAACACATGATCCCTTACTGATCTGCCTGATATTAAATATTTTGTGTTTTTGCATTTGATCCACTATATGAACTGCAAGTTATAATGAAGGACATGATAAATAAAAGCATAATATTGTTAAAATGAGGCTTGTTCTTTCATTTGTTTAGTGTTATTCACATTGTTGGACAGGATTTTCATTATTTAATTTGACTCTTCACAAAAATAAACAAGAGCCATTTTTTGGAGTTGACATTATTTATGTATTATTATGTGATTATTTCACTGGTTCGGCCCCAATCACATCAAATTATCTGAATGTGGCCCCTGAACTAACATGAGTTTGACACCTCTGATCTAAAACTTGTAGGATACTGGTCCTGTGCCTCTAGTATCTGATGTAACCTGGGAAAAAAACTAAACAAAATCTGACCAAGTGTATTTTTCTCATTTTTAGTCCAAATATGTGATCATAGTTTAAATCAGACAGAATCATCTACAGAGGAACGTTTCAGTCAGATAGAAGAACTGATTTATAGACAATAGATCTGAACTAATCTGATTTTAAAAATAAATAAATAAATAAATCTGATCAAGATTATTTTAAATTGTTCCGCTGGCAGATTTACTGATTTAATTCAATATTTATTTATTTGCTTAATTTAAGATTTTTTTTTGCTTAATCAAAAACAACCTTTTCCTCAATAAAAAAAAGCTTTAATTATTATTTTGCTGTGTTCAAGATTTTTGTTTTGCTCTCATTTTTAGTCCAAATATGTGATCATAGTTTAAATCAGACAGAATCACCTACAGAGGAACTGATTTATAGACAATAGATCTGAACTAATGTGATTGAAGAAATCTGAACAACATCATTTTCACTTGTTCCACTGGCTCATTTTTATTAATTATTCAATAATTTTTGTTGAATTTAAGATTTTTTTTTTTTTTTTTACTTGGTTAAATTTTTTTTGTCTGTAATTCAAGATTTTTTTCCCCATCAGTTTAATACAATATAATACACTTTATTGTCATTGCAAATAAGTTACAATGAAATAATGTCATCATTACTTGAAGTAATGATGAATTACAATTTTGTGCTTAATTTAAGAAGATTTATTTTTTGCTTAATTTAAAATTATTATTTTTTGTTGATTTAAGTATTTCTTTTTCTTAATTCTAGACTTTTTTTTCTTACAGTAGCTTAACACTATTTTTTTATTACTTCAAGAACTTTTTTTTTTTTTGCTTAATTTAACAATTAATTTGAACAAACCCCCCCCCCCAAAAAAAAACAAATCTGCCAGTGGAACAAGTGAAAAATGATTTAGGTAAGATTTCTTGAAATAACATTTTCCAGATCTATTGCCTGTTGTAAATCACTTCTTATATCCAACTGAAAATGTCCTCTTTAGACGACATTCTGATATATATATATATATATATATATATATATATATATATATATTTATTTTTTTTTTCTTTTTTTTTTTTTTTAATCATAACTTTTAATTTACTTATTCTGACCAAATTTTTTTTATATTAAAATTACTTACATTCTATATTTATTCCACATTCTGTATTTGTATTTTTTCCACTGAAAAATTCTTCTTTAGATTATTGTGTCATATTTTAAATGTGATGAAATATTTGGTCAGATTTGGATTTTTTTCCCCCCAGTCTTTGTTTGTGATGTTTTTACGTATGGACATCGTTTGGTTGCATTATTCAGAAACTGGCAAATTATTACCAAAATGTAATGTAAAGAATCATGAGAATATCAAAATTGTGCCTTTATTTTTAATTTTATATTTCTGCCGTATCGTCCACCCCTGGTTGTAATACATGCATTTAACATTTGACCTTCAGCGTGTTCCTTTATTAGACTTAAATAGGAGCTAACCCCAGCCAGCTGACTTAAATAAAACAGTGGATCAGAGGTTTGCAGCTCTGTCCAGGCGTCACACAGGCTGAGAAAGCACAAAGATAAAGACAAGTTTGGTCCAATAGGTCATTTTCTTTGGACAGACATTCATGTTTCTGCAAAATAACACAATCCTTTCAGCAAATGCTGGCTGGATGATATATATATATATATATATATATATATATATATATATATATATATATGTGTGTGTGTATATATGTATATATACACATATACATAAAGGTAAAAGGAGCAGAATGTCTTGTTTTGTGTTTATTGTACACCCTCAAGGAACAAATATGCACTTTCCACCGAGTCCAAATAGCGCTGTAGGATATTGAACGACATCGATTTCTGCTGAATGCTGCGGGAGCTGAACTGCTCACGACAGCAGCGAGTAATTGCAAGGATATGCGCCAAGAACACATTCAATTACTGTAGGACAGAGAGTGCAGTGAGTAAGGTTCAAAGCTGAGTGAATGAGAACAAGAAGAACAGGGAGGGAGGGAGGGAGGGCGAGAGAGAGAGAGAGAGAGAGAGAGAGAGAGAGAGAGAGTCATCCAATAAGGACCTCTGTAGATGCATGGAATCGTAGCCTTCGATCAAATGTGAAAAGACAGTTCTATTAGTTGTGTTTTTTTACAAACAATAGTGATATTATATTTGCACTTTGAATGTGTTTCCATTGATGGTTGTTCTTTCATTTTTGACTTCGCCAAAGTGTTTGTCATAGTTGTGTCACTCTTTTTTTATCTTTTTTTATTCTTACTTTAATTTTACCTTCATTTTAACTGAACACACATTGGATTAGCTTTAATGTAAAGAGCAAATCCAACACTAGCTGCGTTTCCATTACAGTTTTTCGCGAAACAATTGCAATATTCCTAAAATTTCGACAAAGTATATTTGTGCTTTGAACGTGTTTCCATTGACGAGTGTCGCAACTCTCGTGAAATATAATGCCGCGAGATTTCACAGTTGGACGATGAACCTTTCCATGTCTTCATATAACGCTATATGTCTCTACTGTTTTCTGTCTCTAAAATGACAGTTATGTTTTTCTCGTGAAGTATTTCTTGAAAAGTCTCAGTCTCCTCCTCTGTCCATGTGTATCACACCATTTTCACTCCGAGAGAAGTGATCATGTGACCATGTACGTCACGTCCTGTGATGTATAATTGCGGAAAAAAGTGATTCTGTCGCACTTTTGTGATATATTCGAACATCTAAATATCTGAAAAACCACCTCATGAAAGTGTAAAAACTTTTTATTGATGTTTGAGTGTTTTTTCGAAGTTCAGGTGTTTCTATTAGTAGGTTTTTTTTTTCATAGCGCTATTTACATTTGTGAATTTGCAAAGGTAATGGAGACGCAGCTAGTGTCTATTTGTGCAGGTGCATGTGGACGGAACATTTAAACAAGAAATAAGAATGGACGACCTTTTCCTAATGATGACGTGTTTTTATAAACATTAAGTACATTTTCTTTTAACCCATAAACACCCAAACGTCTATGGATCTAAAAGATTCATTCACTAATTATATGGAATCATGTCAAGAACACTGGGAAATTTTTAAACGAAAAAAGCTTTTTTTTTTTTTTTGTTAGATTTTAATGCAGATTAAACCTAAGGCTGTCAAAATTAACACATTAATGCACATTAGTACTTCATCATGATCAATCTGTTTTAAAAGTTTAACACAATTAACTAAAACACTTGTTTTATTTCAAGTTGTTTTGTTGAAACTGTCGAGGGTGTTGAATAAAAATGTTAATATCATGTATATTCATATTACACAATACATATTTTTGCATACATTTTAGATATTTTATCAAATTCTTTGGGTTTTTTGTGTATTTTAGAAGAGTTTTGACTGTTTATGTCATAATTTTCACGTTTTATCTCATAATTTTATTTTTATTAATTTTTATCTCATGTCGCCATACAGTCCAGTGTGTCTTATAGTGCAGAAAAATATTATAATTATATAATGCAATATAGATGATGAATAAACACAAGATGAAATGTAAAGAAATAAAAATATTGCTAAAAATATCTTTTAGTTTTTGTTGACCAAAACAAAATGAGATTTTATTTAATCTCTTTTAGGCATTATTTTATTTTATTTTTTAACAGTCTCTCATAAGAAAGTCCTCAAATTATGTCCCCACAATGTCAACATCAGTATTACAGCCCTTGCTCAGAACTGATTGGTTTGTTGGACAGTTTCAGCCCGTTAAGATGTCAGCTAATGTCAAAAGAAATAAAAAAAAAAGATTGATTAAGAATGCTGAGATTTTAACAAAACATTGACTTTTACATATTTGTTCACTGAAACAAACAAAGCTGCATTTATGTAACTTTAACATGGAGCTGATTTTGCACATTTTTCTAAATATTTTTGTCAATATTCATTTAATAGTTGTATTCTGTGCTCCATATTTTCAATTGACTGTTTTTATAGGTAAATACTGAGCAGAGCTGCAGGTGAATTGATCTGGTCTTTTAAAAACTGTCATGTGGCCCCATAAGAAAACTAATTGGCCACCCCTGGTCTATAACATTGATTGACCAATAAAACCCATGGTGTTGGATCAATGCCAGTGGACGGTTCAGTCAATGACAGATTGGACTGAAAAAGACACTGGTAAGTCAGCCTTTATTTTCTGTTTCAATATAATAACCTTTAACTTTACTTTGAGCTTTAATGAACATTTATATCAGGGGTGTTGCATATATATTCATATTTCTGTATGTTTTGGATATTTTATCAAATATTTCCGTTTTTTTTCTGTGTTTATAATGAATATATTTCAAAATTTTCATCGCTGTTTTGTGGTGGGTGTTTTTTCTATGTGATTTTAGCACGTTTTGTTGTTTTTTTTCTGCATTTTTCTGTTTGTTAGTGTATTTTTGTATAGTGTGTGGAAAATTTTAGAAAAAGAAACAACCAGAGACATAACAGTCGACTGACATAACAAAGTGTTTTGATCATGATTCATTAAAATGAATCCAAAGCAACCTTGTGATCAATCAGATTAAAAATGTTAATCATTTGACGGCCCTAATCTTAATATCTATTTTTGTAAGTAGACACCTTAGTGGGCCAGATATGGGCCCTGGGCCGCATGTTTGACACCAATGTTCTACATGATCAGTGAATTAAACATGGGAAAATACATGATTACTACAGGGAAACATGTAAAATTCAAAGGCTTATATTATATTAATGGTGATAAAACACTCAGTAAAAGGTTATATATGTAGAGAAAAATGACTTTAAGTCCAACAAAACTCACAGTGGGGGTTTAACATACACTTTATGTCGGTCAACTGTTCTGTCTCAGTTTTGTACTGACATTTCTGACAAAATCCACAAAAATACACTAAGAAACACAAACAATACAGAGGAGAAAAAAATCCAAAACATACTCAAAAAGTCTTCACCAAAAAATGCAATAAAATATGTAAAACAAATGCAAATGGTCTTAACATTTTTAATCAGATTTATCTTGATGATGGTTTAATCCGTGTTCATGTGTTAATTTTGACAGCCCATACTTCTATTTAAATTCAGGCATTAGGGGTTAAACACATCACTGCAGCTCAGTGGGATTGCACACAGATGTTGTGGATAACAGTGACGCAGCAGTGTCCTAATGTCCCCTCCAAGTGTGATTTCCAGCCGGAGGTTGGAGGTCATAAATGGGGAACTCCAACCCCCTTTGGCGGTGGAATGGCCTCTAAATGAAGCCTCATGAGTCATTAGGGAGTTAATGACATTTAAATGAGCAGCCTGTGTGTTTAAATAAAGCACACTTCATAGATCCAACTGCATTACTGCTGCATTCCAGCGCTCTGGAACAACGAAACGCACTGTATCTGTGTAAAACAGATAAATATACGACACATATTGGGAAACTGTAGGCAATAAATGACACACAGGTCCTGCATATTTAACAAGTTTGTTGTTTCATTAGAATCTGAGACTGGAAATGTCACCAAACCTGTCAAAATGGACTTCAATGGTATTATCATCATCATTGTCCAATTATACAGCGTGTCCCATAAGTCTCCATACATAGGAGACATAATAGGCGTGTTTCTACTATCTGAACTTCCGGTACATTTTACGGGAATTTCATGGTATGTTTCCACTGATGGGCCGCCTTCCGGAAATTTTACAGGAACCAAGGGAGTACCCACTCGAAGGGAGGTACTTGAGAGCGGCCCAGTAGAGTCGCTGGGGGGAAGTCGTGCAGATTGGTTGTCACAAATTACGTCATCAGATCGTGCCAAACAACTCAAGAGTAGTTGCTGGAGGAAGTTTACCACACGACGAAACAGAGGAACAGCGAAAAGAGGAAAATAGAATGGGCAATAAAAGTCTTGTGATGTCCTCCTCTGCTGCTGCTGCTTTGTATTGGTGCTTTTTTATTAGTGATGTTACCATAGCAACTGAGGTGATATGATGACGTCATCGCAAGGTTCTTACAGGGTCATTCTGTATGAAGACAACGCCTTAAGAGGACCAGGTTAACTCATGGTCCGGTCAAAAGTATGTCCCCAAAAAATTCCAGGAACCAGTGTAGTGGAAACATGCCTCATACATTTCATACATATATGGTTCTAGCATGTATTTATTTATATTTCAAAACCCAAAGAATGCATTTGAATAAAGAGCAACTAATTGATATGTCAGTCATATACAGAATATTATATAAATAAAAATGGTTCATGTCATTTTATTCATTTTATTCATTTTATTACATTTATTTTCCTGATGTGTGGAGACTTATGGGATTTAGGTGATCACGTCTTATTTTAAGTGTGATGAGATATTTGGACTAGAAATGAGAAAAATAACATTTTTGCAGTGTCTGTCCAGTTTGTTTCACATCCCAGATTGCTTGTTTACATTCATTCATGAGAATCTGTCTGCTTTCATTTTTGATTTAGCTAATGTGTCATAGTTTTGCACCAAGGAAGTTTGTATTTGTCACTGTTTTTTTTTTTTTACCAGAAATGTCAGATTTATTCTTGCTTTTAATTTTACCTTCATTTTAACTGAATACACAATGGATTAGCTTTAGTGTAAAGAGCAAATCCAACACAAGCTGCATTTCCGTTGCAGTTTTTCACAAAACAATAGCAATATTCCTAAAATTCTGATACAGTATATTTGCGCTTTGAACGTGTTTTCATTGACGGTTGTTCGAGTCACAAGTGTCATAACTCTCATGAAAGAAGATGGACCTTTCCATGTATTGATATCATGTTGCATTTCTCTGTTGTTTGGTGTCTCTAAAGTGGCAGTTATGTTTTTCTCATGAATTATGTTGAAAAAAGTCTCCGTTTCCTCGTGTCGCACCATTTTCACTCTGAGAAAAGTGATCATGTGACCATGTACATCACATCCCATGATGTATAATTGCGGAAAAAGTGTTTCCATTTCGCTTTTGTGATACATTAGAATATCGAAACAACTGAAAAGCACCTCATGAAAGCGAAAAAACTTCTCGAAATTGAGGTGTTTTTTATAGCATTATTTACATTTTGCTAATTTCAAAGGGTAATGGAAACGCAGCTTATGTCAAAACTGTTTTGATAAGTTTTACTGGAGCTAAAATGGGCTGCAGATGATATTTGTCAGTGTATATTGGTTTTAAAATAATGCTTAGTGCTATTCTTTTTCAGACAATCGTGTCTTATTTTAAGTGTGATGAGATATTTTGAAGAGAAATGAAGAAAAAATACACTTGTCTAGATTTAGATTTTCTCCTGTGGAGCTATTGCGGTACAAAAAATAAAATAAAACTGATATAAATATGTGTAGAAGTTAAAGCACAGATGGACAGAGAAGTTAAAGAGAGGAAGATTAGTGTGGAGGAAAGTCAAATAAGAGAGGAGAGGCCAGATGGACGGGCAGCGTTACAGCAGGACGGTGAGAAGACAGAGGACGGTAGGATTAAAGAGGGAAGTAGAGGCCAGTGGCTCCTATTAGAGCTGTGGGAACATGAGGCCTTCATTAAGCTCATGGACCACAGCCAGAACACCAACCAATGATACACCCAGATATCACCAGGCCGATATATACTGTATATAGAGCTGATATTTCCGATTTTTTGTTTTTCGCATCTGTATCAGTTTGTTATGTTGGCTGATATCCTCTTTTTTTGCCATGATTTCCTGACATGAAGAAAAAAAATAAGAGAAAGAAGAAGAATAAAATAGAGAAAGTGAAAACAATTGCTAAAACATAAAAGAGGGAGAAAACAAAAAGATGAGAAAAATCAAAGGAAACAAACTGGAAAAATTCAGAGAAAAAGGAAAAAATTAAGAAACGGTGAAAGAAAAAGGGGGAGAAAACCAAAGAGGAGAAAAAAATGGAAGAAAAAAAGAGGGAAAAGGAAGCAGAAAAGGGAAAATAACAGAAAAAGGTAGGAAGTAATAAAAAAGTCAGAGGGGGGGAGAAAGGAGAGAAAAAATAAGAAAAGAGTAAATAGACAAGGTGGAAATTGCTAATATTTATTAGTTTAACTCTCAACGTGAATATTTTCTAATTGTAATTAAAGATTTTCTGACTTTTTAAAGCATTTGACAGCGAAAACCCCCCCCCAGTATCAGCTCCAAATATCGGCTTAGAAATGTTGGCGGCCTGTATCGGTCATCAGCTAAGGCTGATCGAAAAAAAAAAACAGTATCGGTATCAACCCCAAAAAATCCATATCGGTCAATCACTAATATTAATACAGATGCATATGTACCCCTTTGACCACCATCCAAACTAAATTTTCTTAACATTTCCTCTCTTCCTTCTAATAGCTTCTGTAGTTCTTTGCTACTCTTTGTTTCCCTCCTTAGTCGGGTACAAATGACAAAACCCCCAAAAAGGAACAGAAAGTCCATTCTAAGAACAAAGCTAAAAGACCAGTCACAGGTTGACTGCTATCTGTGAGGTTCGTTAAATATAGGTAAACATTTTCGGCCTGTCGAGACAGAAATAAGGCCGCTGAACCTGCTTCTGAAGAAACAACTCTATCATTATACGCCGACGACAATCTAATCTACCAAATCACTCAGCCTGAATCTGTTTTTGTACAACCAGCTGAAAGTTTCAAGTCACAGTAACGGTGATGATGATCTTTTTGTTGTGAACGGTGGGTTAAAAAAAAGAGAGAAAAAGGTCCTCCTCGATAGCTTTACATCTCATATAACTGAAAATAACTTAGAAGTTTACCGATCCGTTTACAGATCCTTGGTTTTCTTTTAGATATGGCCTTTCTACCTACTATTTATTTTCAAGTTAGATTTTTTTACCTCTTTTTTTTTTTGTCTTCAAAATTGCTGTTGAAGTAGTTCATGTGTACAAGCTGTTGTTAGAACAAACTTGGAGGTGTTGTCTGGCTTTTCTTTCTTTTTCTTTTTTTTTTTTCACTGAGAAGAAGAGTCGTGTGTTGTAGGTCCCAGAAGAAATCATCAAAGTTCAGTATCTTTTTTTGATTTTAAATATATATATAAAACTGTACGTATTTCATTAGCGTACCCAACCAAAGATGTTTTGGCTAAGTCAAGCGTGCAAGACGGAAACATCTGCAGCTTCTCTTTAACTTTGCAAATAAACCATCCTACAGTCTTGGAGGACTCGTTCTCTTTGTCTTCGGCCTTTTTTTTTTTTAAAGTGTATTTGCCTGATCAGGAATGATGGAAAAGACAAAAAAATCTGCATCCTTCAGGTTTTACGAGGTCCTTGTAGCACAAAACAGGCACGAGTCTCATTCACGCACACATCCACACTTCCTGTCGGAGCCATTTCTTCCGTTCGTAGCATACGCCCGTCATGTAGTATTGTAGCATTTATCACTAGCTAGCACAATTAGCGTCTTTTACCATTAAATCTCCAGAGTTTGAGACTCTTAGCGTTCTCTGCCTGTAGCCAACAACGGATGGCTAGTAAGATGACGACCGCTAGACAATGTCAATCCTCGCGCTTCAGGAAAAGTGGCCTGTCATACCCACTCTTGGACAGGGTATTTGTAGTAGTGTTGCGTCATTGTGTTCTGCTGCACGCCTTTGTTCTTAAACTGGAAAATCGTATACACCAGAACCAGGATGCACAGTGACAGAATGCAGGGGATCACCACCGCGATGGCGTTGACGGTCGTCGGGACATCGTTGATCGTCACCATGATGTCCACGTCATCGAGGGGTAGCTGCCGATCGCCACGGTTGCCGTTTCCATTGGAGCGTTCCATGTCGGACTGATCACAACCCATCCAGTCGCGTAAGATGGACTTGGGGTATCCGGGTTCCACCGTTAGCTTCTGGTTGTCAAACTTCCAGTAGTCCTTCCCCTTGTAGAAGTAGGTGTAGTCTGAGGACAGGTGCATGATGGGAAGATGGGTGAAATGGAAGGGAGAGAAAAGGAGGATGGGTAGATGGTGATTTGAGGTGTGTGTGGGGGGAGGGGGTTGGGTGGGATGTGACAGGGGTGAGAGCAAAGATTAAAATTAACCTTTCAAAAACATTTATTAAAGGATACAAATTAAAAACCTTAACATAAATGAAGAACGTATCGCATTTTCATGTGTTTTTTAAGTTTATAGAGTTTTAATCTAAAAGCAATTAAAATAGCATAATCAGTGCTGAGATGGTTATTTTACAAATACAGTGGTACCTCTACTTACGAAAGCCCCAGCTAACGAAAAATCCAAGTTACGAAAAACCTTTACCTCAATTTTTCATCTCTGAATCCGAAAGAAATTTCTATTTACAAAAGGAAACTGAAACCTCTGAGACATAAATACAGTCCTATATGTAACTACGTAATGTACATAAATACGTCACATACGTACTGTATGTAGCATCCCATTGGCTCTTAGGGAGCTACGCATGATGCTTTTCCTTACCCTTTGACCCTCATTCATCACAGAGAGGCTGTGGCTGTTGTGGCTCCTGGTAACACAGACACTTTAACGGTCATTTCTCCACCTAGACCAGCGCTTTTAATATCAAAAGTTCAGTCGTATAGTGCAAGAAGAGTATATGACTGACAGACTATCATCAGTTTAAGGAAAAATTTTAAAAACTTGGATTCTACAAGCCTGGAGACGTGGACTGTTCGCGAGGATGCGGACCTCGGTCTGTTTAAGTGTCCTACAGTAGAGTTACCCCCCCCCCCCACACACACACACACAGAGGCCACCTTCGGACACGTCTGAGGTGGCGCTGGAGGAGGCAGAAGTGTGGCTGTCACCGTGGATTTACAGCTAAGCTAAGAGCTAACCCACTGCTGCTTCCATCAGTCTTGCTCGCCAACGGACGCTCACTGGAAAACAAACTGGACTACCTGAAGCTGGATTTAAACGGCAAACATGATCTATCAGACTGATGCATCCTCATTCTCACCCAGAAGTGGTTCAACTCTTCTGTCCTGCACACTGACATTAGCCTGGACGGGCAGCATCCGACAGAAGCCATGCTCTCATAGGTAAAAACCCGGGGGGACGGTGTTTGTATTTACACTAACAACCGCTGGTGTTAGCCTGGACGGGCTAAAATTTAAATCTACATTTCTTTTAATACATATTTCATGCAAAATTGGTGAAATTTGTATCATTTTAAAGGGTTTGAGGATAGTATTGGGGGCCTTGGAACGAATTAGGTCTTTTACATGTAAAATGCGACTCTATTTACGAAAAACTTACGGAAACACTTCTGGAATTTCGTAAGTAGAGGTACCACTGTATACATTACAAATGTACAAATGTTTAAATGTAATGTAATTTGTAAATATATCAAATTAATAGAAATCATTACTAATTATTTTTTAGGTTTTTACATTTTGAATAGGATGTGACAGGGGTGAAAATGATAATTAAAATTAAACCTTCAAAAACGTTTATTGAAATCCAGCATACATATAAAAAACCTTAACCTTATTATGTTAGATAGGCTGAGCAGGTCATAAATAACAAATTATAAAACTGAAGCTGACCACGGGCTGTGATTGGCTGGACTCTGGGCTTGCCTGGTCTACAGGAAGTGAAAAGATAAGCGATTTCATTCCACACATTTCATGACAGGAAGTTTTGTCCCAAGGTCCGAAAAGTTCCGTACTCAGGAAATGTTGTGTTACATGTCGATAACAAAAATAACAAACACTGTCTTCTACTTTGATGAAAACTCTTTGTCTTTTAAGTCAAAAGCGTCCATCTTCAGTGTCCTCAGTTCTGGTGGATCCCTGTGGTGCAGAACCTCATTAGAGCCAATAAGCTTTCTACTGTGACATGATGGTTACAGGCGGCTACAGCGTTTCAGTCCCAGCAGTAGTGGTTCTTATTGAAGGACAATATTATATAATACCTGTGAGACACATACTGAAGCTGGGAGACCAATAAGGCTATATGTGAGGGGAGAAAAGAGGGACAGTACTGGGGCATCGTTAACAACAAACAGACTCAGACACATACACTGTGCACACTGGCTAAGCTTACATCATGTTTTTTAATTCACAATTATTTATTCTGAATAAAATCATTCACAGTTACACAGATTAATCCAAATGAAATAAAAGAAAAATATCCATATTACATTTAAACTAGGAAAGCAAACTTTTACCCCCTTTGAATGAAGAGAGGTCCACCAAGGCGGGAGTTAGCATGATAACTGGAAAACTTATGGACAGATTTTGATGAAATTTTCAGGATGTGTTGGGTGTGTCAGAAAGGAACAAATGATTACATTTTGGTGATGATCCCAAAGAGATCCTGGATTCTGGATCACTTTGTAATGTATTCTCCATTTACCACAATGTAAAATTTCAAAGTGATCCAAAATCAGAATTTTTTTAATTATCTTGAACCCCACCCCCCACCCTGGATCACCACCAAAATCTAATCATTTCCAGACCTGCCCATTACTAACCTACCCTGAAAATTGAATCAAGATCCTTCCATAACTATTTGAGTTATTTTACTAACTAACAGACAGACATACTGTACATAACATACAAACATAACCTCCTTGGCAGAGGTAATAATTTAGCAGAAATTAAATTACACTAATGTATTATGTAGTAAATGTAGTAAATGATATTGTAAAACCTGAGGGAAATACTCAGTCATTTTATAATTATTCATCACAACTACCTACTATTATTATCTCACACTGCTGTCACTACTGTTAATTTATTTGTATATGTCATTTTATTGTGTATATTTTATTTTATATTTCTTAGCATTTTTATAATATACATATATATATAAAATGTTTTTTTAAATCATGATTGAGAGAGAATATTCATATCTTCTATTATGTTCATGTGAATGTGAAGAATTGACAATAAAGAATCTTTGAATATAAGGGTCCGTTAACACGAGAATGATTGCGGCTAAAAATTACAAAATATTTTATCAATAGTGCCTTTCGTTTACACGAGAATTGAATTTTTACAGGTTGAAAATGCAAAAATCTGAAGACTTATTCCAGAGTGGAAATCAGTTTTGTGTCTTCTCTTCCAGTCGTCTCAGTGTAACCGTAAAATAAAGGTTTTAAACAGACATTGATTAAATTTTTACTTCAACAAGAATAAACTTGAGGGAAACATTCTAAGAAAACAGAGTTACTTTAATGTTTCCAACGTTGTCAACTATACATACATAAGAGATTTAAGGATGAAATGTCAGATCCCGGCAGCTTTAAGACACACAAACTTGTATTTCTCACACCAGCAGCAGAAGCCCAGAAGGCTTTTCTAATATCTACGCTTTTGTCTGCTCCATCACCTCCAAACAGCCCCACACAAACAAACACACACACAAACAAACACACACACACACACAAACAAACACACACACAAACACACACACAAACACACACACAAACACACACACACACACACATTTGTCTGGCGCTTCCAAAGTCCCTGCAGGACGACTTCTCATCTAACACCAAGACACCACGGCTGAGCGGCCATGTCACACACACACACACTCACACACACTCACACACACTGACACAACGCTGCCTCTGGTGACTCCCTCACAGGCGGTGAGAAGGTCGAGAGGTCAGAACTTGACAAGCAGAAATGATGATGGCTTTTTTTTTTGGAGCAGACTGTGTTGGTGGTTTGGCTTATGGCGTTTTCCTTCGGCTTTAGTAGATTCAGTTTTTACATTAACCCTTTTTATGGTCACACTACAAAAAAGATGGTGCCAATGTCCCTGTGCTCATCCACACCTCACAGCTGTCATGTCCTTCACGAGTGTTACCAACATAATTTGTGACTTGGTTCTAATTTGTTGCATTAACTATTTGTGTTTGTTTCACTAGTGATTAGCATTAGCATTTCATGACCCTTTACTATCATCTCTACCGTTTGGTTGAGCATATTTTCAAACAATCATTACATGAATTTCTGAAACATGATAAGGATTATTTATGTAAAATAGACTCTGGAAAAGTTAATAAAATGAGAAAAAAAAGTCTAACTTGCCTGCAATTTTGTGTCAAAAACAAAAGATCATAGCAGAATCTTTTCCTTTGGTGGTATAGTGACATTAACTGAATATATCATTGACAGTGCCATTTGTGCATTACCTGCTTCTTACAAAAGACAGAAACTGACCAAGAAGTTTGGACTTAACTTTAGATTAGATATCAAGGTTCAAAGTTACCTCTACCAAACGGTTGAGCTGAACAACAAAGGGTTAAAGAAGCAACATAACATGCTTCTTTAGTATTCAAACTCCAGGTCATTTTGATTTAACCCCTAAGGCCAATTAATGCTCAGAAGCAAAGTTATCTGTGAAGTGTCGCAGATACGTTGCAGAGAAGACAGGAAAAGAGGTCTCTGATTGGTCACTTCTACACCTTCTCTACACACTCTTCCACTTCTTTAATTTTTCCATCTTGTTTTGAGAAGATCATTGTTAAAAATGACTCGTGTGAACATGGATTTGGCCGAGTGCATGAGGAAGTGGAAGAATCTGCCAGACAATTTGTTTGACAACGAAAGGGCCTGATGTCAAAAAGGTGGAAAATCCTGACAAGTTCGTCACAGTACCCCTTGCGTCACACCATGTACTCCCCATGCTGCAAAATTTGTCATGAATTACAAATATCTGTGACAAGCTAGCTGCGACATTTTGCCATGAGAGCATGCAGAGCCCTTTAGATCAGGGGTCAGTGACCCCGGTCCTACAGAGCCACTGTCCTGCAGGTTTCTAGGACCAGGGTCACTGACCCCTGCTTTAGATTTTGCCTTAATATCTGTCATCAAAGAAGTAGTTATCTTGACTTATCTGGGATTTGTTTTCCCAGCACAAACTTACCTGTGTGACTGTGATATATATATATATATATATATATATATATATATACATATATATATATATATATATATATATATATATATATATATATATATATATATAAAAATAAATATAAATAAAATGTTCCTCTCCGGCCTCTATTGCTCTGGTGTTCAGGGCTTGTTCTTGTGCAGCCATGAGTAGTGCCTCTGTGCTGTCCTTTAGTCCAGCCTTTTCCAGCCACTGGTATGTCTTTTCCATATCAGCCACTTCCTCAATTTGCCGATGGTACACGCCATGCAAGGTTTTGTCATTCAATGATAGCCCCTCTGGTTCCTTGACTTTACTGGGCTTTTCTTGCCTGAGGCATTCACTTAGCAGTTGGTCATATATATATATATATATATATATATATATATATATATATATATATATATATATATAAATAAAATAAAGTAAGGTAAAGTAAACTAGTTGAGGTACTCACATCCTTCTCTGCTGATGAAAGCTCCCTGTGGAGCGCTGGGGATCCCCTTCCACACAGTGATGGGTTTGGGGTACCCAGGGTCCGCCGTACGTTTCTCCTCGTTGTAGCGCCAGTACTGGTCTCCTTTAAAGAAGTAGGTCTTTCCCACTGGTTCCCAGCGCAGCGCCGTGTCAATGCCATCCTTGGGGAGGCAGCTCCCCAGCTCCACCAGACTGTGGGGGTAACCAGGCTCTGCAGTCACTTCCTTAAACACCCAGTATTTATCACCTGGAGGACAGGGGACAGTTTAGACACACTCTGGACTGACTGAAAAAAATGTATATTTCACAGACAGACAAAAACAAATGAAACTTTTTTTTGTTGCTTAAATTAAACACACAAAAAACTAAAATCTTATTTTGAAGAGATCTGTCAAGATAATTTTCATTTGTTCCATTTTCGATTAATTTATTTATTTTTGCTTTTTGTGCAAAGAAATCTTGAATTTTTTTTCCACTTTTTTTGGCCTAACTCAAGATTTTTTTTAACTAGATTGAGGATTTTGCTTTTGCTTCATTCTAGATTGTTTCCCTTATTTTAAGACAAACAGATTATTTACAGACAATAGAACACTGTAAACCTGGGCACCAACACTGGAGTAGCCTCGGGCAGCCAATGGGCTAGAAGCGGCCCTGCTTGTGTTTGTCCAAACACTCCAGTCTTCTGTGTTTGACTGAATGTCGTGCTCTACAGATTTTGGATTATTGGATAGTGCTGTTTTTGTGCTCGGTGATTACACCATGAGCTCCAGCAGCTCCTGCCGTCTTACAAAAATAGAAGAGTTTCAAACGAAGCTATTTGAACCTGACAAAACACTGGAGGTGCAGTTTGGCTTTTTCTACCTGATGTGAACTCATGGAGAGAAACATGTACTGACTAATATGACTGTGATTCACTGTGTCCTACACACACACACACACACACACACACACATACACACACACACACACACACACACACACATACACACACACACACACTGGAAAAACACATAAATCTGACCAAATGTTTACTTTTATCATTTCTAGTCTCAGTATCTCATTACACTTCACCTAAAGACAAACTGATTTTTAGACAATTGATCTAGAAAATCTTGTTTCAAGTTAATTTGACGAAGATCATTTTCTCCTGGTCCATTGAAGATGTGTGTTTTATTTGTTATTATTATTATTATTATTATTATTATTATTATTATTATTATTATTATTATTATTATTATTATTATTATTATTATTATTATTATTATTATTATTATTATTATTATTATTATTATTATCACTCTGAGAGCGCCAAGGCAGACAAAGGTTATGTTTTTGATAGAGTTTGTCTGTTACTTACAAAGATAAGTCAAAAAGTTATGGATGGATCTTGATGAAAATTTCATGACATATTGGGAGTGACACAAAGAACAAATTATTAGAATTTGGTGATGATCCAGAAGAGATCCTGAATTCTGGAATTTATCCTCCGTTCACCGCAATGTAAAATTTCAAAGTGATCCAGAATCCAGGATCTCTTCTAGATCACCACCAAAATCTAATTATTTATTTCTTGTGTCACTCCCAATATGTCATGAAATTTTCATCAAGATCCATCCATAACTTTTTGACTTATCTTTGTAAGTAACAGACAAAGGCAAAAACATAACCTCCTTGGTGGAGGTAAAAATGAAATTTACATTTTTACACACACAGGCACACACACACACACACACATATATATATATATATATATATATACAATTTTTTTTATTATTATTTATTGATTTTGAAAAAAAAAGCTGATTTTATATTATACATTTACTTACAAATTATTACAAACTCTGTCCTCATGAGACATGTGTGTGTGTGTGTGTGTGTGTGTGTGTGTGTGTGTGTGTGTTAGAGTGACACGGCAGCTGAGAGCTCTGAGAGCAAAGCTATTAATATCTGCTCCTGGCTGCTTGCGATAGCAGGACACTCCGTCAGAAGCAGTGTGTGTGTATGTGTGTGTGTGTGTGTATGTGTGTGTGTGTGTGTGTGCAAAAGAGTTACAGAGAAAGTGAGAGAAAGTGTGAGAGCGATGGAAACACAGAGAGAGGATGAGAAAAGTGAGTCCATCGTCAGCAGGCAGGGGATGAGGGAGGTTTCATACACATACTGACATTCTATTACTTTAGTCCGACCGCTCCCTGCTGCACTGCCATTCTCTATTTCACACTTTATTAAATATATTTTCAGGAGGAGGAGGGGGGTTCCAGAGCGACACACAGTCTAATAACATTGGAGCAGATGGTCCACACACATCTGAACCCAAGTTTTTACAGTGAAGAAGAAGAACCAGATTGAGATTTTTGGGTAACACTTTATAATAACACACATTCCACTATGTATTAACCATTTGTTACCTGTTTGTTACTGTTTATTAATGTATTGAAATACTCAAATTTATCATAAAGCATTTGTTCACACGTCTATAGATGGTTTGTTCATAGAAAAAAAGAACAAATTCTCTGTTTATGATCAATTGTTTATGAATAAATCATTAAGAAACAGGTAATAAAAGGTTAATGCATAGTGAATTATGTGTAGGTATTATAAAGTGTTACCAATTTTTCAATTACATGAGAGGAACCAAGGGCGTCACAGCCATTGAAAATGTGGGGGTGTTCTAGGTTGTGGCACATGAGCAAAAATTTCTGAATGTATCATCGGGAACTTCATGAACAATTATCCATGAATGGTTAAATTTTTATATTAAAAAGTAATATATGGCCCAAAATAATAACAAAATTGTTTTTTTCCTCAATTAAACATTTATTCAATTCATAAGTCAAAACTATGAGATAAAAAACTGATATAAGTTTGGATTTTAAAAAAATCAGACACTGATTTTACAGACACTGTTCCTCTTTTTTCTTACAAAAATCTTTTGTCCATGTCAGGGGAGAATAAAAATATGTTCCTCAGGGGGAACATCAGTGTAAAAAGTTGTAGAACCACTGTCTTAGGGTAAATGTCACAGAACAAGACATAGTTTATTTAACTTAGTTTAACAACAGTAACATTTGTCATTACTTACTGGTTAATAACTGTTTGTTAACACCATGAAGAAGAACTGTTTACATTACCATGAACTGAGGTGCGCTTCATTTACATATGCTGTTGTGCCGCCCGGGCGGGTAAACAGTTTAAACCATAGATATTGTAACAGCCCCGAAATGTTATTGATGTTTGTTTGGTGTGATTGTGACGACAGTAACTGTTTATCCTGAAATAAAAAGTAGGTGACACCAACTCTGTCTGTTTCCTGGATCTAGTAACGATACAATATATAAACTCAGGAAAAAGTGGAGGCTATGAAATCATCTGGGTGGAGAAGTGGGGGTGTCGCAACACCCCCATCCACCACAGGTGTGACACCCATGAGAGGAACTAACAGTGTTGTACCTGAACGAATTCATTGAACGATCGTTCACGAACTATATCATATTTTTGATGAACGTGAACGACTCGTTCACTTTTACCAAATGAACGGGAAGTTGTGAACGTGGTTATTCTGGCATTTATTGAACTGCGCTCTTATGTAGTTCATATTTCGTTCTTATCACGTTGTAATTATTGAGTCCTATAAGGTATAAAATGGGATCAAAACACAGCATTATCATAGATGTCATTTTTGTATTATTCTGAACTAATGTTGGAAACATAATGTTGTGGAATAGAGAGAGAGAGAGAGAGAGAGAGAGAGAGAGAGAGAGAGAGAGAGAGAGAGGATGCAGAGAGTTTTTGGGAGTGGAGAAAAAGAGTTAAATGTACAGAGTGTGACCGGCAACCGGAGCAGGTGTTGTCCCGTTCTTGGAAATAAACATTGAAAACAAAGCTCACTGAAACCACTCCTTGTGTTCTAAGAACCTGCAGAGGGAAGTTAACCCTGGGGTAAAGTACTTACTTCTACCCTGGAGGGGCGGCATTTTCCCCTGATTTACTGACTACAGGATAACGTCAGGAACGGTTAATAATACGTTTACAATAATAACACAAAGAATGAAAAAAGAACGAAAAAGTTCATTTTGGGATCCATGAACTTCTAGTTCATCATTTGGAAGAATGAACGATGAACTGAACTAATTCATATTGAGTAACTTTAACTGAACTTTGAACTAGTTCCTAATCAAGGTCAACTTTCCCAACACTGGGAACTAATTGAGCCAAAAGAAGCCGACGCACATTAAACTGATAAAAACTATTAGACTGATAAGAGTCATTAGGAGTTAAACTGAAAAATACAAGTGGATTATTGTCATTTTTAGTCCAAACATATGATCATAGTTTAAATCAGACAGAATCACCTACAGAGGAACTGATTTATAGACAATAGATCTGAACTAATCTGAACAACATTTTACCTATAGTTCCACTGGAAAAATATTTTTTTTGCTTTAATTCAAGCAATAATAGTCTTGTATTAATTTTCTTGGCTTGTTTTTAGAGGGCTATTTTTCCAGTGTACTTGTGTAGAAGGAAACAATGAACCCTTAGACCCAACAAGACTTAATGTGACTCCAACAGGAAGACGGTCAGACAACATTTACACAAATAATGGGATTAATAAACCAATTAGGATAAAATGTGCATCCTGTAACCACCTCTTTCAAGGCCAGACCCTACCAGGCCAGGCCAGGCCAGACCAGGCCAGACTCCGTGAACATGTGCAATAAATATAATGACTTTGTTTTAAGGAAAGAAACACAGTGATATTAACATAAAACTGTCTTTTCTGTTTGTTGGGGATGTATTATATCATCATACACACGTATATATACACTATGTATATAAGTAACGTCCATTTTTACCATTTAAATGCACTTTATCCTGTCTAAGAGGCAGATGCTACATGGGACTGCACAAAAATATGATAGTGAATAAAGGTGTAAGTAAGTGATAAGGCTGCATAGTATTAGAAAAAACTGACATTGTGATTTTTTTATTTATAATATGATATATATTATAATATGAAAAAAAAATACTGCGAATGTACGTTCCAGTGTCATTTTTCTTGTTGCTGAAATAATTAAATAAAGTGAATAATGAAAAATAAACAAACAAACAAATAAATAAAAAAAATACATGAAAAAATGAATAGAAAAGACAAATAAATAAATGATAAATTAATTAAAATAAATGAAAAATAAGTAAATGGGCGGCTGTGGCTCAGTTGGTAGAGTGAATCGCCCAATGACCGAGAGGTTGGCAGTTCGCATCCCAGCTCAAGCTGTCCACATGTTAAAGTGTCCTTGGGCAAGACACTGAACCCTGACTTAGTCTCCCAGTAGGACTGACCTTTGACCTTAGAAACCTACTGGTGTATGAGTGTGTGTGTGAATGGGTGAATGTGAGGCTAATGTAAAGTGCTTTGAGCACCATGAAGGTGGAAAAGAATTATATAAGTGCAGAACATTTACCATTTGAATAAATAAATAAAGGCAAATAAATGAATAATAAATACGTGAAAAATAAATGAATAAAAATACATTTAAAAAATTCATTGAAATAAATAAATACAAATATATATTTGAAAATAAAAAAAAAATCATTGAATTAATTTTACAAATACTAAAAGTATGTAAAAATAAATACAAAACAAAACAAAACATTTATGAAAAATAAACAATTGCAGGAGCTGCGATATTGACCATACGCTCAAACAATATACTGTGCAGCTCTAGTAAAAAACTATTTCTAATTATAGAGCACAGGCAAGGGGTCTTTACAATGCAAAAATAATTTAAATTCTCCCACAACATTCTGCACCATCCCCTTTTGCTCTGTTCATTAGCTTCTATATAAAAACTTAAATTAGACCTGACTGCATAAAACACATGGTAGTAAAACTGCTCACACATGGTTTGTACTTACTGGCACCGCACGCTAAAATATGTTTAAAACATTTGGAGATGGTTTAAGGTGGTGTAGATGTGATCAACAGTGTCATGATGGAACATTTTCTGCTCTACTTTTTATTAGTAACTTATTGTATAAAAAAGTGATGCCAACAGGAGTGTTACTCGTAGCACCTTCTGTGTTATCGACACTGTTATCGACTCACACTGTTTACTCAGATTTAGGTTCAAATAATAATGATGAAAATAATGATTCAAAAGGATCAGCTGAGCATCTGTTTTATATCATGAGCAATATGCATTTTTTTGGGGCCGATACATCAGCCCTGTATGATCAATACAGATATTTGGAGCCGATAGTGATCTTTTTTTTTCTGCCTTTGAGCTGAGCATCAATTTCAATTAGATTTATATAAATATCTGTACTTTATACTCTTTATATTTATATAAATATATGTACTTTATACTCTTTACATTTATATAAATATATGTACTTTATACTCTTTACATTTATATAAATATTTGTACTTTATACTCTTTACATTTATATAAATATTTGTACTTTATACTCTTTACATTTATATAAATATATGTACTTTATACTCTTTACATTTATATAAATATTTGTACTTTATACTCTTTACATATATATAAATATTTGTACTTCATACTCTTTACATTTTCAGAATAGACTCATTACTTTATCAAACTAGACAATAAGAAAAATAAGTCGTAAATCAGAAATTGTGACTGACTATATCATCATTTTGACTTTGTATCTCACAATTGTGACTTTTATTCTCATAATTTTGACTTAATCTCATACATTTTTCTCATATTTGGACTTTTTATCTTACAATAATTTTTTTGAATCTCATAACTGTTTTTTTTAATCTCCTATTTTCATAAATGTTCTGTCCAAACCCACTAAACTGAGTATCATGACTACAATAAAACACATCATCTACACAGTAAATCACTTTTAAAGGCTTTATTTTTTTCCTGCTTAAATAGGTGTTATTTCATCCATAGTTAAAAATATATACAGATTTACTTTTGACTACATTACAGTTGAGAAGTTGTACTTTTTTAACTTTTATTTTAGTAATGGAGTTGAATCAGTACTTTTACTTTTACCAGAGTACTTTTCCACACAAGTAGCTGTACTTTTACTTATGACTGATACAGACTGCCGATATTTCTAAGCTGATATTTGGAGCTGATACTGACAAATGTTATAAAGTGTGTGTGTGTGTGTGTATATATATATATATATATATTTTTTTTTTTTTTTTAATTTTTTAATTTTTTTAAAGGAAACATTTATTGGATTTAAACATAATATTAAACTACAGGTAACATAGAACAGGCAACATTAACATGAACATTTCACATAATAGAAGTTACATTCAGATAAAACAATCATTTAATTGTTTAAGTCCCAGAGGTGCCATGAACTTGTCCTGTCAGTAAATCATGAATAACTGTAACAGGCTGCTGCTCATACTAGAAACACATGTAAAAATATCAGCCCCATCTATTGGACAGCTGATATATTAAATTTAAAACACTTACGCAGGTAGAAACGGTAAAATTGAGGGATTTTTTTTTTTTTTTTACCTTTGAAGAAGACAAATTTTCCATCCGATCTTTCGTAGGCAGCATCAATTCGAGGTGGTAGACCTTTCCAAAACTGGTCGATCTGCATGGGATAACCCTCCTGCACTTTGTTGTTCCGCAGACGCCAAAACCATCGGTCCTGGAAAACAGAAAAGTTTCATCTAATCAGAGATGCGGCGATGCAGACGAGCACCAACACGTCCCCAAACACATCTGTGGTGTAACTACATTCAAAGTGAGTCATAAATGATGTTCTGGGAAACTATTTCCCACTGATGGTGTTTGAACTGCAGCTGAAAGAAGAGCTGTTCTACAGTGTATCTGTATCTGCTACAGACATTAAATGTGTTCAATCTTACATATTTTAATCAGATGAGTCAAAAAACAACTGACAAAAGTTCATGTTTTTAATACACAGTGGTACCTCTATTTACAAAAGTCCCCGCTAATGAAAACAAAAAACAACAAAAACAAAAAACCTTTACCTCAATTTTTCGTCTCTGAATAAAAAAAAAAAAAATTCTAATTACGAAAGGAAAGAAACCTCTGAGACATAAATGCAGTACATTACTATACGTAACTATGTATTTTACGTAAATATGTCATGTACGTACTTTATGTAGCATCTCATTGGCTATGAGGGAGTTACCCATGATGCTTTTCATTACCTTTTCACCCTCATTCCTCACGTAGCTGCTGCTGTGTCTCCCAGTAACACAAGCTGCATTTCCATTACCCTTGGAAATTCGCAAAATGTAAATATCGCTATAAAAAACTGGTAATGGAGACACCAGAATTTCGAAAAAAACACTTAAATATCGAAACAAAGGTGGTTTTTCAGACGTTTCAATTTTCTAATATATAGCAAAAGCGCAATGGAAACACTTTTTCCGCAATATATGTCACAGTATGTGACTACATAGTCACATGATCACTTCTCTTGGAGTGAAAATGACAGCCTGTAACCATAACAACCGTTGGCTGCTTATAATTTGTTGTTAAGTGCTGAGTATATTTACACTTAACATTTCAACCTGACAATGTAGGGACCACATGTACAGACCCTTATAACGTGAGACAGGTGGTTTGTTTTACATGTTAGTGTATTTAAAGAGTTTGCCAGGGATTTTTACTGACGACAGAATTAGCCGATTCATTCACTCTAATATCAGGGTGATATTGCAGTCAAGTGATCTGAAGCTCTGAAGGTGACAGCAGTGAAATGTTGTGGGATGATTTCACGAGATTTACGACGGTCCTGCCTAGAACAACCATCAATGGAAACACGTTCAAAGAGCAAACATACTTTGTCAAAATTTGAGGAATATCGCTATTGTTTTGCGAAAAACTGTAATGGAAACACAGCTACAGACACTTTAACGGTCATTTCTCCACCTAGACCAGCACTTTTAGAATCAAAAGTTCAACTGAATGGTGTAAGAAGAGTATATGACTGACATTTTCATACAAAATCGGTAAATTTTTATAATTTTTAAAGGGTTTGAGGGGTAGAATTGGGGACCTTGGAACGAATTAGGCCTTTTACATGTAAAATGCGAGTCTAATTCTGAAAAATTCACGGTACAAAAACGAATTAATTTCGTAAGTAGAGGTACCACTGTATAAGATGGTGTGTTATTCCACATATATGTTGGTTTATGTACATTTATACAATGGATTAGTAAATATCCTACTATCAGAGCTTTTTATAATCAAAACTTTTGGTACATTTTTTTAAATTTAGAAATGTAAGCCACATGTAAAAGAACATGATAGTGTAGGAGACAGAGATGTGACAAGAGAGGTAGAAAAAAATATGAGGTGGAGGTGGAGAAAGAAGAAAGAGTTATGTGAAGGGCAACATGGGAAGAACTAGGGGAGTGTATGTGATGAATGGGAATGAATTGGAGGAAGAGGAGGAGGATGAAGATAGGAGAGGAAGGAGGTAGAGGAAGGAGGGACAGCTGAAGAGCAGGAGGAAGAGGAGGATGAAGAGATGGAGAAGGAAGAACTGAAGGAGGAGGAGGAGGAGGAGGAGGAAGAACAGGAGGTGCAGGAAAAGGATGAAGAGTATAAAGAGAGGAGGAGGAGGAGGAGGAGGGGGGGGGGGGAGGAGGAGGAGGAGGAGGAGGAGGAGGAGGAGGAGGAGGAGGAGGAGGAGGAGGAGGAGGAGGAGGAGGAGGGACAACGAAAGACAAAGAACAGACAGAAGCAGGAGGAAGAGGAGGAGCAGAAGAACATCAATCTGATCTCATTATCATTTGGCTTCAGTGAATCTGGGACACATGCACACACACACACACACACACACACACACACACACACACACACACACACACACACACACACACACACACACACACACACACACACACTACACTTGATAACATTAGATTACATTAGGTTAGATTACATCATCATACATTCGATTAGATTAGTTTACATTAGATTAGATTAAACTGTATTACAATATATGGTATTTGGTTAGTTTAGTTTAGGTTACATTACATTATATTAGATTATACTCGTTTTGATAACATTAGATTACATTACATTAGATCATGTTAGACTCCATTCCATTATATAGGATCCCATTAGATTTGTTGTTGTGTTTCAGCCTGGATCATCTATCATCACCTTCAAACTGTTTCTATTGAAGCAAAAATACATTAATTTCCCTTTGAAACTGATCTTTATTTATTGTATTGACACACGACAGAATGACTGATGATGAAATCTGAGGTACAGGTGGAGCCAGGACCTTCCCCATGACCCACTCCAGGACCCTCTCCATGACCTTCCAGGACCTTCCATGACTTTCCAGGACCCTCCCCAATACTTTTCTCAGAACCCTCCCCAAGACCTTCCAGGACCTTCCCCAAGACCCTCCCCATGACCTTCCTCAGGACCCTCTCTAGGACTCTCCCCATGACCTTCCAGGACCCTCACCATGTCCCTCTATATGACCTTCCAGGACCCTCCAGATCCCTCCCCAAGACTCTCCCCATGACCCTCCATGACCCTCTCCAGGACTCTCCCCATGACCGTCCAGCACTCTCCCCAGGACCCTCCCCATAACCCTCTCCAGTACCCTCCCCATGATCTTCCAAGAATTTCCAGGACCCTCCCCATGACCCTCTCCAGTACCCTCCCCATGACCTTCCTCAGGACCTTCTCCAGGACCCTCCTCATGACCCTCTCCAGGACCTTCCCCATGACCTTCCAGGACCCTCCAGATCCCTCCCCATGACCTTCCAATACTCTACCCAGGTCTCTCTCCATATCCCTCCCCAGGACCTTCCAGGATCCTCCCCATAACCCTCTCCAGGACCCTCCCCATGACCTTCCTCAGGACCTTCTCCAGGACCCTCCTCATGACCCTCTCCAGGACCTTCCCCATGACCTTCCAGGACCCTCCAGATCCCTCCCCATGACCTTCCAGGACCCTCTCCAGGTTAGCGTTGTGTGTAGTCAAAGCAGCAGAACTACTTAGAAAATGACCCAGTTGGAAACAGCTGATGCACATATATACGTACATATACAGTATATTTATATAAATAAACGTAAGCTTAAATTATCTCCATACACTGGATCCCATATGAAATTCCAACAAACAGCTGCTTGTTCCTGCACTTTTCCCACATGCAGAGATGGAACGATCAATTTAGTTCATGTCTTAGAAATGTAATCAGTCAAGACTCTGCATCTACTGTATTATTTAATGAACTGCACATGTATAATGATGCATATTTATAGAGTTTAACTCAGTTAAAATATACGTTTCAGCTTCAGTTTGGGTGATTTTATAAACTCTAAGCCTGGATGGACTGATGTGTTCTGAGGACCTCTTCAACTTTACTTTAGATCAGGGGTCTCGAACATGCGGCCCGGGGGCCAAGTGCGTCCCGCAAAAGGTTCCACTGCGGCCCCTGGAATGAATTCAACAGTAAAGGCTGTCGAAGTCATTTCAGTTCAGGTTCCACATATAGACCAACATGATCTACAGTCAAATAACAGCAGAATGACCGACAAAAAATAATGACTCCCGATTTTTTTTCTTGTTTTGATATAAAAAACAAATCAAACAAAATAAAATTCTGCCGATAAATAATGACAACTTCCATTTTTTGTCCTTGTTTTAGTGCAATAAATAACATTAAATTGTGAAAATATTTACATTTACAAACTATCCTGCGACAAAAAGTTGTGAATAACCACAACAAATATGTATAACCTGAAATGTTTAAAGAAAATTAACCAGCGTAAATGCTGAAAAAAAAAATATTTTTCTGAAGAAATGTTAATTTTTTTCAGGTTATTTACGTCTTTCTTGTTTATATAGTTTATTATTCTAAAGAAGATAAAAAAAAAAGCCTGTGCAGGGCTTGGTCCGCCGTTTCGCAACTTCACAGAAAGTTTGTGTATTAGAGCTTGTGTCATCAGGATGTGTCTTTAGCGTTCAATACAAATCCTATGTAGTTCAGTGTCAGAAGTGCTAAGTGCCTTCAACGCTAAAAAACCCCAACTGAGACAGACTGTTTTTGATTTGATTTGATTTGATTTGAATGATTTATTTCGATTTTTGATCTTTTGATATTGTTGGAAATAGTTTGACTTTTCGAACTGCGGTCGTCAATGTCACAATTCTCTTACTGACCAATCAAAAGCAAGGAGGAGGCGGGACAACCACAGGGGTTGATATTAGCGGTTTCAGACAACCCTGTTATTTACCACCTGTCACTAAACCGCTCTGGTTAAAAGCGAAGGCATGGAGAGATGTTATGCCGTCAGTTGGGCTGCCTGGTACTTTTTTTTTTTTTTATAAAAGTAGTTTTGTATGCTGATAACAAGAAAGGTGTTAATGTTTACACATACAATGTATCTAAAATGGTAAGTAAATGTTCTGCACTTCTATAGTTGTTTTCCACCTTCATGGTGTTCAAAGCGCTTTACATTAGCTTCACATTCACCCATTCACCCATTCACACACACTCATACACCAGTAGGTTTCTAAGGTCTAAGGCAGGGGTGTCAAACTGCGGTCCTCGAGGGCCGGTGTCCTGCATGTTTTAGATGTTTCCCTCTTCCATTACACCTGGAGGCCATTACATCATTATCAGTCTGATGAGGAGCTGATTATTAAGTCTTTAAGTGTCAGTGATGATGTGTCCTGAATGGATGATTTAGTTTAATTATTCAGAAAAATTAAACCATTTTCCTTTTAGTTTTGTGCATGGACAAGGTGCCAAAAAGCAAGAGTTTTTTTATTTTATTTAAACATTTTTAAAAGGCAAAATTAAAATTGCTGGGACCACATTTCAATATAGTTTTCTTCTTTAGTAATTTTTTTTTTTCAAAATTTTCCACATTATTTGTCACTTTGTAAATTTTTATTAGTTTTTGTTGCTCATTTTGTTTATTTTTCTACATTTTGGGTTTTTTTATTGTAGTATTTTTCTTTGATTTTCTGCCATTTGTGTCTTACTTTGCTCATGTTACCAATTATTTTGCTGGTTCTCAGGAGTTAAAGGGTTAAACTGAATCACATGGAAGAAGGAAATATCTAAAACATGCAGGACACCGGCCCTCGAGGACTGGAGTTCGACACCTGTGGTCTAAGGTCAGTCCTACTGGGAGACTAAGTCAGGGTTCAGTGTCTTGCCCAAGGACACTTCGACGTGTGGACAGCCAGAGCCAGGATACGAACCACCAACCTCTCGGTCATTGGGTCACCCACGCTACCAATTGAGCCACAGTTGCCCCAAGTGGCTCTGGGCGGGGCTTACGACCTAGTGACTGATCTGAGATCTCGTCTGCACGGAAATGAGTTTGTGTGAAACCGACGTACTTTCTTAACGGATTGGCCTTTCGTCAAAATGGGACCAGTCTCGCAGATACCCCAACACGATCTCTTTGGAAAAGGGTCCCAAAGTGGGAAGATCTGGATCGGGTGCCATTTCTGAACCCATCTTGATGAGTATCCATGTGTGTTCACACCCACGTCATGACCACAGACCGGAAAAAACAGTAGCCTTGCACCCGTAGCATTCATTGTCGTCACATACAGTAACAATGGTCACCAACAGAGTATCAGTGGTGAATGGGTTAGGGCAGGGGTGTCAAAGTCCAGTCCTTGAGGGCCGGTGTCCTGCATGTTTTAGATGTTTCCCTCTTCCATCACACCTGGAAACCATTACATCATTATCAGTCTTCTGCAGAGACGATCAAGAGCTGATTATTGAGTCTAAAGTGTCAGTGCTGATGCATTTTGAAAGGATGATTTAGTTTAAATATTCAGAAAAATTCAACTGTTTTCCTTTGATTTTATTTAGATTTTATTTTTACTGTGGTTTTACTGAATTTTGTTCATGGAACAGGTGTCAAAAGGCAACGTTTTTCTTTTTTTTTTTTAAAAGGCAAAATCCAAACAGCTGGGACCAAATATCAATATTAGTTTTCTCTTTTAATATTTTTTTTTTTTTGCAAATTTTTCCATCTTATTTATAATTTTGTAAATATTTATTAGTATTTGTTCATTTTGTTGCTCATTTTGTTTATTTTTCTACATTTTGTTTTTTTATTTCTTTGATTTTGTTCCATTTGTGTCTTACTTTGTTCATGTTACTAGTTATTTTGTTAGTTTATCATTATTATTATTATTATTATTTTTACTGTGGGACTGATAAAGTCTCAGGAGTTAAAGGGTTAAGTGACTCATGTGGAAGAGGGAAATATCTAAAACATGCAGGACACTGGCCCTCGAGGACTGGAGTTTGACATCTGTGGGTTAGGGTGTTAGCAGTGTTATTGTTGTTGTTTGTGTCCGGTGTATACATCTCTTGTATCCAGTGGCACTGGCCTACAGCGCTCATAGTGGTGTGTCATGTGAATTGCATTGTTTTCAGCAAGCGTGTGGCCCCCATGCTGACACAGATTTTTTTATTGAAACAGTTCAATTTTTGTCATATCTTTTTGACACGGTTTCAAAACAAAACCCGTATCAAACTTGTCTGGACGTCGTGTTAGTCGCTCGTATGTCTGTGTTTCTAAGGTGGGCTGACCCTTCATTGACCAGTGCACCCATGTGGGTCGAATTTCACTTCTTGGAGTGCTGCATGCATATAGAACTACCAGGCTGTAAAAAGAGTTACATAGTAGTTTTCAGTGGAAGGAGCCCTTTAAATGAATTAATAATAATAATTTTGTCCTCACCTGTACATAAATAACTGTCATAAAAACAAGAGCAGAAGTCGGATGTAGAGTCATGTGTCAGAGCAGACAGGTGAGCAGATAAAAACACAGACAAACACATGGATCTGTGACCTTTTCTAACATTCAGTTTAAAGATCAGACACATCAAAATGGATTTTTTCTCCCTTTCTACTGCGCTCTACAGTTTATAACCCTCACACTCTGTCTGCCCCATAAACACACACATGAATTTTTAATCTTTCACACATGGGGGGCGGTTCCTGTTGTTTGTCTGTTTGATATAAACGCAGAAGTAACTAAGTAAAAGTACTTAAGTAGATTTTTTAGGTATCTGTTTTTTAAATGACATTATATACAATATATTTTATTCCAATATATATAATATCAAACCATTTAAGCCTTAATGATCCAAACCTAAATGTTGTTGGAAAAAAAATCACATTTTCAAAACAAAAAGCCCAAAAAATCATTGGATAATATAAATGATGATCAATCACTTTATCTAGGTCCTTCTGGGTCATTTAGGAGATTTTTCTCCTTTTTTGGATTCACCAGTAAACCCATGGAGTTAGGTAAATGACGGTGTTTGGAGATGCTCATTTTTACATTCAGTTAATTATATCTTTACTGAAAAAGTCCCATTTTCTTCAGTTTTCTGTGTTTTTAATATAATAACCTCAACTTTAAACTGAGCTTTTATGAATATCTACATGAGCAGTAAATTAAATATGGCAAAATACCAGATTTTTACAGAAGCAATGCAAAATAATGAAGAATTTTATTTTATTTTATAATAATAAATGCTGATAAATCATTTAAGAAATGTTAACAAGAAAAAAAATATTCATTTGAGAGGTGCCACAAAAGTCACACTGGGTCTTTGAACAAAAATTGTATAATTTAATTTAAAAATAATTAATAATTGCTATATAAAGGTCATAGTGAATAAAGACTGGGCATAGGAGTATATACGTTTTTACTTGTTCCTAGTCCTTTCCGAGCATGTTTATATATATATATATATATATATATATATAGTATATATATGTGTGTGTGTATGTGTATGTGCATATATGCTGTGCTAATTGAAAAATTTGAATATCATGAAAAAGTAAATGGATTTCTATTATTCTGTTGATATTATATAGATGAATCAGTATATTTCAAGTTTTTAATTGTTTTGATTTTGCAGATTAGTACTTTCCAGAAAGCATGCAGTATTCAGATTTTTCTTCTGACTTTCTGACTTTAATAACCTGTAATTCATAATCAGCAAAGAAATGCAGTAGATTTCCCACTGTGCATGTCATGAGTCTCTAAAATGGATTGGTTTCACCTTTTGTGTTGAATTAACTGAATAAAACAGCTTTTATACCATAGTCTATGGTATAAAAGAATGGTATTTTAAATATATGTTTCTGTACTTCAAATCTTAGATAGATAGATAGATAGATAGATAGATAGATAGATAGATAGATAGATAGATAGATAGATAGATAGATAGATAGATAGATAGATAGATAGATAGATAGATAGATAGATAGATAGATAGATAGATAGATAGATAGATAGTTGAATTACAGTATTATTTGTTATTTACAGGAAGTGCAGGGTTAAAAACAAACATTTTTTCTCAGAATATATACTTTCTGTGAGAACAAAGGGACGTAGAAAATGGATTGTGTTTTTCACTGGGGTCTTTTCTAATGTGTTTATGATCATTAAAACAGTATTTTTTCAGCCACTGTTGGTCTGTGGGTTGGGTACTGGGTCACCATATGCCACTGGGTTACTTTAAAGCACAATAAAAGCACACAGCGCTTTAGCATGGGGAGCTCCACAGGGAACCACCCCTCACACACTGCCAGGTTAGAGCTATTGTTACATCCTGGGCACCAGAGACTCCGTACCCCCTCACAGCCACTTTAACCCCCCCACCCCATCCCACTTAATGTTCAATTAAGCTTTATCTAAATCCTCCAGTGTTGCTGTGTTTTATAGAACAACCCACATCCTTCTGACTCACCATCTGCAGGAGCAAACATCCACTAATGACATACACTGCAGGTCCACTGGGTAATGACCTTTGACCCCTTTGGCAGAAAAGTCATTAGTGGATACTTATTAGAAATATCACATCACGATTTGAACCCCTTCATGTACAGTGGTTACTACATTGCACAGTTACTCTCTTGTATATTATATTACATTTGAGTCAGTTTGTTTGTTTGTTTGTTTGTTTGTATGTCAGCAGGAATAAGCACAAAAGTTCTGAATGGATTTGGATAACAATTTCAGGGTGTGTTGGGAGTTTTACAAGGGATGTTGAGTCGCATTTTGCAATAAATGTAATGAGTGTTTCATTTTATTTTGTAATAAACTGCCGCATTTTGTCATAAATTTTGCCACATTATGTAATAAGTATTTACATTTTCCAACTTTTTCATTCTCTAGAAAATGTTATAACATGGTTCATTACGTAATAACAATTCTAAAGCATAGTTTATTTGTTTGTATTTTACTTTAATTTGGGCATTTTAGGTGGAATTTGCCAGAAAACCCTCTTGGGGCTTAAGAGGTAAAAAAATGTAAGTGTCTTCTGCTTGTTTATAGAGCTGCTGTGACCAGATAATTTATCCACTAACATTCATCACTCACTCGTCACTCATCATCTGAACCCGCTCTATCCTCACTAGGGTCACAGGGGTCACTGGGGACCTAATCCAGCTACAGTGGGTGAAGGCGGGGTACACCCTGTATGAGTCTCCAGTTCATCTCAGGAGTGAACATATATAGAATAGTAGAATAGAATAGAATATACACAGTATATCACTTTCTGATGATGGGTTTTCCTCCAAAAGTAAACACATGGTGTCCAGCTGAGTGGAGACTTTTTTAAACTCCATTAAAAATAGGTTCATTCACATTGTTTGTTTTTAAAAGAGTCCTAAAGACACTCGGGGAAAAAATCTTGACAGAGGTTTTTATAATTCATAGGGATAATTCAAAGGGGCAGGACACTTCACTGTCCTTGCCTCCAGTGTCATTCACACTGGGGTATGAATATTTGGTGGGGGTCAGAGGGGCTGTAGGCACAACATTTGCAGCCACGCTTCTGTCAGTTTGCCCCAGGGCAACTGTTGATACATATGTAGTTTAGTACCACCAGAGTTAATGTACAAGATAACTCAAAAACTTATGGACAGACATTGATGAAATGTACAGGGTAGGTTGGTAATGGGGAGCTCTGAAAATGATTAGATTTTGGTGGTCTACCTTGGTAGAGGTCTGCGCTCTCAGAGTGCTTTTCTAGTTGTGACAATATTTTTCTAAATGGCAATGGAACCAAATCTAAGCCACTCAATTGTGAAGTTCTGCCTTTCTTTCCCCTCTAGAATCTGTGGAGGATCTGGAGTTGATAAAAATCTGAACCCTCTGTTCACGCTAAACATGACTTAGTATATGAGGAATCTGTCAAACTCATATTTTACTCACTAATGCAAAGTCTGTTCACATTTAAGATTAAAACATATGACTCTTGCGCTTGTTTTTTACAACATCATTCAAAATGTAATATTTTGTGTTACACGTACAAGTACACAACACCAGGAGTTATAGAAAACTATCATGGAAACTTCCACGTTGCCATGGTGATGGATTCATTTAACTCAGAGATTCTGAGGCCTCACTTCCTGTTAGCCTGTCGTACGTTAGTATATTTTGTCTGGTAGTGTCTGTTCACTTCCTGTTAGCTTGTCATATGTTAGCATGTTTTGTCTGGTAGTGTCTGTTCACTTCCTGTTAGCTTGTCATATGTTAGCATGTTTTGTCTGGTGGTGTCTGTTCACTTCCTGTTAGCTTGTCATATGTTAGCATGTTTTGTCTGGTGGTGTCTGTTCACTTCCTGTTAGCTTGTCATAAGTTAGCATGTTTTGTCTGGTAGTGTCTGATCACTTCCTGTTAGCTTGTCATATGTTAGCATGTTTTGTCTGGTAGTGTCTGTTCACTTCCTGTTAGCTTGTCATATGTTAGCATGTTTTGTCTGGTGGTGTCTGTTCACTTCCTGTTAGCTTGTCATATGTTAGCATGTTTTGTCTGGTGGTGTCTGTTCACTTCCTGTTAGCTTGTCATAAGTTAGCATGTTTTGTCTGGTAGTGTCTGATCACTTCCTGTTAGCTTGTCATATGTTAGCATGTTTTGTCTGGTAGTGTCTGTTTATATTGAATTCCTTAAACATGACATCAGACATAAAAAACTGAACCAAATACAATATAATTATAGTCAGTGTAATAGAAAATCCCAAACTATTATAACCTTGCTTCAAACTTGGCACATATATGACTTTTTTATTCTACAAATATTGAAAATGGATGAAAAAGTGGATCGATGCTAACATAAACTACATTAGATGTGAGGGGCGGGGTTTGTTGTGCCAGGAACCACCTGTCCGTCATGTTTTCAGTCCAGTTTCGCTCACCTTGAACACAAACATTTCCCGTCTGAAGAAGGCCACAGTGTTGAAGTTGCCGTCGCAGATGTTGGGTTTGCCGTTTCCAGGCAACGCGGGCCGGTCGCCGGGTGGGCGTGGGGGCCGGGGATGCTTTCGTTCAGAGGTGGAGTGTGTCCTCCGTGAAGGTAAAGTGGGTAATGGCCGGGTGGGTTCCAGCATGGCTGTGGGAATGCCTTAAAAAAACAAAACAACAACCTAAATGACACTTTTATGATGAATGGATGCATATGATGCATCACAAAGAGCAAAGAGCAGCATGAGTCATTGTACTGATTCACTTTTTAAGTCAAGGCATTTGTTATTCATGCCTTTTTATAAAAGGTCACTGTCAGGAAAGAAAAGAAAGGAAAAAAAAGTATCTTCTTCAAATATTAAATGTGCTAAATCTTACATAATTTAATCAGATGAATCATAAAACAAATGACTTTAGTGTTGGTTAGTTCATATTTTTAATATATATGATGGTGTGTTATTCCACATATATGCTGGTTTATGTACATGTATATAATGGATTAGTAAATATTCCACTAGAAAGAACCTGTAAAGTGAATGGATCATAATGTGCACACAGTGTTTGGAAGTAGATCTAGTAGATCTGAGAACAATATTAACCTCTTCTATTGTTCATTCTAAGGATTTGACATTTTGACCCGAGACGTATCTTGGAAACTTGAGCCAAGCAGCATTTAAGACTTAAGTTTTCTTTATCACTAACACAAATGTGACAACATTTTATTAGTTTTATTCCGGAAGCATTTTATTTGTAGACCAGTGTTATTGGACGGTGTTAAAGAAGACCAGAAATTAACAAAATAATCAAGAAGATAAAACAAAAATTACCAAAACAATCCACAAAATGGACCAAAACAAACAACACATTAGTAGAATAAGAAAATACGTACACAAAATGACCAAAATATCAATAAAATTAACTAAAATGATCAAAATATTCAGTAAAATTCAAAGTAAAACGTCACATTTTGACCCCAGATTTATATTTGAAACTTGATCCAACCAGTATTTAAGACTTGAGTTTTCTTTATCACTAACACACATGTGAGAACATTTCATTAGTTTTATTCTGGAAGCATTTGATTTGTATACCATTGATATAATAAAACAATAAAATTTTTCTTATTCTTATTTCCTAGAAGATGGCTGTGAAGGAGCTTTTTATTATTATTATTATTATAATAATAATATTATTATGATTATTATTAATATCTAAAATGCATTTAAAATGCATGTCAGTTAGGTTAAGGTCATCCAGAGACAAGGGCAATATAAAGTTGGGTATCACCAGCATAGCTGTGAAAGTTAATGCTGTACCTGCTGATGACCTGTCTGTCATGACCTTTCCCCCAGTTTCTCGCCAGCTTCACCTGGCCTGCACCGTGCAGCTGATCTGCAACTCCGTCGAAGCTTGCATTTGCGGGACCATTCAGTTTTGTCATCTGCATAACCTGGACAGTCTGTCAGTACCCTGCTCACCATAAACTGGACATTTAATTCATTACCACGGACCCCCAGGTTTTGTTTTCGGTTTCTGTCTCTGTCATCATTTTGCTTCTGTTTTTATTAAATCTGTTCTCCTTTTAACACCAGGCATCTAAGTCTTTTTCCACCTCATCCCATCATGACACTGTCCTAGAGGCAGCATATAAAGATTAAAAAGGATTGGACCTAAAATGGACCCTTGGGGAACACCACAGTCCACAGAACACCTCTGTGATGAGTGTTCCCCAATACTAACATAAAACTCCCTGTTAGTTAAAAATGATTCAAACCAGTTAAAACAGACCCAGAGAGACCAACTGTGTAAAAGAATGTGATGGTCTACAGTGTGGAACGCTGCTGTAAGATCCAATAAGAACAAGACTGAAAGCTTCTTATTGTCCATATTAAATCTAATATCATTTAAAATGTTCACTTGTCATCCTCTCTGCTGTGGTGAGTTCTAAAACAAGATTGATAAAATGCTAAAATGTTGTTACAAGGATTGATTGATTAAATTTATTAAAGTGGCCAGCCCTCATGGGCTTACGAGACACTTCAAAATCTGTACTTTGTTGGCTACAGACCACCATACATTCAAACAGGATAAAGAACACTCTGTCTCCTCTCCTATGCCAAACACAGAAAATTTGCAAAAGAATGTGACATTCTGGAAACAAACCAACATCAGTATTGTTTACACGATTAAATAACTTTTTTCTTAAATTTGAATAACATGGGTAATGTAAGACAAGTGCAACTCGTCCTCCACAACATTCAGGTCGTTGAAAGAACAGTCGCTCCTCTTCAGGGCGACCTTTAAACCTGCCCACTTCTACTGCCAGAGGAAAAGTGCCAGTGCTCAGTTGTGCACAGGATCAACTAGAAAAGCACTCTGAGAGTGCAGACCTCTGCCAAGGTAGACCCCCTCCCCTCCGCCGAATCACCACCAAAATCTAATAATTTCTAGATCTCCCCATTACCAACCTACCCTGAAAATGTCATCAAAATCCATCCCTAACTTTTTGAGTTATCTTGCTAACGAACGAAGGAACTAACTAACTAACTGACAGACAAACAAAGTAATGCAAAAACATTACTTTTTTGGCGGAGATAATAACTTGGTTAAAAATGATAAAATCATTGATTTGGTTAAAAACTATTTTCTCTATAATTTGACTTAAAAACAGCAGGTAGACCATGGGTGTGTAGTTTCTGGACAGGGAGGGGTCCAGTTTATTGTTCTGGAGAAGGGGTCTGATCATAGTGATTTGACGGGCAGATAGAAAAAAACCCCTGTGTGTAAAAAAAAATTCACAATATTAAGAACCTCTTGATCTAAAAACTGATTTAAAAACAGAGGTGGGTATAGGGTTTAAAAAGCAAGTAGTGCAAGTGTTTTTAGATGTAAAAGTACTTTGCTAAGACTCTCAGTGTCAACGAGGTCAAAACTTTCTAAAGTGGACGATAAAACCCATGGATATGCGATAAAAACATCCCTTGGCTGCACTTGCCATGAGTTGGAATAAGTTGGGGTAAACAAAGATAAAGGACCCGAAGGGTTATTACAGTTTATTACTGTCACTACTCTAACAGACTAGTGTTGGGAAATAGGCGGGGCAGACAGAAGGGGGGTGCAGAGAGTTTTAGGCGGAGAAAAGAGAAAGACGGATGTACACAGTCAGGTCGGCGACCGGAGCAGGTGTTGTCCCGTTCTTGCAAATAAATACTGAAAACGAAGCTCACTGAAACCACTCCTTGTTTTCTAAAAACCAGCATAGAGGAGTTAACCCCGGGGTAAAATACTTACTTTGGCCCTGGAGATTCTGTACGAGATGAGGACGGATATTTCCCCTGACTACGGTAAGGATAACATCAGGATAGGTTAACATTGGATAAGCTAGCAGTTACAACCAAGCTAATATTTACTTTAAAAGTGGCCGAACTACCTGCGGAGTGATATGGTACAGTGAATCTGAAGTGACAAAACCCGTTGCCATGGGCAGCGGGCGTTAACGGGGCAGCAGGCGGTTATCGAAAAAAATCCGCCCACTGACGTCATTCAAAGTGAACGGGACGTTCTAGAGGGCCGTAGAATAAGAGTTCAAATGTCACATCCATAAGAAGAAAACAAACTGATTCCTGAATAAATGTCACTTTGTCAACAGATTTCTTATTTTGGCAGTATTTCGTCATAGAACGGATCATTGACGAGGTAAATAGGATGAACTTTCAGCAGATAAAGTAACAGGCTTTGTTATCTGCCCCATAGAAACACAGAGAGTCGGTCAGTGTTCGACCACAGCAAGAACTCCAAATGTCACCAGTGTTTCATGACCTTTAATGTGAAGATTGTGCTTTTGCTCTGAAGAAAAAAACCCCACAGATAACCATGGAGCTGAAGTTAAAGGAGAAGTGAACAACAAAACGCTCAGAGAACTGGGAGGTTATGTGGGCGGTTTGTTGTTTTAAAAACATGATTCTGATGGAAATAATCCTCATCTCAGCATTATTTCTGCACCGCTGGGCACAGTTCTTTATGTTTCATTTTCTTGTCTATGTTTTCGTATTAGAAACGTTGGGCTTTTTCAACAACAGAACTTGTCACAATTATTTTCCATGTAGACAAAACCTTTCAGGAAATGTTGCTTTTGCTGACAAGCATTCATTGTTTTTTGTTCACTTTAAAAGGTGAGTTAATGGAAATGACAAGACTCTTTTTCCTCCAAAACAAGAAAAAAAAATCACAGAGGTAAACAAGAAGGAGAAAAAAAAAGAAATAAAAGGCAGTCGGAGACAGCAGACCTCCGCCAAGGCTTGATATGAAGTCATATGTTGACAAAACGTGACGTGATGGAGCCATAGGTGTCGACCATCTGATGTCTGAAGGTGAGACCATGTGAATGAAAAAAAAAAGTGAGATTCTATCTTGTTTGAATCCTGAGATATTACCACTGATGTGTTTTAGCTGTTGACCTTTAGCGCGACCTTGACCTTTGACCTTCATTGCTCAAAATCTAATGGGTTCTTCCTTGATCTACTTTCTATCATTACGAAAAGTTTCATCAAAATACATTCAAAACTTTTTGTGTAATCCTGCTGACAGACAAACAGACAAGTGGACCAGAATTGAATACCTCCTTGGTGGAGGTAATAAGAAAAGGGAAGGTTTTAAAACGTGTAGAGACGATACGATAAAATGAGTCATTTGTCTTTTGTTGGTCCTTTCATGCTATATATATTTATTTGAGTTTTGAATCTTTAAATATTGGCCATAGTATATGGCTAGAAAATAAATATAGTAGAACTGATAAATAATTAACATTTTGTATGTTGTGTTTCTGGAGACTAATGTTACTGGAGGTTCAGGAGTTAGCATTAGCATTAGCACCGTCAAAATGGAGGTGCTCTATGACGGAATCCCCTTTACTGATCTACAAGTAAAATGCTTATCGAAAAAAACTAATGAGATTTTACCATGTGTTAGTGAGTTAAAAACAACTCAAGTGTTAAATGCTGATTGGCTCAAGTTTCCAAGATAAGTCTGGGGTCAAAATGTAAAATTCTTAGAATGAACAAGAGAATAGGTTTTAGTCCAAAGGAATGTTGGTGTCAGATCTACTTCAAACACTGTCATTATGATCCATTCACTTTACAGGTTCTTTCTAGTGGAATATTTACTAATCCATTATATACATGTACATAAACCAGCATATATGTGGAATAACACACCATTATATATATTAAAAACATGAACTAACCAACACTAAAGTCATTTGTTTTATGATTCATGTGATTAAAGGATGTAAGATTTAACACTTTAATGTCTGAAGCAGATACTGTCTAAAAAAAAATGGTGTTAGCAGACGCCTTTTCGCACCTGTCTGTTGGAAGCTGGACCACACACTTCCATAATTCAGCTGCACTTTGGGTTTTAGAATGAATAATTAACAGCCAAGGTATTTGGTTTTTCGTTTGCAAGTATTTGCTTTCAGATCCAGTGTCAAGTCAGGGCCTCCTTCTACATGAATCACCCCTCATACGTCAATTTTCTGCACTTCATTACATTAAAAGAACTCGCTGTTATGTCTCAAATATCCAGCTGAGTCTGTGCCTCTAAAAAAAAGAAAAAAAAAGAAAAAAGCCTAGTGTAAAATTATCCCTTTCTCTAATTTTACCACTTATAGGTATGAGTCAGAGTAAAATGAACATTTTAGTTTTATCCTCTAAAGTACCAACAACAGTTCTTCCAAATTTCAAATACAAATCATATAATTTAGAACAGTGGTCTCCAACCTTTCTATAACTGCGGACCGGTCAACGCTTGGCAATTTTACCACGGACCCGTGTGTGTGTAGAGGGGTAGATTGTTTATATCAGTATATTATATCAGTGCAGTCTTGGTCTGTGTTAATCATCTATCACGATAAATCCATATTTCAAATACAACTCCAGGGATTGTCTTTTAAAAGCTTTCTTTTTCTTGGAAGTTGTAGGCTCTTCTGTCTCTTCAGTGGCCTTTTCCTTTTTGAAAGAAGCTTTCCAAAGACATCTGTTTTTTACCAAGAGAATCCAGTCATTTTCCAAAATAAAAGCTTGTTCAGACTCAGATAATGAATACAAGAGAAATAATTCATTCTTTATAAGGCAGCTGACGGCCCGCTACCAATTGGTCCACGAACCGTTACCGGTCCATGACCCGGTGGTTGGGGACCACTGATTTACAACATGTATTTGCAGGACACGACACATGGTCAGAATAACACAAAAAATACAGGTGATTTTAGACTCAAATAATATGAAGAAAACCAGTTCATACTGATTTATACACAAAACTATACTAATGTTCAATATTTGGTGGAATAATCCTGATTTTCAGTGTCTCTGCTCCATTGCTGTTGGATGACTTTATGCAGAAATTGTAAAAGCTCAGTAAGTTGGATGGTTTGTGTCCATTCGTGTTCCTGTAGACATTTTTAAAGTGAGTTCAGTATTTTTTTTCTCATATCCTCTTGAGACCCAGTAATGCATTTTTGTCCTCTGTACGGGACAAAGGTTTCACAGTTTTACTTAAAAATTCTGTTCATTCTAAATTAAATCATATTAACTAGGGCTGGGACCATATGCTTTTATGCCGATTCGATTCTTTTCTGATTTTTTTAGGTGCCGATTCGATTTAAATTGCGATTCTTCCCTGATTTTTCTCTTGCATTTTTAACACCAGACCACGTGAAAAAGCTGAATAATGATGCCTACAGATCATATCAGGAGCCATATTTCCACCAAAAAATGCACATCATATGTGAGTCAGTTCAGATTTATTCAGCAGTAATAGATTTGAACCAGTTTTTGGGAAGTAAACTGTTACATTTATCTGCACACAACACAAATAGGAGCCTTTAAATGAACATACTTCATAATAAAGTGAACTTTAACGTGTACATGTCCAGCTCTGCTCTTCCCTTCTGTTTGAAAAACCACACATTTTAATTATTGTTGATTGTTTAACTATATTTATTCAGGAAGAACTCATTTACTCTAAGTTTTCAGATATCCTGCGCTGTTGAACGCACCAGAGATGTTACGATGGTCCTGAACGCACCAAACTCCGTGTTTAGAATTAACCTGTGTTGTTGCTAATCACCCTCTTTTTCCCAACTCTAATTCATATACTCCTGGTTTATTACTGTGTGTAAATGACACAAGGTCAGATTAATACACAATACAGTTGGAATAGATATTCGCATAGTGTATTGTTTGTCTGCTCATAAGTTAATACTGTTTAACGCTGGTGTGTTGTTGAAGCTAATACGATAATAAGCTAGCTGTCATCTGTGTGCCTTCACTGAGGTGGTTTCTGTGTATTCCATGACACATATTAACTCATACAGTCGCCTACGGTCTTTACAAGCCATCATTTTTTTCCCCACCTGGCTTAAAATGAATCATTTAAATATGGGGAAAAATGTATTTAAAAATTGTAAAACAAAAAATCCCAACACAAATGTCAATCAACCCCCCACCCTACTATTAACTCTTTAAACTTCCAAGGGTCCACATATAGGCCAGAAGTAGTCGCTCTAAAATGTTAAGCAAACCACCCAAACCTGTCCCAAATGTGACATGACTTAATTATAGTTTGGACAATGGACATTCTCACACATTAGAAGATATAAGACACTTTAAGATAAAATATCCACAGCAGGTACAGTCACTCATTTGTTCAAAATATAAATGTCAAACAGAAGATCTGAACCTTTATGTCTCATAATTATCCAAAGAGGAGCCATATTCCAACAAACACAGTCATAGTCCAACAAAAACATCCAAAACATATGTAGTCCAAAACACATCAAAACATTAATAAATATTCACAAATGACTATTGCACCATTTAACAGGATCCGCCTCCAATATCACAGTTTTCATCTTAATATTTTTATTCATAATATAATCAAATAACAATTGCATCTTATCAAAATGAACAGAAGAACAGTCTTCAATTTACTTTATTAAGAAATGTAGGTGAAACTGAGTGGAAGTTTAAAGGGTTAAAAAAATAAATTAGGAATAAATAACAACATTCTTAAAAATGCAGTTTCCAATCAAGATAATTGTTTAATGTAAAAAAAAAAAAAGGATATATCACTCTTTTGATTTGGTACAATACTGTAATGAAATTATATGAAAATACCTCAAGGTTTGGACTTTTCTCAGCATTTTAGGTGAAATTAAAAAAAAAGAGATGAATTAGATCAATTAATAACGGATCATAGTTAATTAATCTCTTGACAGCACTAATACTAGCTACCAGCTGTGGCCCCATGAAAGCTAAACATGGACCCTTTCATAAAATTCAGTATCTTGTCAAGCTGTCAGAGTGTGTGTGTGTGTGTGTGTGGGGGGGGGGGGGGGGGGCAATGTGATTTATGTGGGAACGAAACTGAAACATCCTTTCAATGCCTGATTCCTGACTTCTATACCTCTATTATTAAACACAGAGCTTATCCGAAATGGTCACGTCTTCTAGCATTTATCCACGAGGACCCTCCCCCACCCCCACTCTGTGAGCCTCCCACAAAAATGCAGGGCCCCCTGAATTTGTCATGTATATCCCCCACCCCCCACCCCTCTAGGTGTCCCAGTATATTATTATAATGTGGTAACTAGTAGACAGATATACGTTATTAATACCCATGTGGAAATTCTGAGTATTCCCCCCCCCCCCCCAAAAAAAAAATCACATTATATCAACACTTACATAAATAAATGTAAGTAATTAAAAACATGAGCTAACCAGCATAAAAGTCATTAGTTTTCTGATTCATCTGATTAAACTATGTAAGATTTAACACATTTTATTTCTGAAGAAGATACTTGTAGAGCAATGATATCAATCAGGAATTTCATTAAACATTTATGATTGAATTGTCACATCATCCGTCCTCCACAGATGCTCCTCCTCATCTTATACACAAGTGTGGGAATAAAAAAAAATAAAAATCCTAATGACATTTAAGAATACACAGGAACCTTATTAGTTCTAAACCGTTCTCTTTAAAAAAAAAAAAAAAAAAAAAAAAAGAAAAGTTTTTAAAGCCACATACAGTTGTCCCACACTGGCCATGTTTACATGATGTTTTTTTAAATTCAGAATTATTTATTCTGAATAAGATCATTCAGAATTGAAGCCATTTCCTTCACGTTTTACATGGAAATGTTAATTCCAAATAAAGGTTTCAATGGGAAATGAGTTTATTCTCATTTAGTTAAAATAAAACATATAGGATAATGTGTATAAAGTAAGTGGTGAAGGGCTTTATAGCCTTAAAACTTAAAGTATCTAAGATTTAACACATTTTATTTCTGAAGAAGATACTTGTAGAGCAGTGATATCAATCAGGAATTTCATCAAACATTCATCAATGAATTGTCACATCATCCGTCCTCCGCAGATGCTCCTCCTCATCTTATACACAAGTGTGGGAATAAAAAAAAAAAAAAATCCTAATGACGTATGAGAATACACAGGAACCTTATTAGTTCTAAAGCGTGTGTGTTGGTGCAGCGCTTCCTTACCGTAGATCTTCTGGATGCCCTGTAAGTCGTCCAGAGGCAGTTTGAAGTTGTGTGTGTCCATGTACTGATAGAACGGAGCCATGATGGCGCTGGGGTCGTTGGAGTGCTCCAAACCTAACGCATGACCCAGCTCATGAACGGCCACCAGGAACAAATCATTACCTGAGGACGAGAGAAGACGAAGAAAAGCAGGGAATGAAAGAACAGTCAAAGGGCCAACTCCAATTCCTCCCTTAACCCTCAATCTGAAAATGTGAAGTGTAAGTGCTGTCCCAATTCAAAGAGCAGGTTTAAGTTAACCTGACTTATGTCATCTGGCTGCGTTACGCTCACACAACCATCTGAGTCGCACGGGGACTGAATCTGTTTCCAAACAAAGGAGCCAATCAGTGTCGCAGGGTGGGACTACCTGAAAGTGTTGTGTTTGGTGTGACGTTAAGCAGAAGTGATGGCAGTGTAGTCTTTTCAGATACACAACAATGGCAGTGTGCCTTCGGTATTCGAGTGTCCATATCGACTTGGCTATTTCCAGTGTTTTGTCGACTCTACCACATGTTCATTCATTAACAGATGAACAGAGGATGACTTTGGAAGAGTTTGTTAATGGAAATGATGTTTTCGCTATTTGTCCGACCGGGTTTGTCAACAGTTTGATCTATCAGATGGTTCCACTGGTGGATAAAGAAATCGTACTAGTGCAGAAGCCATTGGTTATTGTGGTACCCCCCTGGTTATGTTGGTGCTGGGTAGAAGAAATGAGAACCACATTTGCAACGGATGTCGGCAGGTAGTGTTCGTTTGCCCCGAATTCTGGCTGAAGGATAAATGAAGAACCATGTTTTCCTACGACGTATACCAGAAGAACTTGGTGGGCATCGTAGTAGACGAGGTTATGAATAAACTTCACATATAAATGGTAAGTTTAAATTAATAAGCTAGCTCTCATCTGTGTGCCTTCACTGAAGTGATTTCTGTGTATTCCATGACACATATTATACATCTGAGTGACTCATACAGTCGTCTACGGTCTTTACAAGTGGTAATTTTTTCCCACCCAGCTTAAAATGAATAATTTAAACATGGGGAAAAAAATATTTTTGAACAAAAAATCCTGATACATATGTGAATTTATTTTTTCTCCCACCCGTAGTGTTGACCCATCTGATGTCTGAAGGTCAGACCATGTGAAGGAAAAAAAAAAACAGATTCTATCTTGTCTCAATCCTGAGATATTACCACTGATGTTGTCTTTCAGTGTGACCTTGACCTTTGACCTTAATTGCTCAAAATCTAATGGGTTCTTCCTTGACCCATTATCTATCATTCCTGAAAGTTTCGTTAAAATCCATTCACAACTTTTTACGTAATCCTGCTGACAGACAGACAGACAGGGTGGAGGTAACTAGATGTTTATTCTACTAGAATGACAGAAAGTGTAACTGTTTTTATGAATATTTAACATAAATCACACCTTTAGAACGTGTCACCGCTGACACATCAGGGGTTAAAGGGTAAAAGAACCCAAAGAACCAAAACCAGATGATGTAATAGAAACCATGCAGTGTTTGTTCCATAAAAAAAAACATGCGTTTCTGCAGAAAACCCTCAACATCTTCCTCTTGTTTGAAGATGAACAAAGCCTCCCCAGTGTAAACACAACGGAAAAAGACCAAAGACACGGCGTCGAGCGAACTGAGGAAGTGAGCCGGAGCCTGTGACGCCGTCGACTCATCAGCAGTGTAATATGAATCTCACATCAAAAGGAGAATTTGCGGCAAATGGAAAAGACTGTCAACTCATGAATCTGAAGCTTTAAACAGCTCCCATTTATAAAGTCCAGCCTGAGCCAGTTCAAGAGCGGCGGCGTGATGGGGATTATCACCGAGTCCAAGAGACGGATTCACATGTTGGTACGGGAACCAAGCCACACTTTAAATTCATAATCTGAGAATGTATAAGTAATGTGCCACTGCTTTGGGGTCTTTTTTTTTTTTCTTTTGTTGGAGATGTGAAGAAATAAATGCAGCGCGTGAATGCATTTCTCAGTCTGATGCGTCATTGTCTGAATGAACAATCCAGACCACACTGTAGGAACATTTTTAACCCATTACTATTCTGGGGTGATTTTATTTAAAACGCCTTAAAAAAAAACAAAAACAAAAAAAAAACTTTCCAAATGGAAACTCCAGCTGTTCATCAATTGTTTGGAGTACAGATAAAAGAATGGGCTCTTTGTAAAGGTAACACCCTGGAGTTTGGACTAAAATACTCACTTTTACTGTTTATTTAACAGGTAAAAAGATATAGACTTATGCCCTATTCACACTGGATAAGTATTACCTATGGACCACTGGAAATTAGGAATAATTATAGAGAATGTCTGAGTTCTTAGTCCCGTGCGAATGCACCATGTCCATGATTTGCTCAGTAATAATTCGACCACAAATGACCTACTGTGTTTGGGTGAAAAACAGATGTCCAGTGATAATTCAAGTCCTGTGTGAATGCACATGTCTGTGTTTGTGATTTCAATTGCGCACCTTTTTCTGGAGTTAATTATGGAGGAAGTGGCAAAAATTGTGTGTCAGCATGTGGCAAAAGGAAGATATTGTCACATAATATTTATATTTTATATATTTATTTTCAATATTTATAACTATCTGAAGTTGTCTCTATAGATTCAGTCGGCCATTTTCCAGAAGGAAGGCCTCCGCTAAGAACTACTGACTCTGTAATCTGCACTGACCCCGCTCTTATTTTGAAGGCGTGGAACAAATTTACAGACTGCATCCCTGCCAATGACATTTACCCCCTTTATTCTTATGCAGACTTTGTTTTCATACCCTATTAATGTATTGAGACCAAACACGATGTTGGAAATTTACGACTTATCCAACCATAAAGTCTTATTACAGACTTTTGTTTATCCCGTCTGTGCCACACAATAACACAGAGGTACGGGGGTAATTGCAAATTACCAGTGGTCCATAGATAATACTTATCTCGTGCGAATAGGACATTAGACACACAAATAGATTTTGATTTTTTTCCTCCCTCGCTTCAATTTTTGTTGTGAAAACCAGGGTGTATTTTTCTGCATTTGGTCGGTATGGACTGAAACACCATTTACCAACAGAACAATGTCTGTGACCTTTGCAGTTCAAAGTTGAAACATTTAATCCAAAATGTTGAGGAAATATTACTGGTTCTTTTCAGAACTAATTTCATGGTGTAACGCAAGTCTATTTATTTATAGATTCATTGTTCACCATGCAAACCTTAAAACAATATGCAGTTCAAAGTTGAGAACTTTATTTGTAAAAATGTTTGTTTTCAAGCATTTTTTAAATGGTAATGTTTATAGTGTTTTACAGAGGGGAAATTTAGGGAATTATCAATTTGGACATTTTTGGGAAAAAAAGGATAACTATTGAATGTTTCAAATACACATGTTTTTGAGCAAAAAATGATGAAAATACATATATTTTCAGTTGTAAAATAAAGTGCAAACTAGTACTCCGGTTCAAAATTCCCATTGTCATATCTCCTGGTGTTCAGCAGCTCATTGTCTATCCACCTGTCAACACTAATTACCTCTGCCAAGGAGTTTGTTTGTTTGTCTGTCTGTCTGTTAGTTAGCAAGATAACTCAAAAACGTATGGACAGATTTTGATGACAAATTCAGGGTAGGTTGATAATGAGGAGATCTGGAAATAATTAGATTTTGGTGGTGATCCTGAGGTGGGGTGGGGTCTACCTTGGTGGAGGTCTACTTTTCTAGTTATAAATGTGACCTAATTTGTTGGAACATTGAACTAGAAATGCACTCTGGAGGCGCAAAAATCCACCAAGGGTTAGGGACCTCCCCCCTCTGAATGAAGAGAGGTCCACCAAGGAGGTTATGTTTTTACCGGAGTTTATCTGTCTGTCTGTCTGTCTGTCTGTTAGTTAGCAAGCAAAAAGTTATGGACGGGTCTTGATGAAAATTTCATGACTTGTTTGGGTGCTTTGAAATTGTACATTGCGGAACATGGAGAATACATTTCAAAGTGATCCAGAATCTAGGATCTCTTCCAGATCATCACCAAAATCTAATCATCTTGCTAACTAACACACAGACAGACAAAGGTAATAACTGATCAGATGACAACCTTCAAAAGGAAAAAGCAAATTTCTCATATTAGTCTTTTATGTACGTGGTGTTGCTGTTTTTCACTTCAGAATGGTTAATATATTCAGAAAGATGATTCATTTAATGGGTGACGAGTGCAGGTGCATTGATGTGGGAGCTGTATATGCTGTATAAGTCTTATTAAAATAATGTCATCTATGTCCCATGAATGGGACATAAGGACAGTAAGAAGTTAAAATCCAGTGCGTACATGCTCTGTGCAAGCTTTGGAAAGGTTTTTTAATCCTTTTTACTGCACAAAATGGATTTAATTAAGTCAGACGAGTATAAAAATAGGGTGATGTTACACTCAGTCGAGGGGAAAATTAAGAAAAAGAGGGTGTTTGTGCGATTCAGGCTGCTACAGCAAATACTGTACTCCTGTTACAATCAAATCCAACCAATAAATAAAAAAAAACAAAAAAAACCTTTAAGACAGAGCAGAGGACACAGTTTTCAATAAATGTCATCTATGCCTATGGGGGGAAGGGAGGGTGGGGTGTAAAAGCAGCTCTGTTCTAATCTTCATTTTCAGATTTTGAGCTGCTGTCAGACCATTAATGACTTCATCCCATCTGAACACAGAACAAATTAATACGTTTCATCGTCTCTGTAATTGGTTTGACTCTGTTTGAACCTAATTACACAACATAATTATCTTTTTTTTCTCTATCTGTCTGATTATTTCAGCCTCAGTTGACCATACTGGCTCACAGTCGCACAGATGGGACTTAACGGACACTCAGAGTTACAGTTAAAGTTACAGCTTCTATCTGTGTTCTTATAGAAACTTTAAAAATCTACATCTGACCAAGTGTATTTTTCTCATTTCTAGTCCAGACATCTTGTCACATTTAAAATCAGACAGATTTTTTAACTTTTATTTAACCTTATATTTAACTTTTCAGTTAAATATAAGGATTGATTTATTGACAATAGATCTGAAAAATTTGTTTTTTTAACTAATTTTACCAAAATTATTTTTCACATGTTCCATCGGCAGATACTTATTTTTTTCTTTTGGGTTAATTTAAGCGAAAAGTGAAAATTATCTTGGTAACATTTCTGGAAATAACATTATCAAAAAGATGACTCTAAATGACAAGTAATGAGAAATGTCAGAGGGTGAAGACCCCCCACCACCACCACCACCACCACCCTTCCACGTCTGTTTTGCCCTATCTCTAATCATTGTGAAAATACATTTTTGGTGACTGACCTTTGACCTATATTTACTGACGTTTAATGGGATCTATTCTGTAAGACTTGGCACCTTTTCTGAAAATATCTTGAAAATCGATCTAGTAGTTTTCATGTAAAGCTGCTTACAAACAAATAAACAAACAAACAAACAAACCAACAGACTGACGGACTCAAAAACAACACCCCTCTCCCTTTCGGGGGGGGGGGGGGGGGGGGGGGGGGGTAATAAAGACAGTAAAATATAGACAGGAGCACCATAATATACATTATGACATTTCCCAAAAGGCAGTTACACTAACATTCTGCTGGACAAGACAGATAAAAGGGAGAAAAAAAAATAAAAATTCATATCAATCTGACATTGAAAAAAATTAAAATGAAGGGAATGCTGGACTAATATGCTCTGTCTTCTTGGTTTTAGTTCGTAACCTAGCTGCGGAGTTCTGAATCAGTAGTTTGTACATGTATGTAGTATGTTAAAGGGGACATATGTCCATTTCACACCAGGGACCTGTCTGTCACATGCTTTGGTCAAAATGCTACAATGATGCAGAGATACAGCAGCCACTCATCATCTGAACCCATTTTATCCTCACTCGGGTCATGAGGGTCACATCCAGCTACAATGGGTGAAGGTGGGGTACACCCTGTATGAGTCATGTCTGTATGTTGTCCTGTATGTCCTTTCTCTCTACTCTGTCTCTGCTCTGTTTTCCCTGTGTCTCTGTCTTTCACCTTTGCCCTGATTTTCATTACAGCCACCTGAGATCCCACACCTGTGGGTCATCAGGTGGCTGTATATAAGCCTGCCCTGTTTGTCTCTTCTTTGCCAGATTGTTTTTGCCTGTCAACACCTTCCAGTGTTTTTACTGCCTGTTTTTGTTTGTGCTCTGTTTTTGACCCGTTCCAGCCTGCTCCCTACTTAGACCTGTCTCCGTCTGACCACGTCTCTGTCTTTGTTCTTCGGATCTGAGCCCTCTCCTGTCCCGACTACATTCCAGTCTGCTTCTCAGGTACCTGACCCGCCTTTCTGGACTCCGACCTCTCTCCCTGCCTGTCTCCACTGGTTCCCCGTTACCGAACCCTGGACCGGGCTACGTTTTCCCCTGTGCCTATTCCTGTGGACTCTGTTCCGATCTATATTATTAAAACGCTGTTTGAACTTTATTCTGTCTGCTGTCTACATTTGGGTCCGGTTCGTTACAGTATGAGTCTCCAGTTCATCTCAGGGCTGAACATGTATAGACAAACAATCACTATGGGTGATTTAGATTAACCAGTTAACCTATCAGTGCATGTGTTTGGATGGTGGGAGGAATCTGGAGTACCCAGAGAAACCCCACACAGACATGAGGAGAACATGCGAACTCCACACAGAAAGGTCTGGTGTGGGATTTGAACCAGGGTCCCCCTTGCTGTTCATATTTTCAAAACACTTGGTTTTAATGCCTCATGCTTTCATGCAGCTGACTCCGCCCCTCTCTTCTACATTCCACCCAAGACGAAGATGAGAAAGAGTCAGAAGAAGAGAAAGAAATTAAACCTAAAAAGTTGAGGTAGAGAATATGAGACAGACCAGATGTATTCAGGTCCCGGTCCATTAACAGCCCCAGTGCATGTTCGGGTCCGGTTCGTCTGGACCCAGGCTCGACAGACGAGCCATGACACCACGGTATGTGGTGCCGCCCATGGACCAGCCCATCCCATCAACCCAGGTTAGACCAACCACAGACCCGGAGGCACACACAGCGACCAGGGCTCAGATCTCAACATACTGGACTCACACTGAGATACAATGGAGGATCTGTGAGTGAGCAGAGGTCATGTGACCAGGAGGTGGGGTTATCCGACTTGGTGGGGTATTCAAATGAATCTATGTATGTGACGTACGAAGCATAGAAATTCCAAAATGGAGTGTTTTCATCCCCCTCCAACAAGAAATGGATCAGGAGAAAAGGAGAGTGGATGGTTTTTGTTCATAATTGAAGGGTCTCGTCACACACTGGGTTAGAGTTAGTGTTGGAAAAACATTAACAAGTGTCTTTTGTAGGATATGTTCCCTTTAAACCAAGTATTGCTTGTATAAAGTTACAAGCAATACTTAGTATAATATACTGGGGCACCAAGAGGGGGGGGCCTCAAATTCATGAGGCCCAGCATTTATGGGAGGCCCATAGAGCACAGGGGGGGGGGGTCCAGTGTATGATATGAACACCTGTATAATAGAGGTATAGAAGTCAGCAGGTTTAATTTTCATGCTCACATAAGTCACATTATGTTTCTGCCCCCGCACCCCCCACCCCCCACCCCTCACCCCCCCACAGCTGGTAGCAGCAACCCTGATAAAACATTACATTAGTTACATACTTACATAGAGATTAAAACACGTTAGACATTAATTAATTATGATCTGTAATGAATTGATCTAATTAATCTCTTTTTTTTTTAATTAAATGCTGTGAAAAGTTCACATCTTTAATGTATTTTCATTTAATTTTTCATTTTGCATGTTATGTTACACGTTAACAGTCAGTTAACACTAGTCCAGTCTGCTGGAGATAAAGGCATGGGGCAGTTTTTATGGCGTGTACATCTGTCTGATCCTTTTCATCTGTAAAACACTTTAGTAAGCGTCTCAGTGATGAGTGCTATAGAAGTACATTTTTACTTACTTTTTAAAATGTTTTCTTTTATTTCCAAACATCACCTCAGAATAGTTTGACATACTTTCCCTTGCTTCATTTCTACTTCCTCTCTCTCTCTCTCTCTCTCGCTCTCTCTCTCTCTCTCTCTTCCACACCTTCCCAGTCACACAGACTCTCTTCTGTCCGTGGACGCTGCTGTTTCTTTCATCTACTTCTTTTTTTTCCCCATCTCTCCACAGCCCCCCCCCCCCCCTCTGCCAGCCTTTATCTCTCCTCTCCTTGCGCCCATCTTTCTTCCATGTCGCAGGAAAAGATAAAGATGATTTTACAGCTCAGACGTACACTTCATGTACAACAGCTTGAGGGAATTCCCACCGGTGTCTTTCTGTGCGTGTGCCTCTCCCGTTGCGGTCGGTCTATAGTCTGCCTGGGCGTCCCACAGTGACGATAACGGCTTCTTCTATCATGTTTGCCCCTCCAGTCGTCTGCCCGCCCGCGATAAAGATGATGTTTGATATTGCTGAGATGAAACCTGTCTCTCAAGTAATCCCAGTTTGATGTGTCCGCAGAGTCTGCTTTGCTCAGGCTTTTCTTCTCTTGGAAATGTTCAATTTCGGCGGAGATGAGCTCGTACAAAGATCATTTTGCACGAAAAGCATCTGAAATTAACTTTTTCTTCCACCTGCCAAGTACACGGCTGCTACATGACAAAAAATGAGCTGCAAAGAGTCCTGTATTTTTTTTTTTCCAGATAGATTCATTAAAATGTGCTACATTTTTCTCTGACAAATATATCACCCCCCCCCAGACCCCCACCCACCCACCCACCCATGCAAAACTTCGAGGTTGTCTAGAAACAGGTCATGTGTAAAATATCTTTCATATCACAGAGACTAGAGCAAATGTATCCAACACCTTCTGCAGTTACACAATAGATCATGTCAATCGCACAAATGGAAGTGAAAGTAGTTTCATTTCACTGGCAGAAACCATAAAACTATTATGTTATTCAGTATGTTCACAGGCACTTACAGAAATGCCTCTTATTGCATTAGTATAATATAAAAGTTTTAAAAGCCATATGCATTTTTTTTAAAATTCAGAATTATTTATTTATAAGAATAAAGTGTGTGGTGAGGGGATTTATAGCCTTCAAAAATATAGAATAAAGTGTATGAAGTGTGTGGTGATGGGTTTAAGAGCCTTAAACATGTAGTATAAAGTGTGTGGTGAGAGCCTTAAATCATATAGAATAAAGTGTGTGGTGAGGGGATTTATAGTCTTAAAACATATAGAATAAAGTATATAAAGTGTGTGGTGAGAGCCTTAAATCATATAGAATAAAGTGTGTGGTGAGGGGTTTTAGAGCCTTAAAACATATAGAATAACATGTATAAAATGACACAGCAGTTACAGTTACAAAAAAAACAGCAAACACATTTGTTTGATGATACATGGATTCAACAAACCATTAACCATCAGTGACAGAAAAGTTTTTGTATTCTGATTACAATTGTCAGAAAAAAAATGGACAAAGAATCACACATTCTGCTGGAGTATTTAAACATCTGAGCACAACGGTGTATCCAAGGATAACGTCGGATGTAGACGCAGTAAACTCAAATGTCATCGACTACACTTTTTACAAAATGAGACAAAATAAGACGTTTCTTATTCAGTCTTTTCGTCGACAGCATTCGTGCAGTGGCTTTTTTTTTCCTTTCAAAGCCTCAGTAGTGTTTGTTTTCCTGCTTGTGTTTTTTCTCTGCCTTTCCACAGGATTATGGTCTTTTCTACTGTTTGTTTTTATACAGTAGCTGCAGCATATTTGGATTCAAGGGTAGCAGGAGCAAACTGGGTCAACTTGTCTACATTACCACGATATGTACAATGAGCAGAGACAAAGCCAATGTTGGCAAAACGTTTTCTCTATGGAAAGCCTGAAGCAAAGATGTGACAAAAGTCATGACCCGGATCTAACATGACTGACTGTCATGGGGAAAACGGAGCTCAGAGGCAAACAGAAACTGAGGGGAAATACTACATATGCTGTCGGAGTCTATAGAGAAACAGTATAAGAAAAAACTGGTTGAATTTAGAAGCATGGGTTCGGTTGGAGTCAGTGTGAAGAACTAAAGAACTAAACATTTTGCTTATTTATTATTAGAGTACCTGCCTGCAGCAGTAGGCAGAGGCAAGGCTAAAGTTTGGGGAAAGATTAAAAGGCTTATTCTGCCCCCCTCCCACTCCACCCTTCTTAATAAGTAACAAAAAAAAAATGCAAATATTGTTCTAACTGTAGGCATAAGATGTTTTCAAAGACCATTCCACAGACAGTATGACAGTAAAAATCTAAATAAGTGGCTCTAAATAACATTGCTCAAGATTTGTTGTTTTATTTTTTTTACATATATGACGCATGTATCCTAACCAGAATTTGAGGAAGATTTTATTTTTAGCCTCATACAGGTAGATTTGGAGAAAATTTGTATTTGTGCATTTTATGTATTTGATTTATATATTAAATAATAATAGATTGGATTTATATAGCACTTTTCTAGGCACCTAAACTGCTTTATGTTAGAGATGCATTATTCATTCACTCTTACAGTTTCACTCTGGTGGTGGTAAACTATGCCACAGTTGCCCTGGGGTGACTGATAGATGTGTGGCTGCCCCTGTGACCACCATAAAACAATCATACACCAGTGCAGAAGTGGGTAATCCCAGTTCCATACAGTAAAAGTACTGCCATGTATTTGCTCCAACCACACCCCATGCTACCTACACTTATACAACTGGTCTACTAGTGACATTCCTCTGCAATAAAACTAAATAATAATAATAATAAATAATAACAAAAGTAGGCTCTGGTTGCTTATCAGCGACTAATATGTTGGGGTTATTTGCCATGTGCATTCCTAAAGCACTGCACCAGTCAACAGGTGAAACTCACAGTAGGTCTGACCCTTAATACACTGGTCTACAAGTAAAATGCTTCTGGAACTAGAAAAGCACTCTGAGAGACCTCCGCCAAGGTAGACCCCCCCCACCCACCACCAAAAACTAATAATTTCCAGATCTCCCCCTGACTAACCTACTCTGAAAATGTAATGAAAATCCATCCATAAGTTTTGAGTTATCTTCTACACAAACAAACAAACAAACAAAGAAACAACGAACACCAGCAAAAACATAACCTGCTTGGCGGACGTAATAAAACTAATAAAATGTTCTCACATGTGTGTTAGTGATAAAAAAAACAAACAAAAAACTCAAGTCTTAAATGCTGGTTGGCTCAAGTTTCCAAGATAAGTCTGGGGTCAATATGTAACATTCTTAGAATTCAGAGAATATGTTTTAGTCCAAAGGAATATTGGTCACATTATGATCCATTCACTTTACAGGTTCTTTCTACTGACATATTTACTAATACATTGTATACATGTACAGTACATAAACCACAAATTTGGCTTAAATGTGGCCCCTGAAGAAAATGAGTTGGAGACCCCGTTGGTAGAGCAGGTCGCCCAATGACTGAAGGGTTGGCAGTTCACATCCCTGCTCTGGCTGTCCACATGTTGAAGTGTCCTTGAGCAAAGACAATGAACTCTGACTAAGTCTTCCAATAGGACTGACAGAACCTTAGAGACCTACTGGTGTATGAGTGTGTGTGAATGGGTGAATGTGAAGTGCATATATAAGTGCAGAACATTTACCATCATATATGTTAAAAACATGAGCAGCACTAAAGTCATTTGTTATCTGATTAAATGATGTAAGATTGAACACATTTAATGTCTGAAGCAGATACTTTCTAAACAATTGTAGAGAAGTGTAACTATTGTGCAATGTAAATACTGTATATATGTAAATACTGTATACATGTAAATACTGTATATATGTAAATATGCTCTTCTCTGCTATTCATACCTGTACTTTATTATTATTTTTGCTTCTGTAACTACAACATTTCCCCAGGGTGGGATGAACAAAGTACTATTATATTCATTTGTAAAACCTATCTGCAAAAATATTTCATAAAATGTAGTTGCACAGTGTAATTTGTGTCCCTATAAGCAAACCCTCTTGACACTGGTTTTAAGCTGAGGAGGAAAACTTTAGTTTTTTCAGCTGAGTGTAAAAACATCATTATATGTATTAATTATCACCAGAGAGGAACATTAAAATGTCCCTGAGTGGAAGGGGGACTTTAAGTGGGCATTCAAAGGGGTTGTATGAGGTACTTATCCACAGCTAGTGTATTTACTGTTCCGCCTCCGTCTACACCAGGGGTCTCAAACATGCGGTCCGGGGGCCAAATGCAGCCCGCCAAAGGTTCCAACGTGGCCCATGAGGTGAATTTGCAAAGTGTAATAATTCCACAGTGAAGGCTGTGGAACTCATTTTAGTTGAGGTTCCACATACAAACTGATAACAGAATAACCTGCAAAAAAATAATGAGTCCATATTTTCTTGTCAGTTTGATGTGGAAAATAATATTACATTATGGCTAAAAATAATAACTTCAAATTTGTGTCTGTCTTAGTGCAAAAAAAATAACATCAAATTATGTAAATTTTTACATTAACAAAGTATCATGTAAAAATAAAATTAGAATAACATGAAGAAATATAAAGAAATTATCACCAGGTCGCCCAATGACGGAAGGGTTGGCAGATCACATCCCTGCTCTGGCTGTCCACATGTTGAAGTGTCCTTGAGCAAAGACACTGAACCCTTAGTCTCCCAGTAGGACTGACAGAACCTTAGAAACCTGTGTGTGAATGAGTGTGTGTGAAAATTCTCAAATCCAGTCCTTATGGCCAAGTGTCCTGCATGTTTTAGATATCTACCTCTTTCTTTTTTTTAAATAAATAAAATAAAACAAACATAAATACAAATAAATACAATATTGTTTTAAATGTAAAAATTGTAAAGTAAAATGTAAAACATTCATGAATAAAAAATAAATATTTTAAAATAAAAAATAAAGCAAGAAAAATTCTAAAAACAAATAAACAATTAAAATTTGCAAATAAAAAAAATGAATACATTACATTTAAAAACATTTGAAAGAATATGACTTTAAAAAAAAATACAAAACACATATATGTATATTTGAAAAATAAAACAATTTAAAACATTTACAAATAAAAAAAATCTCCCTTTTCTATCACACCTGGAGGCCATTACATCATTATTATACTTCTGAGGAGCTGATCAATAACTGAATTAGGTGTGATAGAAGAGGGAAATAATGAAAACATGCAGGACACTGGACCATGAGGACTGGATTTGAGAACCACTGGGCTAATGTAAAACGCTTTGAGCACCATGAAGGTAGAAAAGAACCATATAAGTTCAGTCTATTTACACCTGTACTATACAGGTACAGAGGATGGCTTCATCAATACTTAATTACACTGTATAATATAATATTGTTTTTACATATCATATGAACCATTATTTGATGAGGACAAAAACATGTAGATTTGGAGAAAATGTGGAAATTGTGTTTGTGTATTTTATGTAAACTTAGCTGCAATATGTCCCTAAAAGTTAATTTCCTTAACTCTCATTTATATATATATATATATATATATATTTTTTTTTTTCTTACATAATTTAATAAGGTGAATCAGAAAACAAATGACATTAGTGCTGGTTCACTCGTGTTTTTAATATATATGATGGTGTGTAGTCATTTTATTCCAGAAGCATTTACTTATAGACCAGTGTAAGTAAAAAAATCAATAAAATCTATCTATAATACATACACATATATACATAGTGTATGTACAGTACTATGACAATTACAATATGTTGTTTTATTCAGGTATTTCAACATAAAAGGTGAAACCAATCCATTTTACAGACTCATCACATGCACAGTGGGAGATGTCAAACATTTCTTTGTTGTCATTTTATTAAATCCTTCAGCCTAGAAACAAATAAAATCTGAATATTGCTTCAAAGTGACTTTTCTGAAACTCTAAGTCCTAATCACCAAAATCAACATGTAGACCAGTGTTATTATTGTGACTTCTCATTTTTAAATGTTACGTTCTCATTCTGGTTTTGATCCTAGACTGTTTTTTATTTCCTTGTGTTTTATTACATCTTGTTTTTATTCGTTTGATTTTATGATGTTTTCTATTGGGTGACATTGGGGGTGCAGTGGACATAACTCAAAAACTTATGGACAGATTTTGATGACATTTTGATGATGATCCGGAAAAGATCCTTGATTCTGGATCACTTTGAAAGTCACTCTCTATTTACAGCAATGTAAAATTTCAAAGTGATCCAGAATCCAGGATCTCTTCCGGATCATCATCAAAATGTAATCAATTGTTCAATGTGACACTCCCAACACATCCTGAAAATGTCATTAAAATCCATCCATAACTTTTTAAGTTATCTTGCTAAAAAACAGACAGACAAACTCTGGCAAAAACGTAACCTCCTTGGCAGACCTCTCTTCATTCGAGGGGGGGGGGGGGGGTTATTGTTCTAGTTGTTCTAGTTCTAGATGGTTATAAGGCCAAACAGAAGGGTGATAAGTACTCAGTTACTATTGTAGACAGATTCAAAGTTTGCTTTATTTGTCAGTTCTGCTACATGTGCCTGAAATGGCATTTCTCTCTGACCCTTTTTCCAAAGAAATAAATAGAAAAAAATGTAAAAAAAGTATATATACATATTTAAATATATGAAAAATATAGAAGCTAAAAACTAAAACTAAACATTTATACAATCTAAAAAGATAACAAACAACAGAGAAGAAATCTACATAAAGTACATATGAGATGATAGATGATACTGGGGCGGCCATGGTTCAGTTGGTAGAGCGGGTCGTCCAGTAACTGAAGGGTTGGTGGTTCGAATTCCGCTCTGCCCTAGTCGGTCCGTTGTGTCCTTGGGGAAGACACTTCACCCTCCTTGCCTCCAGTGTCACCCACACTGGTGTATGAATGTTCGGTGGTTGTCAGAGGGGCAAAATGGCTGCCATGCTTCTGTCAGTCTGCCCCGGGGCAGCTGTGGCTACATATGTAGTTTACCACCACCAGAGGGTGCATATGAGAGTGAATGAATAATGGGTCACTAATGGGAAGCGCTTTGAGTGGCCAAAAAAAGTGCTACATAAATCCAATCCTTTATTATAGGAAAATGCATGTAAGCTCCAAAATGACATCATGACCTTTGACCTTCAGTGAGTTTGAAAGGTCAAACATATAGTCTCATGTTTTAAGAGGGAGATATTCATTAAGAGCTACTGTAGAATGTTTATAAAGGGTGGGGTTTGTTATGCCTGGAAACACTTGTTAATACAGTAACGTCTTAAACAATTATATTTTTTGTCATAATTTAATGCAAGATGGATTTTGTGGATAGAACATGAAGAACTGTTAATCTATTAATAGTCTGTTTCTGTTGTTCTGTTCTGGACGGTGAATATCCACTACGGTGTTGTCAGACTGCTGCTGCAGAAATGTAATGTTATTTAATTCGATTTCTGTATTAAAATAAAAATACAAACCTGGAGAAGTAACATCAAATAATGAAACGACACAACCAGCGTTTCATGGAACCTTCCAAATCCCAAATGACTTTGAAAGGACACGTCCATAGTCCCAGGTTGAGAGGGACATGTCCATTAAGAGTTAAAACATTTACTACGGCTGGGGTCTGTTGTGCCTGGAACCACTTGTTTAGAGTATGTGGCCACTGCTTTACCAATCAATTATCAATGACAGGAACCTGTAACATTTATCTGTGGATTTGTTTGATAGGAGAAAAAAAAAAAAAACAGTCATTTAATTTTGAAGAAAAAATAAAGTTGGAAACAGGAACAGAACCACCTCCATCTGTTTGTTTGGTAGGATGTGAAAAAGTAATAAAGTGATTAAAAAAGCAACAGACAGTCTGGTGAGTTTCAGTGCAAACACAGCTTCAAGTCTACATTGGATTAAAAAACTATCAACGTTTATCACTAAGGGTGACATGGTGCATTTGTTTGTACTGAAACATTGTGTCTGGGGGGGGGGGGGGGGTATTTTATTGGAATGATCACTTATAATGTTAGAGGACGGGGAGGGGATTTTGTGAAAATAAGGTCACCTTTAACTAAGTTTCGCAGATGATATGAGACCAATTGATTTTGACACAGGTGCTGATTCATGGTGTTTATTTATGTACATTTTATTTTTATTTAATTATTATTAAAAAAAAATTTACTTCTTATTTTAGCTTTCATTCATGTATTTATTTGGGGAGAATATATTGTTTATTGTTTGATTTATGTAGTGTTTATTGTTAATTATTTCTTAATATAAAGTTCAATATAGAGATAGTTTAAAGGTGTCATTCCACTGAAAAAACACTTTTTCACGCTCCTTTTGGAATCTGATGAATCACCCTGAGTTACCAACACATGCTGCGTTTGTTAGTGGTGTGTCCCCACTGGCTGTATTTACCATTCATAGAAAACAACTGAGAAATGAGAGACTCAGAAAAACCATGGCGTCACCCACTTGGGGTTAAGCCCGTCCCCCATTGCAGTGAATCTGACGTAGCATTAGCATTAGCATTTACAAAACTAGACAACGTCACACAGAGTCCTGCACGGGTTCGGGTAACCGTGGGTGACCCGTGGGTGAACCGCAGATTTTCACGAAACGGATGAAAAATGTTGTGCTGTGTCGGATACGGGTTCGGTTCGGGTCGGACGTGGGTGATTGCGGGTCTAATTTGCGGTTCATAGGCTAAAAACTGTTCTTTAGTTTGGACTTGTATAGCTGCCTCCTGTCGGCTTCCTTCTTGATGCGTTTTTCAAGCATGTGTGTGTGTGTGTGTGTGTGTGTGTGTGTGTGTGTGTGTGTGTGTGAGCTCACTGATAAAACTATTTTTTGAGTTTATTATTTGTCTGCTACTGTTTAACAACATTTTTATTTGGCTCTGCCTTGGCTATGTCACTGTTCAGTATATTCGTGGCAATAAATGTTTGTATTTAAGTTTGGCTATCTGACATTTTCTTCCGGGTTCGGGTCGGATATCGGGTTCATTTATAGCGGGTCGGTTCGGGTGCGGATTTATTAAAAAATTTTTCGTCGGAAAACGGGTCGGATACGGGTTTGAACAGGATGGGTACGGGCGGTTGCAGTTTGTCAAAATCAGAACCGTGCAGGACTCTGACGTCACAGTAGCTGCTGCACAAACTTGGAAAAAAACATGTTGGGGCAAACTGGTTCATGTGCTCTCTGTGGAAATAAAACATAATTTTCAAAACAAGCAACAGCATGTTACTCTGGGATGGTAAACACACACACACACACACACACACACACAGAGCAAAAGGAGAGGGGGGAGTGTTCCTTCACATTCACCTTAAGTGACTGTAGAAACTCTCTGACCTTCACAGCTGTTCACCTTATGGATAAACTGGAAGTTGTTTTTCCACAGTGACCTGCACACCAGTATTGGACTGCACACACATATCTGTTCTTCTACGACACTAAATGGATTTGTCCATTAAGGACAGAACTGGGAGCTCTGCCAGACTGGATGGTACTGTTGGAAAAAAAAGTTTTGCATTGGACTGTTTCACCCTCTCTGGTTCATTTGCTTTCTCTCTGCTCCTTCATGTGTTAACAGGTTAATAACCAAAGCACTTCTCGAAGGTGGCGGGAAAAAGCCAAGGTCGGCCGCGGTGAAACGAGGCCCGTTCGTCCTCCTGACGTCCTTCTAAAGACGATACCGTGAATGTGTTTTGGTACGTCTGAGAACTCTGTCGTCTCACTATCTTGTCTCTAATCTTTCAATTACTCTGCAGGAGTGTCTGTGTGTGGAGGGATTTTGGAGATAAAGACTGAGTGACCGCACACACACACACACACACACACACACACACACACACACTGGTTTCTATGTCTCATGGGGACCAAGTTTGTGACCATCACTTGTAGGAAAAGTGTGCATTGGACAGTTAGCGGAAACACATGGATTTTTATTTTATTTTTTTTATAAATATATATTTTTTAAATACAAAAATACATCTTCAGAAATATATGTGGAAAAATACATGTTTTGTCTTGCACCTCTTTCATTCATGCTTTATGGGGACTTCAAGAAAAAAAAAAGTTTTTAAGTGTTTATCACATCATTTGCATACATTTCCAGATTTAGACTTTACTAGTGGGGACCTACATTTATATTTAACTCCTACCTGAATTTAAATAATAGTTAAAAAACTAAAGGAAATGCTAAATAAATTAAGTGGGAGTAATTAATTTGACTATAGCACAAATAACAGATAGATGCATATTTACAACACTGAGCATTAAGGGGTTAATTCTCGTGGGGACCTGAAATTTGGTCCCCATGATGTCAGAGGTCCCCATAGTATGACTATGTAAACATATCAATATCCAAAGAAAGAGGAATATTTATATATATATATATATATATATATATATATATATATATGTGTGTGTGTGTGTGTGTGTGTGTGTGTGTGTGTGTGTGTGTGTGTGATAAAATATAAAAATTTGAAAATTAAATTACATTTTAAAAACTAAACAAAAATGAATGAATACATAAAAAGGAACAATTACAAATTTGTAATAAATAAATAACATTAATAATAATAATAATAATAATAATAATAATAATAATAATAATAACAATAATAATAATAATAATAATAATAATAATAATAATAATAATATAATAATAATAATAATAATTATTATTATTATTATTATTATTATTATTATTATTATTATTATTATTATTATTATTATTATTATTATTATTATTATTATAAATAAACAAATAATGAAAGATAAATTAAGAATTAAAACATTTTTTTTCTTGAAGTCATCTTCAAACCTTTGAAAAATACACGTGTCACTTTGCACATGTTTCAATCATGCTTTATGAGGACTTACGGAAAAACTAATTAATGTATTTATAGGGCCACATCATTTCTATTTTACTAGTGGGGAATTTTACTTATATTTAACCCTTGTGGGAACCTGAATTTAGGTCCCCATAGTGTCAGAGGACTCCATGGTGTGACTGTGTAAACATATCAATGTCCCCATAAAGATACAAATAAAAGTGCACACACACACACACACACACACACACTGGAAGCTTTTCTAATTAACTTCCTGATAAGTCTACTGTATATGTGCATTAACTAACAGTTTAACAAAGGGGAAAGATAAGACAAATGCACTTACTAGGGATGCATTGAACAGTATAATTAAATAAAACTAATATGGTAGATATTCAAATGATTTCTTCAGAAGGTTTTTATTATATAACCCAGACAGTTGCTTTATGGTAAATTTGGCGCTACATTTTTCTTCCTGCTAATCTCTCCTAGCACATTCTTCTCCTTTTCTATCACAGTTCGCTGCTCTGCATCTCTCACGTTAGTTTTTTAAGGAGAAAGAATTTGGCACTAGTCATTTGTCAAACGTAGATAGAAGAAAAAGAGAAAAACTACAAAGTCGAGCGTGATTTTCCGTTCATTTTTCACCCAACAAAAAAAAGAATGTGACATTCAAAGATAGCAGAGTAACGACTCTCGATATCTCTGCGTCCGATGCCTTTTATTTCTATAAGAAATGTAATTAAGATGACGGAAATGAGAAGCCAGACGGCTGGTGCTGAGAGTTACTACGGCAACAAGGTTTACTGCAGGCACACGCCGTGAAGTATAACGGTCTTTAAGGACAATTATGGACCCAATGAAAACGGAATTGTGGTGGACCCTCCATGTTGTCAGTTTTTATTCCTGTTTAACCCTTTAAACGTCCAAGGGCCCACGTATAGGCTGGAAGTAGTCGCTCAAAAATATTAATTAAATCAACCAAACCTGTCCCAAGTCACATGACCTAATGTAGTTTGACAACGTCAGAAGATAAAAAACACTTTCCGATAAAATATCCACAGCAGGTACAAACACTCATTTGTTCAAAATACAAATGACAAACAGCTGATCTGAACCTTTATGTCTCATAATTATCCACAGAGGAACCATATTCCAACAAAAACATCCAAAACAAAAATAAATATCCACAGCAGAAGTAACGAGTTATATCGCTATGACGACCAGGTACTGTGAAGTCAGTGCTATCTAGAGCTGCCGAAATTAATGCATTAACATGGATAAATACATTATTATTATTAATCTGATTCAAAATGTTACACAGTTAAATATAACACTTTTATAATACGTTTTGTTTCAAGTTATTTTCTTGAAACTGTTGAAGGTGTCAAATAAACATGTGGATTGCAAATATATTCCTATATTTGAATATGTTTTGGATATTTTCAGCACATTTTTGGAGTTTTTTTCAGTATTTTAGAAGACTTTTTGAATAAGTTTGGGATTTCTCATTGCTTTTTGTGTTAGTTTTTTTTTTTTAGGTGAATTTAACTGGATTTTAACACATTTTGTGTATTTTTTGTGTGCATTTTTTTGTTTGTTTCTTAGTGTTTTTTTTTTGGGTATGTTTTTTTTGGGGGAAATTTGAGTACAAAAAAAAATAAAAATAAATCTGAGACAAAACAGTCTACTGACAGAAAGTGTTTTAATCATGATTAATAAAATGAATCCATTCAATCTGAATAGAAATGTTAATCATTTGACAGTCCTAGTACTATCCTGTAATGGAAATGCTACTTCATCAATTTCACTTATTGCCAGTTATTTTTAGAACGTAAACCCCATGATAAACAAGGGATCACTGTATACCATAATTTCCGGTCTATGAGCTGTTACTTTTTTCCAATGCTGTGAACCCACGGCTCAAACAATGACATGGCTAATTAATGTTTCACAGGCTAATGATCGTTCCAGTGCAGAAGAAGGAAATAGAGCTGCTGCACATTAACTGAGCATCATTGAACTGATAGTGAGACACTAAAGACGGTAGTGTGAAGAGTGGGTGGGGGTTATAGTCAAGAGTGGCCAATAGTCCATAAATTATATATATATATATATATATATATATATATATATATATATATATATATATATATATATATATATGTATGTACTTACACATTCCCTTGAAATGACAAATTTTTTTCCATCATATTTAATGTATGTTAAACATTTAGAAAGCCATTTGATTAAATTACAGTGATACCTCTACTTACGAAAGACCCAGCTAAAGAATGATCCAAGTAACGAAAAATCTTGACTTTAATTTTTCGTCTGAAATGAATGAAAGAAAATTCTATTGATGAAAGGAAACTGAAACCCTCGAGACATAAATACAGTACATTATCATACGTAACAACGTAATGTACGTAAATATGTCCACATACTGTACGTAGCATCTTATTGGTTATGATGCTTTTTGTTACCCTTTGACCCTCAGTTTCCTGGGTTTTTCCCAGTGTGTTCATTTAAACTTTATTACAGTACCTATTATAAAATGACAGTAAACAGGTCGATGGTGGTGCTATGTTTGTCTGCAGCTGCTGTGTTTCCATGGTAACACAAACACTTTAACGCTCATTTCTCCACCTAGACCATGCTGTTAGTATCAAAGGTTCAACCGAACGGTGCAAGAAGAGTATATGACCCACAGACTATCATCAGCTGAAGGAAAAATGCTAAGAGCTAACCCAATCTGACCGCCGCTTCCATCAGTCCTGCTCACCAACGTACGCTCACTGTAAAACAAACTGGACCTGAATATGGATTTAAACACCGAACATGATCCACCAGACTGATGCATCCTCATTCTGACCCAGACGTGGATCAACTCTTCTGTCCCAGACACCGACATTAGCCTGGACAAACTAAACTTAAATCTACATTTTCTTTTTAACACATATTTCATACAAAATCAGTAAATATGTATAATTTTTAAAGGTTTTGAGGGGTAGTATTGGGGGCCATGGAACAAATTAGACCTTTTAGATGTAAAATGCAACTATTTAGAAAAAATTCACAGTACAAAAACACTTCTGGAATGAATGAATTTTGTAAGTAGAGGTACTAATGTATATGGAATGATCTTATTGTTTTTGTTGTTTTTTAATGGAATAATAGTTTTACAGTTAATTTAGGAAACAGACTTACCATCGTGGTTGGCGTTGCCCAGGGTCCAGGGCTCATCTGAGTCAAAGTGTGTGTCTCCTCCGATGCCAGCGCCAGGGAAGTAGGCATGGGCCAAGAAACCCCCCTCTCCATCAAATGGAGAACTGTCACCATGGAAACCAGAGGCGAAGAAGATCATGATGTCAGCTTCCTTGCCTTCATTCTTGATCTCTGAGTATGGCACCTCCTAGAAGGGGAACGCCCCAACACAGTGAGTTACAGACGTTTAAAATATGGATTTGGTTTTTCAGATGTTAGTTTTAGTTTTAGTTTAGTTCAGTTTATTTCGAGTACACAAAATCATCAAAAGACCAATCATGATGGTCAAAAAGAAAAATAGAAAAAAAAAATATCTTTCTTGCACTCGAAAAGGCGTGAGAAGAAGTAAAACTTATAAAGTCCCACCCCCTTTTTACAAAATAATAATCCAGCAGCTTCTGCATTCTATGATTAAACACACTTTTTTTTATATCTATTTATCTTTTACGCCAAACATCTACAATCATTTATATACACATTGTTTTATAAGTCACCTCACACAATACAATTCATATAATGAACTATAAGTATAATTATATTCACTTTATATTTATTACAAATACAGTATTTAATATATCTCCTAATCATGATAATCTATATTAATTAATTAATTTCTTTATTTTTTACATCCTTCTACATTTTAACTGAATATTCACTTATTGCAGATTTTAATGTTAAACAAAAAAACAAAATGTTTGACAACAATTACAGAACAGCTGTTTACAGTTTACTCTAAAGTTTGCTTTTCTGACCTGGAAGGAGAGTGGAGTGACCGTCTGCCACACGTTGAAGGCTTGTCGTATCGCTCTCTGAGTGTCTTTCTCTCCCACTTTAGGGGTGAAGTTCGATATACTGA